>VZTN01016535.1:54561-106587 GCA_013400515.1 Erpornis zantholeuca
TTCTTGCAGAAGTGTCCCAAATATCACTATGAAAACATTAATGGTAAGTAAACTAGAATAATTTAAATGTATCAGAGCTCACTGCTGTACGACTTTGAGTTCACAGACCAGATATCATAAATAGAAACAGAACCCTGAGTAATCCTTTACATAATACACCTATTTATTTGTCCTAAGCTTATATCTTACACCAAATTAATCCTTTTTCTGCTGCTATGAGGATAGTAACATTGGCATTGATGGAGAGAATGAAATCCACATGAAATAATCCTGCCCACTCTTGTTTCCAGATTTCTTTCTACTACAGTAAATTCCTGTTTTCAGTTTCTTGAATGCTGCCATTTATTTTCATTTGATAAACCAGTCCAAAGGTCATTCACATGAAAGCTAAATCAGACACTGCTTAATAAATTGTGATTTATGCACAGTTTACCATCTTTGATCATGAGGAGCACTATATATCTAAACTTTTTTCCACAGATGGAAATATCAGTCAAGGGGCAGAATATGCTCTTTAGAGATTATCAGTACACTTAATATCTGTCAAAAATATCAATTGTGTTGATTTTTTCAGGCATATTTTGAACACTTAGAGCCAGGTTTATGCTACATAGGTATGAGCACAAACTCAGGCTAGAGTAGATTTGACACAAAATCATTTTCAGAACAAAAGTTTCCAGGCAAACAGCATAGCCTCCAATGTGTTAGAGAATCATTTCAGTATAAGAACATGCAATATTTACCAGCTGAAAGTAATCTTAAAATAGCAGAAGAGTATTTGCTTGACAACACAAACAGCCAGCACGCAGTGCCAAGAGTACAACCCAAAAGGTATCTCCCAAATCCACACGGAATACACTCTGAGAACTGCAAAATGAAACGTGTATCCACATCCATCTGTACTGAAGTAGATGAAGGAACAATTGCTGATGTTTCTCAATCATCTCTTGGGCATGTTTCTTTTATTGAAGGAAGCTACAACTGGGTTAAGAAAGAATGAGACGAGCCAGTGTGCTCTGTACACACCCAACCTATCTTTGCCTGCTCGTGTGTCCTCTGCCACCAGAGATTTGGAAAATCTCACAAAAGGGAAGATTTCTGTACTTAATGGGATTGCAAGCAGCACTGGTGTTATCCATCTATGCAAAATCCAGCTGGAGATGTAAGAGCACGAGCAACACATTTGTCACACTGATCAAAAATAAAACTGTCAGGTCACCAGCTTTCCTATTCCATTTGTATTCCCTTTCCCTCCTTCCCCCAGGGTGTGCGATTAAGCAGAAGAAAACATTTCGTTTGGGTCCAAACTTTTTCTTCTCATATCAGACAGAGACCAGGCACTGAAAAGTTACAAAAAGCAGAGCAACATGTACTATAGCTCCCAATTCAGTCTTCTCCAAAGCTATAAAACATCCTCAGCCTAAATCTCTCCATGACATGGGCCTCTGCTCTTCAGAGGCAGGTCCCCAATTCATACAGCAACCCAAAGCTGAAACAGATCCTTTGAACGGAATAGCAGAGCAAGAGGCTTGATTTTACTTTTAATTCCATCTTTCTCCATATTTGCTTCTACTTAGACAGTTTATACTAAAAGATTTGAGATTATCTAAGATAAATCTTCTGATAGATTATTAGCAAAGTCTGAAAGCTGACCCAAACTTTAATAATATTTTTTAAAATTCATAATGGAAGAAGTGCTCATAGAGGAGGAAATATTTTAATCTCATGATTTGGATCAACATTAGGACTCCCAAAATCTTGGCAACTAAATATTTAGCATGAGACATCTATAAAGTTTTTTTGCTTCCTCAAATTTAGGAATCTGAACTGAACTGGACCATTTCTAACCTTCAAACTTCTCAAACAATTTCTTTCAGCAGGTTCAGTTAGGAGCCACTGCACAAGCACTCACCCTGTCTCCAAATTTAGACAGGGGAAGGTCAGTGTTTGGCTTTCTGCAGTGAGGGCTATTGAAGTACACGGAGCAGGCATCGATGATGCAAAGACATTTTATTGAAAGAGGCACAGGTATTTATGCTGTTTATGCTTCCATAAAACAATCTCCCTTTGTTCTGCCTATGTGCTACCTAATGCACAGCAGGCTATAACGTTACTTTTTATTTTGCGAGCTTGCTTATCTTGCTGCAGGATGTTCTGTGATCTTCACCAGGGTGTTATGTTCTCTGCAAAAGGATGTGATTTCTACAGTTTCTTTGATCTGCATCTTTCTCACAGCTCCTGCTGCACTATTTTGAACAAACTAGCTGCACAGCTCATGTTTAACCAGTTCTGTGCTGCCACACTGCAGGAGACTGGTGAGAACACAGTTCAAGCTAGGATCTCACTCCACACATCTACAAGGCGGTTTATGAGCCTGAAAACCAAAATAAAAAGCAGCTTGCTAATTGAGATATAAATTTGGAAGGACCTCCCTAGTCTGAAGTTATCTGGGTACTTATAATGCATTTATAAATGTAACTTTTGGGTCTTGCCATTCAACTAAGAACTATAGTTCACAGTAGAAAGCCAAAGTTTCTGTGGAAATAAGATATCTGACACAATGGAGAAAAAATGAAATGCTAATTGCTTCAATAACCTCCAAATGCTGCTTCTCCTTTTCATTAGAGATCCATCTAACACATCGGCTGGCCTGAATGTTCCCTGATTATGACTCAAAAGGCAACACATAAAAGAAACTGAGATTACGGAAGCCATAATACTGTTGTCTTGGGATAAGTACTCAAATTAATCCACCACCTGTACAAAATCTTCCGTCCTTTTCACCTTACTATATAAAGCTTTATATTCAGCTTCTATAGGGCTTAGTGTGTTAGGTAACCACAGTCAGATATCAGCTGCTCTGCCTGGACCCTAGAGTGTGAAACCTTCTAAAAATTATCTCTACTGGTATTCTTTTGCTCCTCCAGACCTTTTTTTTCTTGATATTTCTGAGACAATGTAATATTAAGGGCAGCACTGAGGAACAAAAGGAGGGGCAGAACTGTTTGAACACAAAGAGTTGTAGCAATACATACTACGGAATAGCCGGAGGCAGGCAGTTCCAAGTGCTCTTGTGAGACTGCAGGGCCATATCCCCAGCTTTTACAGGTACAAAACCACTGACTACTTGAACAAGCTTTAATTCATGTGCTTCTATGGCATCATCATATTTTAGGCAGATCTGCTCTGATATGTTCAGAGTGACAGTTTTTTTATTCAAAACCACCAGCATGTAAGGGTATGGATTTCTGTGGACATTTTAGTGACATTTTCAAGAACATCTAACATTAAAACCCAGAAGTTAGACCTAACTTCAAGACAGACATTGGCCTGGTAGTGAAAAGTTCTCCCCAACTGCTGACAGCCCTGTAGTTGACTTCTTACTTGGCCATGCTTAGAAAAAACAGGAGCTTCTTGGGCTATAGGAATTTCTTCTGCTTAAATTTTTAAAAACCAAAAACCTAATAAAAAAGATGGCATAAATGTGAAAAAGAAAAGGAAAAAAGAGAATCACAGATTAGGTTGGATATGAGGAAAAGGCTTTTCACCCAGAGTGTGTTTGGACACTGAACGGGCTCCCCAGGGCAGTGGTCACAGCACCAACCTGACAGAGTTCAACAAGTGTTTGGACAATGCTCTCAAGCACATGGTGTGACTCTTGGGGTGTCCTGTGCAAAGAGCCAAAAAAAAGGTTTCTTCCTCATTTTGCGAGGTCCTGAGCCTAACAAGTGCTTGGATCAGCACTGGGCCAATCCAATCCCCAAACCTGCCCTCACCACTTGTGCCTGTGAGCTGGAGCCATGAATGAAACCAGTATTACTACTAAAATAATACCTGAAATAAGGAAAAACATATGCTATCAGCTCAGCTCCAAAGAGAGATAAAGACATTGCAAAGATGAAATAATCATTTCCCCCATGTTTTGACCTTTTTCTCTACAGGCTTTCAGTTAATTCAGGCGAAACCAAACTCCTGCTGAGCCATCCCTGGCTGCACTGCTCCCTGAGGAGTTACCAAGCAGTGATATGACAAAGTGTTTCCCAAACAACCCAGCAGTTCTTGATCTACATTATTTGTTTATAGATGTTTCTTATTAACCGAAAATGTATCATTTAAAGACACAGCAATTAAGGATCTCGGTGAATAAGTGAAACTTAACCCATCACAGCTAGTAACTGGGAATTTTTTTAATTACAGCATCTGTTGGAAAGCAACTGATTTTGTATCACTGCACTTTCGGAATTCACTGCACTCAAAGCACAGGAATAAGTCCAGAATTTGTAAGAGAGGACTCTTCTGACCCTGCTTTATCTTGCATGTGAAAAACAAGTTGCTACAGGACTAGTTCACAGTTCTGGTCTGAGCATCCTGGCAGCAGTTAATGCTCCTCAGGCAGTATCAGCCCTCAGTGCTATTCCTTAAGGGTTTCAAAATGAACAGAAAAATCTTAAAACCATTGAGATGGTGATTACTGACATTTATGAAGATGAATACCTGACAGGACTTAAACACCTTTAAGTCACTGGCTACTTTAATACTGAGCTCTTTGCTGTTGCAATTTTAAGGCCTGTAAAACTTCTTCTGAGGATGAAAGGATCATGGCACAGTACTCAAATAGCTTTGATTCAAAGGGTTTGTTTCACAAAAAGCGTGAGTAGCACAGCAGGTGAATTATGGTACAAAATCAGCCTGGGATGTCAAGTGAATTTTACAGTAATGACATGAATTAGGCATGCTGGCAGATGGAAGCAAGAAGGATATGCAACAGTATGTTAATTGTGCGAGTCTGTCAAAGACTTCATCAAGTTTAATCTGTTTAGTTGCCACTCTCCATAGCCTCTGTGACAAAACCACCCCATCTGTCTGGAATTATCAGACACATCCTCTCTTTCCTCAGTGGGTGCAGCTTGATCAGACAAGCAGCAACTGGCATGGAGAGCTTCGCGTAATTTAAGTGACAGACTCCAAGAAAACAGGTAAGTGATTCTCAAGGAGACAAAAAGAAAACACTGACAGAGCTTTGAATGAGCACAGGAGTGCAGGAAAGCCAAATTAGCAGGTAGTGCTGTAATGAACAGACAGTAAAACAACTGCACAATTAGACTACATAACTGTGCTGAGTCTGCCTGGGACAAAGCTAACATTGCTCATAGCAGCCTGCAGGATGCTGTGCTTTGGATTTATGTCTAAAGCCATGTCAATACACACCACTGTCCTGTCTATTGCTCAGCAGCACATGCACAGCAGGAAGTGGGTTTTGAAGTTAGGTTTTTCCCTTCCACTTTGCCCCCACAGTAATGTAAGGATTTGGAAGGGAACACAACCAGAAGAGCTGAACTGAACCAACCAAAGGGATATCCCATAACATATACATCATTGTGCTCAGCAATTACAGCTCAGAGAAAGGAAAGAGGCAGGAACATTTGTGGTTATGGCATTTTTCTTCCCAAGCAGCCACTACGTGTGATAAGGCACAACTTACCTGCAACTGCCTGGACATCTACCTGCTGATGGGAATGAATGAATGAATGAATTCCTGGCTTTGATTTGCTCACACAGAGCTTTGTTTGAGTTATTAAACTGTCTTTACCTTGACTCACAAGTTTCTCTCTTAATTTGCTAGTTCTCTATCCTGCTGGAATGGGGAACAAACAAGCTACTGGGTAGGAGTTTGGCTGCTAGCTGGGGTCAACCCACCACACTAATTTAGTGTAAAAATAGGAGTAGCTTGAATTCCACTATCAATAGATTGGCACCTTCTGGCTGCAGTGCCTACTAAATCCCTGTTTTTTTCCCTACCTAATTCTCATTTAGATAAGCAGAAATCACAACAGCAGCAATGCCAATGCAGGTATGTATAGCCTATAACTATTAAGACTATAAGAGAATACATGGTCTTTATTAACAATACAAAGTACTGGTTTAAACACATTTGGATTCAGAAGCATGCAGGTTCACACTGTCACAACAATTGTAACACATACACTGGGAAAGAGCTCTCATTTCTACCAGAAAAAACTTAGAACAGGAACCAACAGAAGGCCCTGGTTGCAGATTCTTGAGATCAAAACTGAGATCAGCTCCAAAACCTCAGTATTTCCGACCTAGACAAAGCACTCATGTATGAGCTACAACATATAAAGCTCACACTCTAAAGATTATGCTGGTTGTATTCAGCTCTCCGTGCGAAGTGAGCCGCACAGCCATTGAACAGAGACACAGACATGCTGCCACCAAGCCCCTATTGTGAATGGATGATGTAGGTTTAAATCAGCCCTGACCTATTGCCCAGGCCTCTGGCAGCAGGCAGTAGCTGTATTGAGGTGTCCAGCACCCCAAAATCCACTCTGATTTGCAAGTTCTTTAATAACAGCTGACTTAGTCTATTACAAAATGGATTATTCATTAATAGACAAAATTAACAGACATAAGAATTAAACAGACTATTACCACACAGGGATAAGACAAAAAGGGAATACAAAGTATTAATACACATGGAGTTAAAGGTACCATAAAATTACAGCTAGCTAAGAAATGGTACAACTTAGGATTCAGTGTTTCTTACCATCCAATTCTTTGATGGAGCACACATCAAGAAATCCTCTCTCTCAATCCCCAGGGAAGTGACTTGGAGTTGAGCTTTGCTCCAGGGAGAAATCTCCTCACACGTTCCCAAAGGAGTGTGTAAGAGACTTCTGCCTCTGTGCTAATTGTGGGGGCCTTTGTAGACATAAAATCTGTGTCCTTGGTCACCTATGCCTATTTTCCTTTATCTCTCTCCGCATCAGTCCTGATACCCAGATGTGCCCTGGGTCATCATCCCAGACTCTCAGGAGCCTGGAGGTGACTTCCTGCTCGGCTCTCTGGCTCCTGCAGGGCTATCGGGCTCCTCACTGGGCCATTAACCTGGCCTGAGTTATCTCTTCCAAATGCTCCAACCGTGAGAGAGTGAGGACATCCCTGCCACAGTGTCCCCATAGCTGCGTGTTCTACATGCCAGGGTTTCCCATCATGACATGCCCATGTACTGAGCTACAGGACCAGGTCTAGATGTCTGCATGGCTTATCAGAAGAGATGGATCACCAAAATCAATCTTCTATGTAGTGGAAAGAGAAGGGCTCAGTCCAGCAGGATCTTCTGGGTAATTCCATGCAACTGCCATGCAGTGATTTGCCAGGCTTTTTTTCCTCAGAAGGCAGCCTAGGAAATAGTTGACTGAGCAGCCTTATGAAGTAGGAAGTTAATCAAATACACATTTGTAATAGGATAAAGGATTACAGAAAGTCTAGATATGAATAAAACTCAGTTGCAAGTAATCACTCTAATTAATCAAACTGGTGACAACCCTGAACTAAAAATATTGCAATTTCTCAATAAAACCAGAAACACGATGGGATTCACACAGAACTGAGAACTTCTTCCTCTTTTCCCAGTGTGTGGAGGCAAGCAGCCCCCCTTCCCGTGTACACCATCACCTGTATGAGCAGCCCCAACACCAGTCCAGCCCCTGACCCTCACAGGGGGCCTCCATCCACCCCACTGGGCCCAACACCATTCCTTGCTGTGGCTGTACAGAATTTGCAGGGAAGTCCCTTTTCCCTCCCTGGCTGCAGTCTCACCCACACCACCACCTGAGAGGGCTGGCCCCGCTTATGCTCCCCACAGAAAGCTCACTCTCACCCACAGCCTCATGCCCGACCCCAGACAGTCCACTCCGAAGAGCTAAGGCCATAAGTGAGAACAAAATCAAGGCCTCCTTCCTGCCTCTTGGGGAGCACAGTCCAGCACCTGTGGCGACCAAGGTATTCCCTCGAGTCAGAGACATCCATCCTACTGTCCTTTCAGCAGGTGGCTTCTGATGCCTTAAATAGCTACCTAGAAACAGACACTAGACAGGAATAAAGGAGAGATTTATTGGAAAGGCCTTCAGAGGTACACTCTGGGCTCCAGAGGCTCCTGCCTTAGTGCATCCCAACATGGACAATGACAGGTCATGAGTTCTTCACACTTTGATATCAGCATCAATTCCTCAAACAGAACCCAGGCAAGGATGGAATTTGCCCAAGCTTGCCCCCCTCTCCCCAAGATTGTGGTTTGCAGTTGTTGGGCCTAGGAGGGTCTGGGTGTCCTTGGAGAGCTGGAGAGGCTTTGTTCTGTCTGTGTGAACATGAGAGAACAGCACTGAATGAGCTCCAGGGAACTTCAGAGTTACACTGGGCAGTGCAGGATTGGAAAAATATAAAAGTTAAAACTAAGGCATCACTTCCATGTCTGGAGAGCTTGCACAAGCCAGCATAATAATAAAAAAATATTCTGAATTCCCAGTGCAAGAAATACTTTGATCAACTCAATATATCTGAATCAGAAAGGTTTCCTCAAGGGCAAGGGCTCAAGGATCACAATCCCCAAAAGCTGGCTGTTCTGAAGCAGTGGTATAAAACCAGAGGTATTCTCTACCACTCCACACTACTGTCAGAGTCAGTATGACGAATTTAATTCACCACTATTTTAACAAAAGATAGCTAAAACATTCACCTACTCTGTCTTCATCCACAACACCTCCCATCAAACAAAAAAGATTTGTGATCTTATCAGAAGTGACAGCAACTTTTCAACCAGATGCCCATAACATCTTGCAGGAAATTAATCAAGGCAACCATTATTGGCATTAACATCTTATTAATGATCAATAATCAAGGAGTCATTTTCAGGATACATATGTTCAGGCCCCATAACTTTCTCTTTTCGTGTTTTGTACAATACATTTAAGAACAAATCCATTTTCACAAACCCAATTATGTCACATTTCCTAATGCCTGCACTGAGCTACAAACAGGAGTCACTAGAAAAATGTAAGTGAGACAATAGCTTAATACCAGTTAAATCAGCACCTTATTTTTCCTCATGCCGTTAACAAGATTTCAGTGGAACACTTAGGAACCACAGAGGAAGCTACACTAAGCAATTAAGTTTGAAATCTTTGCTCAACCTGATGCCTAAAGAGGAAGAAAAGTTAACAGCTATCTTACTGATAGGTAACTAAAAACTACTGTTACTAGAGTGGCTGAGCAGCAGGTAAGATTTTTTCGTATGAAACATTTGCTCCTTTGCCGGCAACATTTTCACACAAGTTATTCCCTTCCACACAGAATTATTTACTTTCATTTTCGTCAACAATTTTTTTTTTAATGAAAAGCACTGTCTCTTGTCTTAGACCCACTATGAATAAACCTATTTACCTATGCCTCCTGGCATATCCACTTTACTTTGGAATTGTTAAAATTTCTCCCTCCTCAGATATTATCCTACCATCCCTAGGAAGAGGAAAAAAAAAACAAACCTCTTCAGCCACGAATTCATCATATACCACTTACAATAACAGGTTCTCACTGGGTTCAAAGTATTTTCTTCAGTACTCAGTAAATGGACAAGAAAATAAAACAGGATTGTAGTTAGCCCTGCACCGATCGGAAGATCTCGGATTGTTACGAGGAGTTAGGGCCCCTCCCCTCCATGGTATTGTCCAGTTATGTAACCCCAAAGAAGTGACGTGGGTACCCCACAGGTTATATAAGGAGGCACCCACAGGAAATAAATTTGCAGTTTACCGTTCACCATATTGGCGTCACGTGTATCTGTCCAGCCAGGTTGTAAGTTCGCTGTGGTCTGTTCTGAACCAGGTCGCCACTGCCTGAGGGCTGGACCCGCAGGCAACACAGGATAAAAGACATATTTTTGAAATAACCTATAATATCCCCCCCTCTCTTCCACGAATACCCATTTTACTTGATTCGCTGAATTCCATTGCTAAAAGATAGGTGCGAAAGAGCTCTGCCAGATTTTTGAAATTACTTTTGGCTAAAGCAAACATATTCCTTGCACACAGTAAAAAACACAGAGTAGTCCCATTCCTGGCATAAGCCAACAGGACACATTGCAAAGATGCCTCAAGTGAGACAGGAAATGAACTGAAAATTATTCCGCATTTTCTAAGTTCATTGCAAAGTTTTATTCCCTTTTTTTACATTTTTACTATGAACTCCACAAACATCAACATATTTCTGCCTGTATTTTTATGAAAATGCAAAACTACATCTCATATAATTCCTTGATACATGCTGCTTCATTTTCTGAAGAAAGATATTGCTAAATTCACCATGGCTCACCTAAAATGATTAGGAAGCATCACACCAAATGCTGATGTCTAAATCTGCAAGAGTCACCTTTGGACCTCTTTCCAGTCAGTGGAGAGAAATGGGCATTCACAGGGCATGAGTCATCTTGTCCCAGCACCCACCTGATCTCAACCAGGTCAGACAAATCATGACCTAAAAGCATCCGTGTCTTTTCCCTGACTATGAAACATCTCAGCTGGCTGGAGCTCAAATAAAGACATCAATGCTGTGCAAATACAATGGTAGACGATGTGAATCCTGACTGTTGTGACTGGAGCACAGCACAGGCTGTGCTCCAGTTCTTTATTCTTTGTTCTTTATACAAAGCTCTCCCTGCACTACTCATCTTTTGGTCCAGATCTCTCAGTCCAGATGATTAACACCATGTGAATAATAGGTATGTCTGTTTGGCAGCCAGACCGAGAAGATGAAAAAGAAAAAATACCTTTAGATTTGTTGTAACAAATGTTAAACACCCACTAGGAAAAAACTTAATGTACTAGCAAAGTGGGAACACCTCATGCTGGATCTGCTAGACCTCATGCTAGACTGCTCTTCAGAAGCACTTGTGTACAAATGGGTGGAATAATAGAATGGGAAATGGAATGAAAAGAGAGCATATTGCAAATATTATGGGAGAGGTGGGAGGCTCTTTCCTGGCCACAATTACCGCTACCCAATAACTTTTTTTCTTCTTCTTAAATATGTTATCACAGAGGCTTTATCACCATTTCTGATTCCATCTTGGAGCCGACTGGCATTGGCTCTGCTGGACATGGCGGAAGCTTCTGGCAGCTTCTCACAGCAGCCACCCATGTAGCCCCCTCCCACTACCAAAACCTGGCCATGCAAACCCAATACACTGTGCAATTCAGAAGTACCTACAGATGCTCTAAATAATGTTATCTCTTTAAATTGAGCATTTTAACCCCATGCTTTCTTCCCTGTATGTAGTAGATTATCAGCACACACCACTGCCAGACCACTTCCATCTGAAGCTGTAGGAAGGTGGCTCTTTCTCTTCAGGCATTTGGACTTCACTGCCAGACTGACTCAAAACTCATTCACAGCAGTCAGGACAGAGCAGGACTGCCCATTATTACAGCTGCCTTCTTTAAAGATAACCTACTCACACTCTTCCACAATAGCCAAACATCTTAAAAAAAAAAAAAACCTAACAAACCAGAAAACAGAAAAAACACCAAGGTCTTTCAAAGATGTTTCTGAAGAATGAATGTCAGCACTGTGTGCTGCAGTCTCACTTTCCAAGTCTCTGAGATTCACAGAGCTGATGATACCCATTTTTTACAGAAGTTGTTTAAAACGCTGAAGGAAGATGTCCTTTGTCTGCAAATCACACCTATACTACTCTGCAAGTATAACTGAATAGATCCTGCTCTGTACAGTAAGTCATGATGAAACCAAAGCTGTGCAAATTTCCTCTCCCCTCCATTAACTCCTCCTGACTAAATTCAGCAACTCAGGAATGTTTCCTCATCTCTAGCTTAAATGAAGAAACCACAAAACCAGTACTTTCAGACAGTTGAAAGCTAATTAGTCCTGTTTGATGTTCAGCTGCAGGATTTTGCAGTGGGGGAGAATTGTGCCAGCTTATGTGATCAAATTCCTGGCTTTAATATATTTCAGAGCAGTCCAAAGGGATAGTAACAGCAATTACCTTGTTAATACCTCACAAGCAGGAATATAAGCATCTGTCAGAGGATGCAACACTGCAGCCATGCAGGAAGTTGCTGGAAGTCCTCTAATGAGGCACAATTTGTCCTTACACCAGAAATCAACCACGAAGTTTCACAGGTCTGAAGCATCCAAAACTGCAGCTTGATTTTAGAGATGGGAGAGTACAGGCATATATGGCTTTGGCAAAAAACACCCCAAAAAACAGCAGCACCAAAAAATTACGTTTGATTTACTAGCCATGAAAGTAGAAGAACCAGAAAATGGGTGGTAATTTCAAAGCACTGGTGGCTCAGCTGAGTAAATACAGCACAGATGTAACAAAAATACTTGAGATGTCTTGTCACTGCTAAAAAGCAGCAAAAGGGATGTACTCATCTGCCTGCCTACTTCTAGGTCAGCAACCAAAATTGAGATGAGATGATGATGGAGATGGAGCATTTGGACAGAACATTGTGCCTTTGGGCCAATGCTGTCTGCCTGCCAGCTTCTGAGAAGTCTTTTGAAGGAGCTTTCAAAGCCCTTTTTGAAACATGCCACCTTATTGCTGGTCACTGCAGAAGCTGTGCAAGCTATTTGAGACAGAAAGCAATTACAAACACGCTGTAATTTTGTCTGGAAGAGATTATTTTCTTTTCATGCCAGTGAAAGACTGTGTGGATGGGAATGCTGATAGTAAAGTTGATATTATCCTATAAATTTCCCACTATATAAAGCTACAGAAATTGACATGTTTCACTGCCTTTACCCCTGTGTTGCAGCAACTACCTAAAATTTAAAAGAAAAGAGGGGGTGATTTGTATCTAAAAATTTCCACAGAGCAGAATGAAAGTGACAGGAGAAATGCCTACAGGATACCTATTTAAAGGAGTTTTAAAAAACTTGTCTTTTATCACATTAAGACAGCACTTGCAGAGGTATTACCCCTCTTCATTTCCCTACAATATTACCTTGTTACACATTCCAATGAGCAGTCATGTTATAAAACTTCACTCAGTCAAAGAAAGGGGGGGGAAAGATTGAAGAAAAATAGTCAGAGCCATTAAAACTTTCATACCTAGGAGACAAATTTTAATCCTCGACTCCAAAAATTATAGTGGAACACAGTTTCAACAAATAGGTGTCTTGGTGGTGCTGTAAGAACTGTACATGAGTTCCTGCAGAACCAGATCTTCCCTCTGCAACCACATCCTGTCTATGAAATTGCTATAGTGCAAAGGGCAGAATGATGGCAGGCACAAGAATAAGTTCCCCCTGCAATAGTGCTGCCTCTTCAGGAAGCAGAGTTAAAAACCCTTTAATGGTGAGCAAGAGTTATACCGTATGTCAGAAACATGCTAAATAAAACAAAAGGCTGGAACTGTGGTGTACAGCAAAATAAACAGCTGAAGGCAGGGAATTGCAGCATGTGGGCAAGGCTGAGTGCAGTGCCTTTCAGAACAGCAATACTGGGACCCAGAGCACAGAGTGGAGGGACTGAGGTAGAAGGACAGAGGAAACGATGACTACCAGAAGCAAAGAGACACTAATTACAGTAATTACAACTGAGGTACTATTCCAGAAGTCACAGCACTTGTCTGTCTCATCACAATTTCTTCCACAGCTTCAATTCTGTTTCACATCCCTGCCTGTACAGCTGAAATAACAGCAATGATTTGTTTTACCTGGGTGTTTTGGGGGTAAATGTGTTTATCGAGAGGTTCAGGTTCTACCACCAAGGCAGCAGCTGTGCTGGAACAAGCCTGTGCTTCTCCCCTCAGCATTAACTGCAGCTTGTGGTTTCTACATTGTACCTTGCCTCCCTTACCAGCAAATACTGCTCGACCTCACTGGCAAGGTGCACATCCTCCCTAATTAGTGGAGGAACTGCTCCCTCCATGAAAGCCTTTGGTTGCTAAGGGACAGCTCCATTCATTCACTGAAGATGACCTGACATTGGGATCAGCAGAATTTCTGTTCAGCCTTTGCAGTTTTTGGACGGATGAGCCATTGCATGGAATGAGGCTGCTTAGGGATGAAACAGTCATAGCAAAACCCTTCTGTGCAGAAACTCTGCAAGAAGCTGCAGCTATGTGCTCCCTTTAAGTTTTGAACTTGATGTCTGCTTCAATGTTGCATAGTTCTCTGTGTTTTAGGCACAGAAAGATCAAGTTTTTGGGCCTTTAAGTTTCTCAAATTAGTGATGTTTTTTTATCCTGATATTTCTGCCTCTCCATTCCCCTTATGTAAAGGGGGAAAGCATCACTTCACCTTGAAAATAGGTGCATTAGTGGTAGCAAAGTTTTTAAGATACCACAAATAAAAGCATTACTGAAAACCTGTGCTGCAACTAATATTTCTTACTCAGATCAGGATTTGGATGATACAACACAAACAACACACAGGGTCACCTTAAAGCAGAAAATCTTGAACTAATATCAACTTGCTTTTAATGCCATCCATCTTACAAATTTCATGAGTCATAAATCCATGGAAGAAATATATGACCTCATAATTAAGAGCAATTGTAAAGTACACACACAAGGGAGATTATGTAGGGTAGCGTTTAAAGAGCAAGATGAAATACAAACTTATTCCATGAAGAAACTGAGAAAAGGTGTGGGAGGAGTTGTTCAAAATAAATAAGAATTAAGATATTACTAGAGTAGAAGACATGAAGTAAGTATTTTCTAGAAGTATATTTTTTTTGCTATTATGTTGAAATAGGTGAAAAAGGCCTTTCCCCTTTGTTATCATCTCTACTGAAGACAAGATTCCAGGTTAAATATATTACTCCTGTAAACCATCATGGCATCTCCTAAATTGTGCAGTTAATCCCTTTTTACAGCAGTGTTTTCACATAAGTTTCACAGAACAGGTCAGGCTGGGAGGGACCAGAGTGGGGTCATCGGGTCCAACATCCCTGCTCAAGAAGGGTCATCCTAGAGCACACAGCACAGGATTGTGCCCAGATGGTTCTGGGACATCTCCAGTGAGGAAGACTCCACAGCCTCTTCATTCAATCTGTTCCAGTGCTCAGACAATGCACTTTAAAGAAGTTCTTCCTCATGTTCAGGTGCACAGGTTCCTGCCCATCACCTCTTGCCCTATTAGCTTTGTTTCCATGCCATCTCATTAGTCACTTTGGAAATCTCAGATACAAATCAGATGTTTAAAATTCTAGAGGAATTTCTCTTCTCTCTCTTCCTAAATTTCTAGAGGAAGCATAATTCTGACACAGCTGCCATCCATGTGCTGCCCATAATATGGCTAAAAAAACCTGGATTTCAACTTCTACTTTCAAAACTCACTTATGACGTAATGAAGTGAGAGAGAATGGAAGAAAAATACTTCAATGCATAATATTTTGCACATGAGAAATGCTAAGAAAGTGTCATAATACAGGGACTGCTGCAATTTCAGAGTTGAATTACACAGGTAATTCAGAGCAGGGATGCAGTCCATTTGAAACCCTTTGATGCACTGATCTCTGGTCCCACAGCCAAATGGTCACAACCACATTGCCAACCACAACTGAAAAATTTAAATGCAAGGACATATTAAAAAAATACTCATTTTATCAAAACCAAATGCAATGCTAAGGCAGATAAGCGATTATGATGTGTACTTTTTGCTTTCTCTTTAAAGTATGGATGACATTTATTCTTCCACAGCATTTGCTTTTCATTTGCCATGGCTTAGAATTACATTAATTAAAACTATGAGCCACCCTCCTCTATAAGCAGGAGGATGCAGAGTTGCTAGGAAACAAAGTTATGAGCACAGTGTAAACTTTCCTGACAGGTAGAGGAAATACTTCATTAGAAATCCAACTGAGGCATTTAGGGAACAGAATAAAAGAGATAATGGAAGTGGGAGTCTTTTCCATATTTAGTTCCTCTAAATTAATAGGACATTTTGTGTAGGCAAATTACTGCATCTTATGCTAATAACCTATCTTTGAGGAAACAACCTATTGAGAAACATTAAAGAGCTTCCTCCCTGACTTACCCCTCCAATCAACTGAAAGCCACTTAAAACCCTACACAAAGTCATAACTGCAATATTTGCAAACTAACATTTGCAATCAGCTAGCTGTTTGGGAGTTTATCAGCTGGAAGTGTCTGAAGAGGTTCAGAACAGGTGTGTAACCATGGGATAGGTGTGACCTATGGCACTGCTCACAAATAAGGCAATAAGAAGGATGGATTAACATGGAATTAAGGATTTATGGGAGCTTATCTTTAACATTACACCCTTTAATTTGTGATGATGCTTGGTTTGAATTAAGACAGAAAGGAACTGACACATGAAACACCCCTCTGTTAAGGAAATGGTGTTATGACAACATGAGAGTTCAGGACCCATGCTATGCAAACAGAAACTATGGCTACAAACACAATCATAAATATGTTTACACATGTGAACTTGCGTATAATTCTAAACCAATGATAGTGGATGTGAGTTTTCTAAGTAAGATTTCATATCTACAGAGAACAACTGCTTTCTCTCTGCAATTGGGCTGCCTCAAAAGGGTTCAGGTCGTTCTTTTTGCATTGAAATGACTTTTGCTGATTTAGCCAAATGAAGCAAACACAGAAAGAAGACCACATGCTGGGAGTAAAGCATATGGGACACAGAATGCATGCTCCCAAATCCAACCTGGGACACCTAAGGGTTAATCATAACTCAGTCCTTATCAGACCTCCATAACCACTGAACTCACTCACTTCAGGAGTAGGTGTTCACTTGAGGTTTGCTGGCACACCAGTGCAAAAAAAACCACCCTCCTTACTTCCTGTCTTACAGCTGGCTGCATATTTGGGGTCTTTCCACACCCACAGAAGAAGGAAGTCCTCCTAGAGAAAAGACCAATCATTCTCACCTCATTATCAGTCCATCTGTGAAAAAACTGATTTCTGATCTCAAATCAGCCCCTGCTGCAGAACACCACAGCATGGTGAAGGCATCCAGGAGGTTTTGGTTCCTGGCTTTTTTTTGTGCCTGGAGGAGTAACAGCTCCCTTGACATGCTACTTTTCCATCTGTTAGAAGTAAACCGAGCTGAGAGCAGAGGGTTTATACACAGGGGGACAAAGCCGTGTAGGAGTCTGGAGTGGACAGAAAGATGACCAGAAAAGAGCATGGTCAAATTCTGCAGCTGAACTGGCCATTAGAACAAGTAGGTAACCCTGGGCATTGTCTTTTTACTGCAAGAGAAATTCCTAGATTCAGTGTTCCTTTTGTCAGTCCCTAGTGTAAGAAACTAGCCCCGACATTGCTCAATTAGAATGTTAAAAGAGTCAACACCAGACTGATTATCCCAATTGTCTGTCCTTATCTGCCTAGCCTCTGCTAATCAACCCCTTTTTCTCTCTCCGGTGGAGCCCAAGTCCAGAGGAAGCTGGCGTATGCAAATAGAAGAGACCCCTAGACCCATGGGATAATTTTTATATAATATGAACTGCTTAGACAACGAGCCAATGTACAATCAGAAGATCTAAAGGACACCCCAAGTCGAGGAAGAGACAGATGCATCTCCTAATCCTGATTTGGACTGTCGCAGTGACCTACAAGGAGCCAGACTGGTGTGGCTACCCTAGACTCCAAGCAGAGGAAGCAAGCCTCCTGGGGCATGCTGCTGCTGCTGCTGCTGCCGCCGCTGCTGCTGCCGCTGCTGCCGCTGCCACTGCCACTGCTCCTGCTGCTGGTGCCGCTGCTCTGGCTGCTGCTGCTCTGGCTGTTCCTGCTGCTGCTGCTCTGGCTGCTGCTGCTCTGGCTGTTCCTGCTCCTGCTGCTGCTGCTGCCGCCGCGAACTCCGGATTAACAGTGGGGGCTACAACAACGGGAACGAGAGTGGTCGGCCCCCTGCTGAGCTGAATTATTTAATAAAGAGCTGAATATTAATAAAGGCTTTAGCCCTGCTCTTCTCACTTCCTTCAGCTTGGAGTGTCAATTAAAGAAAGCCTCACAGGAAGGCAAGGAAACTGAAGTACAGGTGGGCTAAGTCTGGCACCCAAGCCCAGCCCAGTGCCCTCCTGCACCATGGAAATTCCAGATTGATGCAGCTCAGCTGTTTCAAAGTTGGATATTGGTGGCAGTGAAGGGGGAGGTGCTGCCCTCCTTCCTGATTCTCTGCAGCAACAGCCTTGCCAGCCCTTCTGTTTTCATCAGCCCTACAATCCGACCATCAAATATCATAGGAAATGGATCTGATTTTCAGGCTGTGCAAAGTGATAAACAACCAAAAGGCAGCACAGATTCTTGTGAATCGTATGGGTGAAATAATCCATTTCACCCATAAGAAGCAACATTGATGCCCACTGAGGGTGGATCACGAGAGTCTGGCAGAACACACTCAGCACCAGCAATGGGGACAGTGAGCACCAGCAGCACAGCTGGGTGAGAGCCCATCACCACCCTGAGCTGGCTCTACGAATATTGTGCTCACTACAGAATACTAAGAGAGACAAAACACTTAGTAATATCTACGAAAAACATGCTGTTCAGTGTTTTCCTCAGTGCCTTTCTCCACAACACACATTATTTAACTCAATGCAATGTGACATAGAGAACAAAGCGCCCAGCACTCCCCACATCCATTGTGACTTGGTTAAAACGATGGTTAGCAAAGCAGAGTGGGTGAAGAACAACAACTGAAACACAAAGCCTACATCTGGATTCCTTCCAAAGGCTGTCCTAAAGCAACTATCAGATTTACAGATGTTTACAGAAAATCTCTAGTCTGGGCTCCAAATATTTTTAACAGAAACGTTTTACTCTAGAAACTTTACAGGACAGACTTAGTTATCAGCAAAACTACTGTTTCTGCATGCAATCTTTACCTTGCTTTTGTTCCTAGATCACCACTGCTGTAACAACCCCATTAGTATTCTCTACAAAGGCTGCTAACAGTTCAGTCAGTGTCTATGTACACTTTGCACTAATGGTCTGACAAAAAGCTGAAGTATCTTCAGACATCACAATAATAAACATTCATCTTAGAGGACAGGGTGTTCTGTCAATACCTTTGTGGTACATTATTGACTGCACAGAAATCCAACACTGCCAAGTAAAATCTGTCATTTGAAAGGCTACAGGATGCTTTGCAGCAAGGACTTGGTAAATCTCCCCTTTTGTTCCACAATCAAATTCCCAAGCTCCTAAAGTTTGTCAAGGTTCAAAACTGATGCACAGGTCCCCTTACAGCTGATGCATCAGATGAGGTAGAGTGATCAGGTTAAAAGCCAATTTAAAGGAAGATTGAGGATGACAGATCAAGGATTTTGATTTGGAACAATATATTCAGAATATGTTTAGGGTAGGTCAGCAGTGCCTGAACTCACAAAATATTGTGTCTAAAGCCTGGCACTGAAATAAATCAAAAGCTGAAAGGAGTAGTCTAGCACATACACAATAAAAAACAAAATCACTTTTCCATTGTTTTATATCTGTGATGATTTTTAAAGACAGATGGCACTAGCAAGCAGGTGAAAAGAGACAAAGGAGAAAAAGTTAAATAGACTCTCTCTGCATTTGAAGAGTTGCTCCCACCTTTATCAAGATTACGTGTAGGATGTCCAGTCTTTCAACAACAGGAAAGCAGAAGTTGTATCTGCAGGGATTTATACATCAGGTAAGTCAAGGAATCACAGGTCTGACATGGAGGCTGAGGATTCACCTTCCCCACTCCCAACCATCCCACTGGGAGCTCTGCAGTGCCCCAGGACTGCTTTCCTGGAGTGAGAGGTATGGCAAGTCCAGCATCCTCTAAAGACACCTGCTGCTAAAATCAGCGACTAGGCAGCTACCCAAAGGCTGTGAAACCAACATCCAAGCACTGCTGCTGTTCCTCTTGATTCAGGGCATGTAGCTCCTGTTTCATTTAGCTTTCTGCTCTTCCAATAAATGTAAAAATCCTCAGGAAGATCCTCATAATTGCTACTTGCTGATCAAGATGTTGTGTGAAAATTATTTAACATTTTAATATTAAGAAAAAACATTGCCAAAAAGAAACCCAGCTCTCATAAAATGGAAAAAGTGGAACAAGAGGATTCTTGATGTACTA
This sequence comes from Erpornis zantholeuca, assembly GCA_013400515.1. Taxonomy (NCBI): domain Eukaryota; kingdom Metazoa; phylum Chordata; class Aves; order Passeriformes; family Timaliidae; genus Erpornis; species Erpornis zantholeuca. The sequence goes on from VZTN01016535.1 coordinate 74,479, forward strand.
AGGAAGTCCTTTGTAAACCTGTGATTTCTGAACATGAACAGTGGAAGCAAGATTTCCACTGATTATCCCTTGTGGTGCAGGGAACTAAATTGATGGCCTCTTCTTCAAACATCACTGTTTGGGCTCCAAATCCTAAGTCATTCCTCTGAGTAACAGAAAAATCCATGCTGAGAGGGAAAGATTTTGGAAGAAATTATCTTATATTTAGTTCTGAATTACTCTCTGCAACCAAGTAAAATCAGGGCAAGGATATTTGCAGGAATCCAGTCAGGCACTGTAACTTAATATTTACTTTGAATAAAATTCCAGAAGCTGTTCTGGGCTATTCACACAGGAAACTGAAAAACACTCTTTTAGGTGGTTTTATTTTAATGTGAACCCAATCTAACTTGCTGGTCCACCAATGGCAGGGCTGTTATGCTCATAATCCAAGAGATCCTCCAGAGCAACTGCCCGCAGGATGTCAACAAACAAAGCTTCATTCTAGAGTTAAAAACAGTTTCTGGGTGGCTGAAGAGAGCATGAATGAAGGGCATGCCACTGACCAACACCTCTAGGCCACATCAATTTTTGTTGGCCATTTATATTTAAGGTTTAAGGGCCAGCTTTGTCCCTTCTCTGCACACATGCTCCAACCCCCCAAAACTAAATAACTTACCAATTTTCAGGGCTACATTAACTGCTGATTAGTTGGGTGCTAAGTTAATTAAGCTTGTCTCCTTTTCATTATCAGCTATGGCCCAATACTCCATTTACTCATTAAGCAGAATGCCACGGTCATTAGAGGTGCTCTGAGGGCAGTTTTCCAAAGAGGGAGATAAACAACCTTGTATCTTTGCTAAATGTCTATCCATTTTGTATCTATACTAAAAACAAACAAACAAACAAACACAAAACCTCCCCCCAAACTGGGACACAATGTGACCTGAGCTGTCTCAGGTGGTAGAGCAGGGGTGGATTTTGTCCTGGTTTCAGGTGGGGTAGAGTTAATTTCTTCTCAGTAGCTGGTACAGTGCTCTGTTTTGGATTCAGAATGAGAATGGTGTTAATAACACACAGATGCTTGGGGTTTTTGCTAAGTTATGCTTATGCTAAGTTAAGGACTCTTTTTTTTCCCTTGTCTCATGCTCTGCCAGGGAGGAGATGTGTTGCCCTGATTTTTCAGCCTTCTGATGTTTGCATTCTTTATAATAGAGTTCTCACACATTTCATGTAAACAAAGCAATGTTTCTCTAACTGTTCCTTTTGTTTTTCATTCCTCTTCTGAGGAGGAGACAATTGATGGACTTCTAGTTTGGCCAGTGTGGTTGGAGAGGAGGCAACCTCATCCTCCAATACATGGTCATTGTCAAAAAACTACATATATCAAAGTAAAATTAAACTGCACACCATTTTATACTTAAAAACTTAACTGTATATGTGTTGTTCATTTCGTGTCCTTAATAGAGACAGAGATGAACAAAATAAAACTGGGAGGGAGCATAGCCAGGGCAGGCGACCCAAAACAGTCCAAGGACTACTCCACACCCTAGAACATCCCACTCAGTATAGAAACTGGGGGGAGTGACCGAGAAGGGTGGCCAGTCTGGATTTGGGAATTGGGTTCTGGCATCAGTCAGCACAAGGTGTGCAATTGCATTGTGCATCACTTCTTTAAAATTTATTTTATTTTATCCTTCCTAGTCCTCCAGACTGACTACAGCAGTTGAAAATTTTAAAGTCACTTTGTAAAAAAGGTTTACCAAAAACAGTCAAGCAGGACAGGGAGAGCAAAGAGCATGAAGAAGCAGGACCATCAAATGGGTGATTTTTAGGGCCATCATCAAGGTGATCATTAGAACCAGTAGAGGAGACAGAAGAGATAACCACGACTCAATCCCCACCCCTGAGTGAACTGCTGGAGATATGAAAAGATTCCAGCCATCATCCTACATGAGCTGAGACAACAGAGCCAAGAGTGTGGAATTAGAGGGTAAGGAAGCCAGCTGGGATTACTTGCTAAGGAACCAGGCATTGACAAAACAATGGGGAAAAAAACACAAGTCCTTAATCTCTGAAGGTGCCTTATCAAGTGTGAGGGTAAGGTTTCCCAATAAAGATATTCCATGTCACTCAGACAAATGGACTGCAACAGAAAAAGGTATTCAATACCTGAGGGAATCAGCCATGTGAGAAATTATATATTTTGGAACCAGGACATCCACAGTGAGCCTTTTTATGTGATGCAATTTGAAAGCATCTCTTTCTGTCTTTTCCTATAGTCCATAATGAAAATAAATCCATCTGGATGGATCAAATTAAGTCCAAGTGAAGTTTTCCATAATACAAAAGACAAATGTGAATCTTGGATAAAAGAAAAGGGTATCAGAGAGGTTTAACAGATGCTGGGGTCCACCATGAGCTTAAATGGCAGAGGAAGCAAGGAAGAATTTGGAAGACAAATCAAGATCCATGAGCAAGACTCATTCTTAACTTCTGTCTGCATGTTTGTTATCTGTAAAGTAATAAAATAATTGAAGTTCAAGGACTTCTGAAACTATGGTTAGCAGGGATTTCATATACTAGCATGGGTCTCTAGCTAAGAATTCTGATGCTTGTTGAGGCTGATGTTGAAGGAAACCTGTTGAAATTCCTTTACTTATTCAAAGGCATATTAAATAAATAACAAAATAAAACACATAACTATGGCTAAGGGCTCGAAATAATTCACAAATAAAGTGTGAGAGTGACTCAAAGTTATTGGTGCAGATGCAACATTCCCATTGTGGAACAACAGATTTGTTACTATTTCCTTGTTGCATTTCAATATTTTGCAACCAAAGCTAACTCTTTACAAGTAAAGAAAAAAGTATCTCTTCCAAATATAAGGAAGCTGGATGAGAGGAAGCTAAGTTACCACCTGATAGTTCTCAGAGATGAACTGTATTTCAGCAATACATTTATACACTTTTCAGTGTAATTTCAGTTAAAAGCATTACCAAGACAAAAGCAGATTGAAAATTGATTCAAAACCTTCTCTGCACTTGCATTCATTTTTCTTATTGTCAGAGTCAGTCTATTCATATAATGGTGATAGGCACAGTATTTAACCTGAATTTTAGGCCACCACAGATTATAGTTTTAGGTTACAAGCTTACACAAGTGCTCTATCTGCTTGCAGCTGCAGCTATTACATTTTTGTGATTTATAGGTACAGTCTCTCCTTGTGAATTACAGAGACAAAGTGACACCCAGTTTGTGATTTCTGAATTTTTTTATCTCACTGTAAAACGCATCTCTCCTATAAAAGAGCACCTGAAACTATTTTAAAGAAAAAAAATTTAAAAGACACAAATTCAGGGCTGGGCTTGAGATGCCTTGCACATGAAGAGCAAGTTCCCACCAGCACTGGGCTGAGCTATAACTCTCTGTTCCTACATGATCTGTGAAGCACACAGAGGGCAGCTGGGGACACCCCAGGAGTATAGTTCTCTCCATGGACCACACAGAGAGCTATAGCTCTTCATTTCAGCCTTCTCATTTAGTCAAAGGGGAACTCTGAGGCATTCACACCGTCCAAGTGATAAAATGAGGTCATTTACATTTGTCTGCTCTTCACGTAATATGCACCTGGGAGGCCTGAAGAGCAAAACCCAGTCCTGGCACCAACAGAAGGAATGTTAATTGAGGTCAGTAAGGCAGGCATTTGCTTGCTGCAGGGCTGCCTTCCACTCCATGAGCACAGGGACATCATGTTGCTCAGCTCAGAAAATCCTCATCTTCTGCCTTCTGGTTTAATGCTTTTCCACCCACCTCTTCCATAATTGAGCAGTCTGTCTTTTGCTTTTCCCAAGTTGGTGGAAAGGGGACTGCTGAAGGTCTAAAGCTATTTTGACTTATCTTGTTATACTTAGCAAAGTTTTTGCACTCCCCAAATACCAGACTTATCATATGACTTTATACATAACTAATGGGAACAGCATCTTCTACCTGACACCTCCATCATACCTCATCTGTCAGCTTAGATGACACTAGCATTTATTTCTTTCAGACCTCAAGGTGTACCTCTCAATACCACAGAATAGAAAGAAGAGAAACTGAATAAGGTAATTTGGATTATTTTATTAATATTTTTTCATTCTCACAGCACTTGCAGCATTTCACCCTGGTTTTGTACCTTTATTGAGGTGAGCACCAGGAAATGCAGAAGAGCATGGCCAGAAATCCCCTATAATTAAGCAGAAAACTGAAATCTGATGCTTATGCCTTGTGATTCAAATAGAAAGATGTGTCATTTCACCATACACTGAATTAGCAGGATGACAGTATGTACAGATTAAAGCTCAACCTATATAGTTTAACCTAAAGAGGGATGAAAACAGATTGGATGGCACTGACTGCCTACCTGAGGAAAAGAATTCTGGGAATAAAGGGCTTTACATTCCAAATTGTAGAAACTACAGGCAATTATTTCCTACTACATGAAGGTACTTCAGAAAGCCAAGATGATTTATTAGCAAGATGTCAGGTTTAAGGACAGAGCTTTCACTCTGTAACAACTTTAAGCCAACACAAGACATCCTGTAGAAGATTCCAGGACTGGAACCACCTGACAAATTACATTTCTACAGTTATGCGAGGCAGAGAGGTGATTGTCTTATTTGATTTAAATATCTACACTTAAATAAAGAAGCTATCAAGACTTGAGCATGAATCAAGAAGCTAGGTGTTTTTAACCTCAATATTCACCTTTAATTTAAAAGTATCACCTAGTCTTGTGGCAGATCAAAGCACCTGCATACACCAATATTATTTCTGCTCTCCTGAGATGAGATTCACTTAAGTCTGTTTCAAACACTCTTATCCCAAAGACTACACTCTCAATGTATGGTGGCCAAAGAGGACACTGAAATGTCACTCAAAGCATTTCTGTCAAAGGTTACAACTATGTATTTATTTATTTTAAACTAAAGTCACTACCACCATCAGTTTGCCATGGAAGAAAGCTTGGCTTTTAGTTAAGAGAACAGCAGCTTCTCAGGAAATGCCTGACTTCTCACCTCCAAAGTATCACTGGAAGCACAGACTTCTCCCACTAAAGGCTGGCTTATCCCAAATTACTTCATATCCCATTAAAGCAACATGGAGGAACCTGTAATTGTAATAATGGCTCAGCACCAAGTTGTTTTTTTGTGTTTCAATGAAAATCACTATCAAATTAGAGCACCTTTGTCCATATCTACTGGACTTCCACAATCCAGCTGCCAAAAGCAGCTGGCATTTTGAATGCATTTTGGCATTTGAAAGTTGTGAGATCTATTTTTCCCCCCACCCAGGGAGCTTTTGCAAAATTAAGAGATGAGTCCCTTAATATCTGCCTATTTGCAACTTCACTTGAAGATTTCTGGTAATATCCAACTTGAGCTTTAAAAAAAAATTAACTGAGAAGAAACCACCTGACTTCACCCAGCAATTGCTATATAAAGCACTGGCATTAGCAACAGCCACAAGACATATGATGTCCAATCCTGAGGGAAAAAGCAAGGAAGCTGAAGAACTAGAAGGTGGCTGTTTTTAGCTGCATGACAGCACTGACAAAGCTGTGGGTCTGAACCGATCCCAAGATGTCAACAGAGCACTAATGTGCTCATATTAAGTACTGCTGGCAGGATTCAGTACCAGCCTGGATGCAGGGGAGGAAAGGAGAGAAGAGTAAAAGACGACAGCAAAACAAAGAGTTACATAAGGAAAAAGCATTACTAGAGCAGATCCAGGTGGGAATGCAGCTTCTGAGCTTCCACCAGCCCACAACAGCATCCTGCTTCTGGAGGAGGCACACCTGGCACACTCAAAGTCCACAAGTACATGGTGTTGAACACAAGTGGGGCTTGATTCTGCACTTGCCTCAAGCACAGGTCTGGCCCCAAGGCTCACAGGGAAAGATGCAGCCACACAGAGTTTTGGAATAACCTCTGTTCTGCACAAGTTCTTTCTGAACTGAGTAAAAGAAGCAAACTCACTGCACTTTCCTTAGAAGCTACAGAAAGCCAATTCAATTATTTGTATTAACACATCTAGGGGGAGAAAAAATACACCCCAACACCCTCGCCCTCCTCATCAGAAGCAGCAGGAAAATATTTGAGTATCAGGGATTGTAAACAACCCTCAGACTTCAAGGACAAAAGTATCTTAGGGATATAAAAGATCAGCAATCTCTCCACTCCAAAGGGAAAACAAGACAAAACACAATCAATAACTTTAGAATCCTTAAAAAGAATACAACATATATTTTTTTAACTATCATTTCCCAGATTACACACTTGAATGCAGAGCTGTCCAAGCTAAAGTGGGCAGCACAGGTTGCAGAGCTACATTAGGAAGATTAATTGACATTAATTAACTGAGGTTTGTAAATGAAGTAGCTCTTTTAAGTTTAGCATATAACCCATGTCACCGTAATAACATGATTTTAAGTCCTGAGTCAAGGCTCTTGCTTGCACATCACAGTCTGAAGCAGCATTACCAGAGAAATGAATACCTGTAGCTCCTTCCTCCCTGTGGTGAAAATGTATCTCAGCACCAACTTTCCTTAACAGGAATCAACATATCAATTAGCATATTAACTCACTGGGAAGAAGTGGGCAAAACTCTGCAGTGACCCAACTTTTAGCGATGTTCTGCTACCTTATAGAGTAAGGCAAAGATCAACCACCCTAAGTCAAAACAGATTTATTTTCTAATAACTCATAAAGCTGACTGAAAACACTTCATAAACCATAGTTGTAGTTTAAAAAATTACTTTTTTTAAAGCTGAAGGTGAATAGCAAAGGCTTGATAGGCTCAATGCTGAAATAGATAAGGATCCAGAATGGATCCGGGCTGGAACTGGAATGTGGGAAAGCCCGGACTGGATCAGGGCCTGGATATGGAATGGGGAAAAATGTGGGCTGGATCAAGGTCTGGATATGGAAGATGGAAAAATCTGGACTGGATCAGGGCCTGGATACAGAATGGGAAAAAAACCTGGACTGGATCGGTGCCTGGATATGGAATGGAGGGAACACAGACTGGATCAGGGTTGGGGTACAGAATGGCATAAAATTCTCCCACAAATTCAGTTTTATTGCTTTAAGTGTTCACCTTTTCAATAGCAAAGACTTAAGAAAATATCAGAGGATCAGGGCTGGGGTACAGAATGGCAAAAAGCCCAGACTGGATCCTCAATTTGCATGACAGATTGACGTTGAAGGGATGGCAAGGAAGAAGAAACAAACAAAAAGAAAATATGGGGAGCTGCAAATTTAGGGGTTCCCAGCAGGTATCCTGAAGATACAGTCACAGCCATTTACAGGGATGTCTGAGCGTGGTGAGGAGAAAGCAGCACCACATGGACACTGATTAACCTCCAGTTTCACTGTCTCAAGAAAAAGGACAGCAAAACTGAGCAAGACTTTAACTAAATTTACATGTGTCTCTTAGTCTAAGGATGAGCAACAATAAAACAAATGGCCATTTGAGGACTGCAAAAATATTTGAGTTACATTTTTCTCTCACATATGATACTGAAGGTTGTAATTGTCCAATTTTATTGTGGGGAAGATTGCCTCCTTCATCACATGTCACACACCACACAGAGAAATAAAATCCAAACACACTAAATCTTCACGTCAAGGGATGGAAGATGGGCAACACCCTTTTTCCACATGCACACTCCAGTGGGAGCCCAGCAGCAAAGCCTGTAATTCCAGGGGTTTTCAACCCACCCACATAAATAAATAAAGGGACATGCCCAGGCATCTCAAGGTCAGCTTCCTCTATTGCTGAGAATGTCTCAGAACACAAGCGAGTTTCTCTCTGCCTGTTATGTAAAATCTTCCTCTTCTCCTGGTTCACAGTCCCAGGATATTCTGGCAAGAAAACACACACACGAGGCTGCACTTTGAGATCATTTAAATAAAAGAGAATTATAATGAAGAGCGGAGGAAGGGGGAAAAGGAATTTTCAGAATGTTTAGTTTAAACATACTTATGGTTAAAACCTCCCACTTAGTTAAATTCAGTTTTCTTGCTTTAGTGTTCACCTTTCCAATGACATAAAGAAATATCAGAGGCAGCCACTGAGCCCTTTAAATCATACTGAATCAGGAAACATGACCACAATGTGAACCACTTAAACACAGACATCCATCTTTGGCAATTTTAACTTTGCTGAAGCAAACACTCCATAAACCTGTTCTCTGAACAAAGAGCACCATCTTCAAACATTTTCTTGTGAGGATAAAAGGGGAAGATACTTCTCTAACAGTGTTTTCTTGCTTTTTTCTTCTAACAATACTTAAGAATTCTATTTTTTTAATATAAAAACACCAAAAGTGTCTTGTTCAAAGATGTCACATCTATCTCATGTACAAAATTTTACTTGCAATGAGACTTTTGTACGGACATCAACAGAGACAACCTCATGCTTAAAACAGTCTCTAGATCAATCTGAAGCTACAATATTGCAGAGCAACCTTCACAGCAGCAATTATTCAGTTATTTTAACCTAGAAAAGAAAAATTACCAAATAGCCTCTATCACAAATACAATCCCAGAGTAAGCTGAGGAGTGGTACTTCCAGCAGGTGTATGCCCCTTCTGCAGGATGCAGTAATGCCACGCACAGAGAAGGCTGAAATAGCCCAGAAAGAATGGAAGGTGGAGAAATTGCCCTATGAATAACCTTTGCAAAACCAAAAATGCAGTGCAGTCCCCATATGAAAGGGACCAATGGCTTCACAGAACTAAAACTGTTCCCTCCAGCCCTCCAATACCTTCCAGCAGGTTGGCCCTGAAGCTCACAAAGCCACTGACTGTCCTGAATGCATCTCTTCGATAGAGCTGTAAGAGTCTTAATAAAGAACACATCTTCTTTAATCTGATTTGGAAAAAAAAATACAGAGACTTCCCTCTAAAGGAGCAAAGTGCTGCTAAAAATCATTGCTTTGTGCCATTCACTGACGTACTAGACTTCTGATATTTCTATTTTCCGTGAATCAAGAGACTATTTCCCTGGCATTAGAAGTGTGAAATGGCATCTGAAGAGAAAATAGTGCTTTTACCAGTCAGTGACATTTCCCTCTCTTCCCAATGTATCAACCTAACCTGAACTGATGTTTTCTAAAATATCAACTGTATGCTTTCATAATGGCTAAATATCTTGGGTTTTAACTTGAGACAGTGAAATAAAATTTACTCAAGGATAGTAAATTAAACTGGGCATGCAATATTTGAACAGGAAATTACAGTTTTTAGCCATATTTAAAAAAAACCCTGGTGATTAGATAAATGCAGACCTTCCTGTCTTCATTAGTGAACCTATACCCTATGTTCCTAGAAAATATGACAGCAAAGACAGTTCCAGGTCAGAATATATATATTCTTACATCATTACACTCCCTCCTGTCTGTGACACCTTGGATAATGCAACAGCCCACACAGATGCATTTTCTGAGCAAAGTTACATTAAGGGTATTTTTTTTAGAGTTGAATCCAAATCATTGGTTGAACCCAGCATCTATACATTTCTATCTATTTGCTGATAAAAAAAACCATATAAAGGCTCAATACAGAGGCCAGAAGACGTGCTATAACGAAAAAAGAAAATTCATAATAATGAAAAATAGTTCTGTGCTCAAGGTCAAACCTAGCCCTGGTAAATTGTTTCATGCATATGAAGTCTCTCAACCTGAAACACGACTAAGTTCAGCATGCAGGTCACTCCTGTGACCCCAGCACTCCAAGTTGTTTTAATAGCTATGAAGTTCAGGATGTCAGGTAAAAGCAAAACTTTGGTTATGGAGATAAAAGATTCATAAAGTCATTTAACCCTGATTGTGATAATTCCACCCTAAACCAAAAAAAACAACAGAACTTCTAGAAGGAAACATCCAGAATAAACCCAAGCCTTACAGGTTAGTTTAAATCAAAAATCCTTAACAAATGAACCTACTCTCTATGCACAGCCCAGACAAAAAAATTACCTCAAATTTCTGTAAGCATGTTTTTAAAATTAAAAATTTAATATGAAGGACCCAATCTAGGCAGTTTCTTGAATCAGAAAACTTTTATCTGTCTGCTTTCAAGGGGATGATGAAACAAAACTGAAAGATTAATCTTCTGCAGTTGAAAATTAGGCTCAAGCATATCAATGCTTTCATGTTGCTGAAAAAAAGATTCTTTAAATTTTCATTGATTTTTGACACCTTATAAAAGTGTTAATGATGCTACATGAAAAAAAATATTCAGTGGCTACAGAAAGTAAAATTGACTTTGGAGAAAAACAAGAAAAAACTTTATTCCCTGATTTTTAACTTCATACCCATAATTTGCATTAAAGATTGCTAAATACACCATCTGGAGAAGACACACTTAATGTGAAGGATGCATTAAGTAAGACAGATTAGTTTATGACCAAGGTTTGGGTACTGTACTAAGGTTCAAGTGTGAAAGGCAGTTTGAATTCTGATTTACTACTTGAGCTGAAAGGTCATTTTAAGAACCAGATAAACACTAGAATTAATGGAGAAGAGTTTTGAGTAAAATATCAACTCCTCTGAAATTATTTTAGATGAGAAAGATGGATCCTGAGCTGCATCAAAAGAAGAGAGGCCTCCATCTTCAGAGATGCCAACATAAGAAGGACATGGACCTGGTGTAGGAAGTCCGGAGGAGGCCAACACGGTGCTCACAGGGCTGGAGCACCTCTGCTATGAAGACAGGCCGAGGGAGTTGGGGCTGCTCAGCCTGGAGAAGAGAAGGCTCCAGAGAGGCCTTCTACCAACAACCCAGCACGTAAAGGAGGGCCTACAAGAGAGCTGGAAAGGGACTTTTTTAGAAGGGAATGCAGTGATAGTGTTATGAACGAGGCTTTGATCTTTAAAAGAAAAGATACACTCGTTTATTAAAAACAGCGAGAGCCGAAGCCCGGGAGTAGCCCAGGCTCCACTCGACAAGCCAGAGATACAACAAAAATGCAACAGTGTAAACACTGGGTGCTCCCTCGGAAACCAGCTCTTCAGAACCAGGGGCGGAGCCCCGGCACGGTCTTTAAACCCTCTGGGGGTCTGTGATTGATTTCTCCAAGTCCCCCCTCCGGTGGCTCGTTTCTGGGGGTCCGATTGGCTCGCTGTCTAGTCCATTAAAAGTGCGTCGAGTGATTGGTCACACGTCCAGAAATTAATCCGCTCTCTCGGCCAATGGTCTTCCAAGTTATTGATATCATTTTATGTTGCATCACCCCATCGAAAGGTCTAGAAAGTTCTTCCTTCTTTCTACTAGTCCATTATGTTTTCCCATTCTCATCCCCACCTAGTGGTTACACTGCAATATTGCAACTATATAAATATGTAGTAATAATTCCCTTTGATTAACTGATTAACTTATTAATTAACATTACATTTAAAACATTAACTTCATTTACAATAAACTTCAACATTACATTCAGAGTATCGATTTCATTTATAACAATAGGATACAAGGGAATGGCTTCAAGCAGAATAGTTTTAGATTACATATTAGGAAGAAATTCTTTACTGTGAGGGTGATTAGGCACTGGAATGGGTTGTTCAGAGAAGTTGTGGCTGCCCCATCCCTGGAATTGTGATCCCACCAAGGCCAGGTGGGATGGGGCTTTGAGAAACCTGGTCTAGTGGAAGGCTTGGAACATCTTTTAAGGTCTCCTCCAACCCAAACCATTCTATGATTCTATGATGAAACATTGATTTAACCTAAGAAGAATTAGTCTTTCCCTTGCTATTTTGTTCCTACTAAGAAAAAGCAATGATAACAAATGTCTTCATCATGATAGAGTATCTTTGAGTTTCAAGACAAGTTTCCTGGTCAAACTCAGACTTCAATCATTGAATTTCCAAACCTTTCAATGATGCTGGAACTGAACGACACAGAAGCCCCTTAGGGACAATATTTGATCCCCAATGCTATGAATAATCAGATTGTGGGACATTCCTGCAAGGGCTATATTTTACTGGAGACAAGGAGTACATATCAGAGGGACTGGAAGAGTGATTGAAGATACATCAACTATTTGTGTGTGGTCGGGGTGACCTGTAGAAATAGCTTAGGCTGAGAATGTCCTGGGCTTTGTGCGCCAGAAACAGATCCACCCTCTGTCAGTGCCCCATAAGTTACAGGGAAGTTATTTTTCTTTGGAAATAGAAGATTTTTCCATTTTCCTGTCATCCAGGACCTTTTGCAATTAGCTTCCCTTCCCTCAGGGCAGCCTTTTTTTCTGCAGGTGAGACTCATATCTATAACTAGAATTGTTTGCAGCCATGCCAGGCACATTTCCAAGCAGCTGGAAAGTTAACTTTAAAGAGGACTTGTTAGTTCTCCCTGCTTTTTTTCTGTCATAAAGAGACTGCAGGAAGGCTGGCGAGCCCCTTCACCAGAACAATATACTTCCACTATAAAGAAACGTTCCTACAGTGCATTTTTTTGCACTGTACACAGTTTTATTGGAGATTCTGTGCCACAGAATAACATTAAATCACAATTTTCGGAATATTCAATACCTTGAAGCTATAGCTTTTTCCACCACAGTATGACAGTTTCAACTTCACTTATGGGATCTATAATGATGCAAAACCAACATAGAACCATGACACAAGGCATTTTGTGCAAGAGGGAAGTGTGTTACCCTGGAACCTAGAAAGAAAGGGAAAAGCTTGGCGGTTCCCCACATCTGGTCCTAAAATGACAATCTGTGAAAGCCTTCTAAAAAGAGCAGGGTCATAAAGACAACTGTTACCTGGGCATTCAGCAGAGGGAATACATGAGTGAGCATAGGCCAGCAGTTACATATCCCAAAGGACAGTAGTGAGAGGATCTCACTACGATTTTTGACAGCTTCTCCCCTCTCCTGAATTGCTCTCTCATGTGTATTACTTAGTAAAGTCTCACTTCTAAAACCCACAGTATCACCAGGAGAACACAGGAAGAGGTAATGATATGCCAGTGCAAATGTACAAAGACAACAAAGAACTGCATGTTTCAGGTAAATTAAGATGACAGGATGCTGAAGAGTTCAATGAACAGTCTGTTCAAATGCTGTAGCACAAAAAGAGAATCAAAACTTTTTTAGCATCAGAAAAGAAAAATAGCAATTTTTTTCCCTTCACCCGGCTTTCTGCTTTTACCAAGCAGATAAAATTCAACTTGCTATTCCATCTCGCTCTGGCAGACTGAGGTAATTGCTAGGTCAGATACTGAAACTGATGTTTCCAAAATAGCTAATGACCATTCTTCCAAGCATCCTCACACACATCTCAGTGCACAAACATGCAAACATTTTTTCAGGAGCATGTACAAACTCAGTCCTACATCCAAGAGAAAAACAGTGGTGGTGAGGAACAAGATTAGGCAAAGCCACTTGGAAAAGAGAAGGAAAAGACAGATCTGGAATAAGACGGAAGGAGAAGGACGGGGGAGATCTCTGCAGGAGGAAGCCATGCAGTGGCACAATGAATACCTGGGGAAGGGACAAGCAAGAAAACAGGATCAACATGCAGATGGTAGGAAGGATCCTAGCTTGTCAGGAAATGGTATGGATCAGAAATGGGATGTGCTAGAATTGGAAGTGAAACCAGGGAAGGAGGTGTGGCTACAGGATAAGATAGACAGGATGCACAGGATCCTAAGCATGAGGGAAAGCAGTGGGATGCTGCTTCTTGCCTGCTCTCTCCAATTTTTCACATTTCTCCCTTTCCTTCTTTTCCTACTGCTGCTCTTTTTTTTCCCCTAAGCTACCTAAACCCAGTAGTTATACACATATCCAGTCTGGCCTCCCCTAACTGAGCCTTGCTCAGTTTTGGTTGTCACAATACAGATGAAAACCATGTCTTGTGTTTGAAGTGGAGAGATTCAAGCTCAGCCATGTAGAAATACAGCAGTTCAGCATAGTCTGTCCTGGAATGCTGAGAAAAGGAGAAGAAAAATAGTTCTTCTATGCTGTTCCTATTGTACCAAGGCATTTCCCAAGGCCTCACACATCCAGTACTGAATGATTTCAAAATGTAGCATGATTGCTGGACACAACTTTCTTCATCTGCATTGCCACATTATACAGCATTCACCATCTCCTAACACAAAGTCATTTGTCAGTCAGGCCTGCAACTCTCCAGATTCCTATAGAGAGCTTGGAGGAAAGTGTTCAGAGTATCTGATCAGTATTTTGCCTACCAGTATCTTAGGTACAAGGATTTGTTACACACCTTGGTTTAGGTAAATTAGAGATGCTTTAATTCCTGTCATAAAAAATAAACAGGATTGCAGCCACTAGAGTCAGGAAAAACTGAAGCAATTCCTTAAGAACCTGTAATTCTACCAGTGGAAGTCAAGTAACTGAATCAACAGGAACTTTTTACAAACTTATTATAAATACTCAGTTTATACAGAGAGTGCTAAATTTGTGCTTGGTACTTTGAAAGGTACTTAGCACTTACAAAGGAAACTCAATTTTTGTAATGCAGTGAGTCAGAAGAGCCAGCAACCTGGTAATTCCATAGAGGTTAAATGGTTAACTCAGCTTATCTCAACAGATCAGTGCAATGATGGGAACTCAATAGCAATTTTTTGTTATCATGAAGCAGTCACTGAAAAATCCAGGGAACTGACTGCTGTCATCTTAGCTAAAAAAGATATTGTGAAATAGGCAACCGTTAAGCTTGCTTTTACTTACACACCAAATCAGATCAAGTGTAAGTGGTCCCTGCCCTCATTGCCTGTTGCCATTAGCAGCCATGACTTGAGAAGAGCAGCAAGCTAGGACACAGCTGTGCCCATTTTTCTACTGAGCAAGTACTGCTTAGTACAAAAATGTTCTGAAAACGTGATGTTGGTTTTTTTGTGTTGTATAATCCTTGAGAGTCTCTCCCTCACTACTATGAATTCCTTCAGCTTTTAGTTTCCATAGCTTCCCATGGCAGGGGTCACAGCTCAGTGGGCACGATCACAGTGCCACTGAAGCACCTCCACTGCCTGCATTATTCTGAGGAGGACTTGAGGGTTTTCAATGCTTCTCGAGAGTCAGATCATGGTTTCAGATGAAAAGGCTTTTTCTAAAGTTCTCTTTTATACCCATGCTACAGTGAATTTACACAGCAAGAGGATTATCAGTTCCACAGTCCTTAAAGGCACAGGGACTCTGCTGCTACAGCAATGGGTCTTACAAAAACCTCCAAGGCACAAATTTCCATGTGTCTCCTTCCAGACTTTCAGCCTTGATCTTCTGAGCATAACCTCTCCAAACAGTCTCATCCCAAATCTTGTCACCTCAGGCAAGTGCAGATCTGTGTGGCACAGCAAGCAATGACATTATTTATGCAGGAGCCACATCATACACAACAGCAACACTTTCCACTCAGCAATATCAGGGAGAAAGATTGCCGGAGCTGGAGCTCTTCTCCTCTAGTTCCAGAGGAACACCATTTCATATGTTTGATTTCCTTGGATTTTCGGTGTTGCCTTTTCTTCCTGAGACATTAAATATTCACCAGTAACAACTCTTCTGCTTTAGGCTTAAAAATAAATGAAGATTTTTTTTGGTGCTTATTGAGTGAGAGATGAGGTGCTAAAATAAGAAAACAAATAATTAGGTGACATTTGCATTCCCATGAGGAGTCTTGGCATCTTAGTCAAGCACTGGAGCACTTTACAGGCAGAACACATCCATGTATTTAAAAAACTCTGAGAACAATCAACTACATGGAACAAAACTAAAGTATTTCAACTCAGTAGAGCCAAAACATGCATAGTGTGTTCATCAGCTCTGAGTTATATTACCCCTTATGCATTTTATGGAATAAATTACATGAGTAAATACCTTCCATGCTCCTCTGAGACACCTCTACTACAATTT
This sequence comes from Erpornis zantholeuca, assembly GCA_013400515.1. Taxonomy (NCBI): domain Eukaryota; kingdom Metazoa; phylum Chordata; class Aves; order Passeriformes; family Timaliidae; genus Erpornis; species Erpornis zantholeuca. The sequence goes on from VZTN01016535.1 coordinate 90,372, forward strand.
AGAAAAATCTAACCATACTAATGTAGTGAAAATTTAATTTTGAACAGGTTAAAAAGGTTTCAGTAAATCTGAAGATGCAAAAGCCACGTATTTTATAGTGATCCTGCTTTCACTGGAGGAAGGTGTGAGGTAGAAACATCACTCTTGCTAGCAGGAGCTCCACAAAGAAAGGAGAGGAGTGCCTGCCCAGAACAGCTGGCTCAGGCCACAGAACTGAGTTATGCCATGCCATGGCAAGCACTCTTCCTGGGAAGAGTAAATACCAGCATCCCAGGCCACAGATCCCATCCTTGGCTGCCCACCACTGCTCTCTAACCGTGGCTGAGACCTTCCGAGGAATGGCTCTCAACAATCTCTGCCCTTTTCTCAAGGGGAACCACAGCCCAGAGTCCCTGGCCACCCCCAGAGATGGCAGCCCCGACCTCCCCATGGGAGCCAGCACCAGGATGCTTAAGGAAGGCTCCTCCATCACTCTAAAACTACCATTTAATGCTCACCCAGCCTCTCTCAGAGCAAACAAATGAATTGATAGGCAAATTTAGCCCTGTGGCTAAAGCTGGCCCCTGTTGGCCAACTTTTGTTATTAGAGGGTTAGGCTGTTCTCAGCCTCCAAAAACAAACCTCATGAAGATGGTGCAAGACAGACAGTGCTGAAATATCTTTCACAATGCTCTCCACTAAGCTGTAATAAAGCATAAGCAATCGTAAACAGATGTTCAGTTTTAAAGCAGCTTTCAGCTGCAGTATATAAATACAGCTTATGCTGAAGAAATGTCTTCAGTGAATTTTGTTAACAACAGCTCATCATGAGAAGCCAGTATGTTTATGTAGCAGCATTACAGACTCTTATTGTGGCTTTATGGGTAGAACTAGGTCAAATGGATTTATACAGCAGCCCTGACAATATAGTTGGTATTAATATAGGGGTAGTTAAGTTTATCACCAAACAATGTATTCTTATCTCATTTTTTCAGTACTCCAGAGCAAAGTCCACAATATGATGCACACATTGCATACACATCAGAGCAGCAGACAGCTGTGTTATTAAAGACACTGCACTGCCAAGAACACTGCTTCCTAAGCAGTTATGAATCATGAAATAAAACATTAAAAGTGATTTCTTTTGTGTGGACATGAAGAGAAGCTCTAATAGAATTGGATACTTCATTTGACTGCTGTTATGCCACAGAAGTGCTCATGTGCTATTAAGTAATTTGGTTGATTAACTCTTTTGTACACCAGGAACAAAGCTGATAGAAACCCAAAGACAAATGCCATTACCATCTTGTTAAACAGTATGAGAAACAAGGAAAATGTGTTTTGTTTTTCAACAGTTGTGTAAACAAACATCATTCTTACAACAGAATATAAAAGCAAAATGAAAATCAATTCTGTAACTGCCATTGAAACAGAGGTTTTCAGGAGGCCTTTTATTCTCTTCTACAAAATATTGACCTTTATTCTCTTCTATAAAATATTGACTGTTCTGTTTGAAGCTAATAAACTACATCTCCAAAAAAATACTCAATCTCCAAAAAAAACCCCAGAACAAACAACAACAAAAACAAACCACCCACAAACACAAACAATTCAAAAAAAGATACATGTCTTCTCTGGCTTTAAACCAAGCTAAAGTCAATGAACCAAGTCAGCAATTCCTGAAGTACTTTGGGGCTAGCATTTCCCATAAGTTCTCACACATCTGTAGGAACATCCTTCATCATCTTGTAATGACATTGACCACACTGAACAGCAACTCCCACAGGTACCAGCTTTGAAACCACTTGCCGTCAACATTTCTAAACTGAAAATTACTTTATTAAAAACCAATTTAGAACTGCCTATTTTTCCTGCAAAAAAAGCCTCATCTGGTTATAGCATAATTAGCCAAATAAGGAACTTTTTTCCCTGTTCAACATGTAATTAGAATAAAGTTACAAAATGCAAGCAGGTTTCAACCTGGTCTGAGAGCAGGTCCCTGTGTGCCCTCCAGGTCAGAAGACCCAAGAAGCAGGAGGCAGCAGTCAGCCAGGGGGCACATGGAGATGCTGCTTCCAGAGAAGCTGCAGAGCACAGATGTTGCAGAGTTTAACCAACAAAACCACAGACAGCAGGTCCATCTCTCAGATATTGCACAGAGTCACTAGAGCTGTGCCAGCCCACAGTGCTGCTGCTCCTCTTGCCTGCAGGAACACTCTCACATTGCCAGTTCAAATTCCACACTGCATTCCGTGATCATGTTCCCTTCCAGCTATCCCCATCTGCTGCCCAAGATCCCAGTGGCTGCCTATAGCACTCCTTGAACAAACACAGTGACTGCCCGTGTAACTGAAAGGGTTATTCTGCAGTCAGAGGGTGGGGGGAGAAGAGTGCTAATACTTCTGTTGCCCAGCAATCCAACAATACATAACTTAGTCCATTTTGGAGCTGTCTTCGGTGGTTCTTTTAGTCATTTTGTCACCAGGAGAATGCTCCCAGACTCTGCACGCCCCCTCTTAGCAGAATCTTTCCATACCTTCCATACCACTAATTATTTTTGCTTCTTGCACCTCCATCTCTACACTCTTGTCAGTAGCAGGCTAAGAAAGCACACACTAGTTTCCAGGTGGCTGCACACCACACTGAGGGTGACTGTCATTAAGTCTTGTTTCCCCTGTTCTTTCCACAACCTGCTGGCAATTACATTTCTTTATGGTGGCAAACCATTTGTTATTTGTGGACTGCAGTTAGCTCTGAGGCCAGTAAAGAAGAACATAAACAGCACACATTATTCCTTCTGCTGTACATTAACTTCCATACACAAAGGACCAGTTTGACCCTCCATGTGCTACACAGTTGTTTTATGTTGCCAGGTCCTTGCAAAGCTCCTTAGTGTAGCACATATCTATTAAGCAGCAAACAGGATGTCTCAGGGTTCAAGAAAACTAACTTGAACATGCACCATCTGAAATTAGACCTGTATTTTCTCTGATGTGCCTGAAATAGTAATTTTGCTCCCATAGCTTACCACCCTCCTTTAGGGCCTGTCTTCTATCAGTTTCCCTGGGATATTGGACATTTGCTGCTCTTTGTAGTAATCTCAATGTTTCACCACTTGGCAATGTGATCAGAAACAACACTGAGAAGTCCACCTGGCAAAATTCAAGATGGATCTCTCCAAGAAAATTCATTTCTCAGACTAGCATGTTTCACCTATCCAGCAATAACACTGTGAGCACATACTGCATGAATTTATGTAAAAGAGCAATACAGTGAAGGTGTTGCAAGAAGAAAAATGGGAACTAAGGCAGGAAAACACTTCTACAAGATGACTCAGGAATTTAAACATTTGCATGAAAATGCTTGAAAAGGAATATAAAAAAAGGCAAAAGGTGGAGGAGCTGTAAAATATCATAGTTACCAAAAAAGAAACAACCAGAAGTAACAGCCAGTAGGAAACAAGCAGACACAGAAATGAGTTTTATCCTAGAGGCATTTTGTGTATGCCTTGGTTGCACAACTAGGAGATTGCAGAAGCCAAATATATTTCCAACTCTACTGACAGTCATTTGAAAACACAGGGTGGGGGGTGAGGGTATAATGGCTAGAAAGCTTCTTCTAAAAGGAAAAAAGAAGCCCTCAAAGGCAATGAAAAACTGCAGGACAACTTCTTAAAATAGTTGAGGTTTAAAATGCCTCAGAAATAGAAAGCTCCATAAAATGTTTGAAAAGGTTTTTCAACCCTTTAATACTGAAAAAGACTACAAGGTATCCTTTCAACGTGACTGTCATGAGATGGGGAAGTCCAGGATTTGGAGCAGTTTAGAACTAGAACGTTCAGGAAGAAAAGGAAAGCCTTCTTGTGATTGCAAGGGCCCACTAAAGCAAAAGCTTACTTGGACTCCACATGTGCTGCAGAGATAGTTGGCTTCTCCAGCTGGGTTAGAAGGTGCAGGATGCAAGGCTGGAGTTACCTTGCAAGAAGCTTGCCATCAATCTGCCCAGTGTACCCACAGTCAAGAAATCCTCAGGCAGCTCTGAAAGACTCTTCATAAACAGCACCATGTTCAGAATTCACCCCACACTATCACAAACTACACCAGACTACCACTGATGTGGGGATTTCTGGTAGGTGCAGTCAAATACAGCATTGATTTCCTTCTCCAGCATCTCCCAAAGCCTTCATATAAAAGCAGCACTGGTGTTTGTGGTTCAGAGAAAGAATGCAACCCAGGGTTAATCTGTTTTGTAGACAGCTGATTATGTCCTAGAAAAAAAAGCTTTCTCTTCCATTCCCTGCTATTTTATGTTGAAGATATAGGAAGAAAAAAAAAATAACTAAAACTCTACAGGCACGGTTTGTGGTTGCTTCATTTCTTTGGACTACATCAAGAGAAATGGTTTTTGCAAAATAATATTACCCAAGGCAACAACTATCACTCAGATGAAGAAGAGAATTTCAGATATTTTCAGCCATCACTTAATCCAGTTTAGCATCTCTATTGACAATTCCACCTAGGTTTTTTGCATCCACAATATCTCAAACTGATGTTTGTGCCCAGTGCTGAAGAACAATTTCTCTCCATTCAAGGAAGGGTCAAGTCTCCTTTGCTCCTATAACAGAAGCAACAAGCAGACATCTGAGGATAGGGAGCCAGATCAAATGTCTAAGGAAGAAATAAAACCCCAGATTCTGAGCACAGACAGCATCTGTTCTATAGCTGTGGAATCTGTCCCTGGGGCTTCATTGAAATGCAGCTGCTTGTTAAAAGCAAGGAGGCAGGATAGATTCTGTTGTTTTTTCTACAGCTACTATTATTCCAGAGGAGAAGCTGAAAAACAGGGAGAGACTGTCTGAGTAAATCTCAGATGATGATAAAAGTGGCTCCTTGGACACTTGGGCATACATTTGCTCTTAAAGAATTAGGGTTCAAAGCAGCAGGGAGGGATCCACGAGCACTCCAGACAGATCTCTAAGGGAATTGGCCTAGGGACTATTTATTTATATGAGGCAGCACAGAAAGAACAGAGGCTTAGAGATGCCTTCTGAATGAGTCTTGGCAGCACAGTGCACCAAGACATCCTGGCCATTAATTTTCAGTGTCAGCCTGCGCCGTTTCCTTTTTTCAAGGACAACAAGTAGCTCAGTAACATGCCCATAAGCAGGGAAATCCAGCACTTTTACAAGGAAGTCGTTTCACTGAAAAGCCATCCATTCTTCTTCCTGCATGATAGAAGCCTTCCAAGAGCATTTCTGAAAATGCACCCGGGACACCTAGAACACTTGCCACTCTCTCCAAACAGCTCCACTTTGGAAGGCAGTTCATAGAGTATAAAGAAAAACAAACCATTAAGCCATATAATAAGCTGAAATATTACCCAGCTGTGAGGAAACATCAGAAATTATGCCATGACAAACACTATATACTGAGAGATAAGCAACACAAAACTGCTGGAGTACACAGATCCAGATTCTTGAGAGAGCTACAGTCTGAGCACTTGGGTCAGAGAAACTAAAATCACAAACTCCAGCAGAAAGTGAGAGAATGACAACAAACCAAACTTCTGGAAAGCAATTAAATAAAATTAAACCTGCCTGGCTACATCAGAAAATATTCCCTCATCTGGGGAGCCCCCTGTATGCATTAGCTACTGGTAAGATACTGGAAACTTGCTTCTCAGATGGATTTCTACATCAGAGCTGTTTGTATCTGCCTACAGAAGCATAGGTCTCCTCTTGCTTTACCTGACAGTGTACTAAGCTCTACAGCTGCAGGGAAAGCATAAGAAACAGCACAGTGGGCACATCTCTTGAAGTAAATGAGTGAGCTGTTTAGCTCAGAAAGTCCTCGTTTATTGAGCTGCTTGCAGAGATTTCAGCTGAATATCTTATTGCTGTAGCATACAGAAACTAAGCCATAGTTCACCCACACAAGATAGCAATCAGCTCAATGCACTAACGCCAGCACTTATCTATCTTTTATGCTCGATCAAATATATCACTTGGAAGTTATTTATTAGCTCACTTACTGTCTCACTTGTTCTAGAAACAGTGTCAAACTAGAAGGAAAACAATAAATTGAACCACATTATAATGTTCAACTCTGGGTTATGTCACTCAAGAATTGCTATCAGCTAAAAGTACAAATATTTTTAAGACTAGAAATAAGACTGCATCACAACAGCATCCTTAATATTCAACCTAAACCTCCCCTGACAGGCCATTGCCTTGGATCCTGTCACTGGGCACACAGAGAAGAGATCAGTGCCTGCCCTTCCTCTTCCCCTCACAAGGAAGTAGTAACTTCAATGAAGTCTCTCCTCAGTCCCCTCTTTTCCAGGCTGGAGAAGAATAGAATAAATAGCAAGCAAGCCTGCTTGAAAGATTAATTCATTTGAACCATTGCCAGTTAAAATCGCCATTATGAGAAAGTAATATCAACTTTCTGATGCATTGTTTGCTGACCTGCTCTAAACACTTGCAAAAAATAAACACCATTGGAACACTGTCCCCGATAGCACTTCATATTTCTAAAGTGAGTTGGGTTTTGTACCTAAGGACTGTTCTCACAATTAATATCTTTCTATGCACAAACCCTCAAAGTCAAGATATTGAATGATTTGCATTGATGCAGCAAAAGATAAATGCAGACAAGGCAACCACTACCTATTATTATTTTGAGTGTCAGAGCTGAGAGTTTGAACTTGCTCCATTATTTCAGATTGCCATTGGTGAATTTATTGTCTCCTAAAGACTTCACAAACTCTCAGCCATCAAGAACTCAAGTCATTGCCATATTAAAGATAATTAGCTAACATTTACCTGAAAACTGATTATTTGCAGCAGGGGAATCTGGTCCATTCATGAACTGGAAACCTGAGGCCTCTCCTGGTTTGTATCAGTGTTTAGAATGATTCAATGGCATCATCGACCCCAAGTACAGCGCTGGATGCTCCTTGGGATCACTTTCACAATTGCACACAAATCCAAACCTACTGCAAACTCACCCTTCCCAGCCTCATCAGACCACTTGATCCTATCATAGAAATCCCACTGTGGCAATGGTAAGAACAGTCATTTCCAAGTTCAAATCTCTTTCACTAGGAAGAGGAAGGACCAAAATGATACTGGTGCATGAGTGTGACACCTCATTTTTGACACAGCCTGGATTAGGCAAAGTGTTTTCTCCCCTTCCCTTTCAAAGATATTGTCATACTAATTCCTACAAGCAGGGCCACTCTCTTAGCACATTTGCTGCATGACAAGTCACCAACTGCAAACTACACCCATCCTGAGCTCTCTTTCAAAGGCTGGATAAAATTAAACAAGAATTTATAATGTCATCATCAACAGATTAAAATAAAAACTACATCAGTGGAGAGTTGCATAGGCAAGTGACAGCTGTTGGACTCATTTTGTAGTCATTCACTCTTGCAAAGTTCTTTCACCTTTCAGAGACCCATTTCAGGGACACAGACACTGCAGGGTTGCCATCAGTGACTCCATATCCATCTGTATGGCTTTTAGGAATCTTCATCTCAGATGTCAGGAAGACACAGTAAGGTCACTAGAAGCACTGAACTAGTCCTCTTGGTACCTCAGCCAGCAAAATTACTATCCACTTCAGCCTGGAATGCTTTACCTGTTCCCCTCAGGTCCCTTTAATAAAAGCAAAGCCTCGTTTTGCAGCAGGAGTTTTACAAGAGCAGGCAGCACTAATGTATATCAATTTCTGTGTGTTCTGGATGTTTAGTCACTGAGTTGGAAATACTGCAAGTAACAATGAAGGATTACAGTCCTTGTTTCTAGAAACAAGTCCTATTATAGTCCAAATCATTAACTTTCCCAAAGACATGATGAGTCAAATATTTTCCTGCATGATAACAACATCCACTGTAGCAGAATAAAAATAACAGCATGTGTGCTCTGGCAGCAGAAAAACCATCATTTCAGAGGTAACAGCTTTTCACTGTAAGGATCAACTAAAACTTTAATTGCTTCAAGCTCACCTCTCCCTTCTCTACTCATCTTTTTTTATGCTATACCCATCTTATCATTATGCTGCTGTACCACTGTTCTGCTATTCTCAGTTCAAAAGCAGACCAAGCTTAAATGGTTATCTTCAATCACTGAAAAAATGTAGACACTTCCATATGACTCAGTCTTAATACTTCAAAAAGCAGAACTTAATAAATTATTTTTTATCTTGAAAGATCACTTCTCCAACTACTGCTCTATCATCCCTTTCTTGCACCATAAATAAAAGTATTTCTTCTTCCCTAGTCCCCATCACATGTGACTGTAGCTCTTTCCCTTTTTTACTTCATCTAATGAAACTGCAAATACAACATAAGGATGTGAGCAAAATCACACCAGTTTATCAGATATTGTTCCATTTTCCCCATGCCTTTAACTAAAAAACCAGAAACTTTCCAAATTTGAGGACAGATATTGCACACCATCAGTTTCAGCAGGTTTTGTGTTCCTTAATGTAGTGTAAGGTATTACAGACAAGATCCCTTTACTCTTTTATCACTGGGGGGAATGGGCAGCAGGGAGAAGGGAGGAGAAGACAGAGGACCTCTTTCTTTCAGAAGACAATTTGACCAACCTTCTGAGTAGAAGAATTTATTGATCCAGGGATGCTAAAAAAGAACATGACTAAATAACATGATGAAATCAAGGTGCAGAGACTGTTGCTATAATTATTTTATAATAGCCCCTTCTCTATATAATGATCCAACATTTATCTAAATTTCACAAACATACATCTTTAGAAATTGCAAATAATAGTAACATTTCAAGATACTGCTGGTACTGCAAAAGCACAAGTCAAAATGCCTGCAGTTCTCCAGTCCCTTATGCATCCATTAAGTAGCTATCAAAATATGACTGGCTTTAAATTATCTGTCTGACAAAGCACTACAAAACACAGCTAGCACAGAAAGATTGATATTTAGTCTGTTATGCTAATGAAAAAATAAATGAACACGTAAGACTTACAGACAGATTCAGACTTCTAAAATATCTTATCCCAGCAGCATTGATGTGTCATTATTTTCAAGTTTAGCTATATGAATCCTTGCAATCTTTCCAAATGCACAGCTTAAAAGTATGTCTTCCAAGTAGTTTGCAGTACCTCTGATGACTAGAGGTTCACTCCAGGAGAAATCTTTATGTAATGGCCTCATCACCAGTTACACAGGTGAGAAAAAAAGCAGTCAGAAATTTTGTAGCTGTGTCTTTCTATGATGACTGTTATAGCATGAGATTATACATAGGCCTAGCAATTGCTACACCTCAGAAAAGATCACGTAAGTGACAATACAGCATTTGTCCATGGCAACATATACAAGGGCAACAGTTACTAAAATTGACAAGTGCTAAAACAGCAGAGGAACTCACAGATAAGGTTTTCCTTGGGCAGTCAGACTAAGATCTGTAAGCCCCGTTTCATCTTGGAAGAGCAAAACTTCCCATTTTCTTAAAAAGCCAAGTATTTGGGGTTGATAAAGCCATCATAAATCAAGATTGCTCCTTTTCCATCAGTTACCCTACATCACCAAAGCTTTCTTACTTTACTATTTCCTTAAGTACTCCACAACATCAAAGATTTGTGGATTTCAGGGGGAGCAAAGTAAAATAAAAATAAAAAGTATATGGGGAGGGAAAAAAAAAGCATAGGCCACCAACAGGAAACATAATTCAGTGAAGAGCAAGTCAAAACCAATCCCTCTCATACAGATGGCTGACAAGGGTGCCCTCAGAACTAGAACTGAAGTTGGTTGTTTCATTCTTCTTGGATAAGCCATTTTCTAGCTTTGAGCTGAGCCCTACAGGAGCTCCCAAGTTGTTTTTTACAGTAGTTTTAATTACAGCACAACCCAGTCTTTTAAGAACAGGAACACAGAGCATATACAGCTCCCCTGAGCCATCACAGCATTGGGGTTTGGTCCAACTCCTACATGCTGTCCTTAAGCAGAAGTGTTTGGAACACGTCTTTCCAGCTAAGAGCTGACTACATCAAAACACTCCACAAGAAAAAATATCCCCTAGTTCATAGGGGGGCCACACGAGTTCACTCCTGGTTGCAGGCAAGACTTAAGCAGACGGCCTGGGGCTGCAGGCTCACGGCGTGTGGGGAGAGCGAAACACCTCCGACGGCCGCACAGATCAGCTGCTAAACCTCGCTCCCGCTCCACGCTTCGCATGGCGCACAGCTCCTGCTGGCAATCCCAGCCTTTCTGCCTAAGGCAGCGTGCTTCTCAGCCTGTGCTCTGCTGGCTCAAAAAACTCTGTTTCCCTGCTTGCTCTCTGAACATAAATTCCCCACAAGCTGTGTTGAGGCTTTGCCTCCCCCCTCAGCGAGTTGTTTTGCAGAGCACATCGGCTTGGTGAGAAGTAGTTCCTCCAGCAAAGGGCTGGTTTTGACTTTTGGGCAGGATACAAAGCTTAAGCATATTAATCATAGATTTATTTACAGGATTAGCAATTCCCCGAGTTCTGGTTTGGGTGGGAAGGGGAGAATGGTCTTTAGATGTGAAAACTATGATAAAACAGTGTTAAGATTAAGGTGTTAAGATATGAAAGCCAGCATGTCCCCCTTGTTCAACTAAAATACTGTTAGCTCTATTTTCTCCTAGAAATCTAACTATTACTAGGAACACGATGTACAATTTGCACTAGTTTTCAAGCCTGCTACTTGGATAAATCTCCTCCCCCATATTGGATCATTCACACAGAGCAGCCACTATGCCCAGTGTCAAAGAGGAGAAGAAGAACCTGAGATGTGATGCATAAGCCTCTGACTTTAGAGTTGCAGATACAAACCAAACACCATTAAATCAACACAGAACTCTCATGCAAACCAACCACCATGCAGGGTAAGGCAGGAGCCAGGCAGAGTTCCAAGAATATCTCTAAATCAGTTCTGTAGGGTTGGACCTCACCAGAGGGTCCCCCATGCCTCACTGAGGTCTCACTCCCACAGGCATTTCCCATCTCACTTCTCTTGGGACAGTGTGAATCATTTTTTATAGAAGACAATAAGCCACCTGCACGTTAATAGTGATGCTTTAAATGGCTACCTAGAAAGAGAGACTAGACAGGAATAAAGGAAAAAAAGGTGGTATTTATTTGAAAGGCCTTCAGAGGTACGCTCTGGGCTCCAGAGGGTCCTGCCTCAATGCCTTCCAAAATGGACAACAGGTCACGAGTTCTTCCCACTTTATCAGCATCAATTCCCCCAAGCAGAACCCAGGCAAGGATGGAATTTCCCCAAGCTTTCCCCCCTCTCCCCAAGATGATGGTTTACAGTTTTTCAGCCTAGAACAGTCTGGGTGTCCTTGGAGAGCGAGGTGGAGAGGCTTTGTTATGTCTGTGGGAGTATGAGAGAACAGCACTTAACAAACTACAAGAAACTTCAAAGTTACACTAGCAGTACAGGATTTGAAAAATATAAAAGTTAAAACCTAAGGCATCAACAGCACCAAGAAAAGTTTAGAGTACTGCTCTTCCAGCAGCTGGGGGGGGGTGACCAGAGTTTAAAATACAATCAGGCCATATTGTCCCTACTGGCAGAATTGCCACTACTGCATTGTACTTTCCATGCTGGTACACATTAGCAGGAGCAGCAGGTCATGTTTTAAGATATATTATGCCCAGAAAGAGGCTACCACAAGCCACATGGTTTGAGCCTGCCCTGGGAAACCACAGTCTACTCTACAGACATGGCTGAGTCGGTCACCAGAGACATGACTTCAGTTCCAAAACCATCCTACAGGAAACGTGCCCATGACACTGCATACAGAGTCCTAGTGGATGAAAGTGACTAAATACTTAAAAAAAAAAATCAACATTCTCTTCTGCAAAACAGTTCCTGTGGCTGCTTAAGCGAAAGGGAAGACGATACAATCTCCTCTACCAACAATTGCATCAGAGCAACAGCTTGCAGCAGCTAACACCACCATTTCTGCAATCGCACAGAATTTCTGGCTAGTACCATCTTCAGACTTTGTTTTTCCTCTTTCCTGAAGGGATGACAAGTCCATACAGAAAGCACATCATTAGAAATAGGAGCAAGGGGCATGCAGGAGTCTGTTCAGTTCCATATTCCTCCTGATAAATTGATAGCTCACAAATGTGTGCCAGCTGTTCACAAATGGATTCTCGTTCACTTGAATTACAATAGACACTTGTTTTGTATTGTTGCTGTGGATAAGCCACATCTACCTCTTCTCATCCTTTAGTTGTCAGAGCAGCTTCAAATATTTGAAATACAGTGGAAGACTTTCATGTTTATTTAGCAACAGCTTCTTTTGTAATGTTCCCTGTGTTTGTGAGCTGTGAAAAGAAACTGAACAAGTAATAGCTACTTGTACTAGCACACAGCTCTGGTTTGATATTTTGGGATACAGTCACCTCTCTCAGGCCATGACACCAGCAGTGGGGCAAAACAAACTGACACCCTTCCATGTTTACTTCCAAAAAAAACCATTGGGATTCTCTATGAGGATCTTGCTCAGTGACTGTAATAGAATCCTAAAGGTTCAGTAAAGTTATACAGATTTCTTTAATGAAAAGGGTACCTGCACAAACCTGGGCCCCAGAATCAAGCATATAACCCAGTTAGACATGGTTAAAATGCTGCTGTGTCACAGAAATAGACTTTCAAAGCCTGTTTTTTGTATCTTCCCTTTTGCTCACAGCCCTCTGATTTTCATTTTCTTAGGAGATTCTTCACTCTCTCTTTCCAGTCTGACTGCAAGACTTGCCAGGACATCTTAGAAGATCCACACAGAAGCAATGAGCACTTTCTGAAGTCTCCCACATACTCAGGGAAGAGAGGTAAGAGCAAATATTTTTCCCTATCAGGGAGAAGTCTTTCAGTCCAGTCGGTCACTAACAGCAAGGACTAAAGCAGAACCTGCTTTATTTTGACACCATTTTCTCTGCTCAAAGATAGGTTTCAGTATGACACTGGACAACACATCCTCTACCCAGGGTTTCTGTCGCATGTCTCTTAGCAAGAGGATCCACTCACACCTAGGGTCTGGAGCTCTCAACCTCACCAGGAGTGTTTGAAAGCCAGGTGTGCTCAGAAACCCCACAGCCTTACCCTTCCTCAGCAGAGCCAACTGGTACTGGACACTCTCCACCAGACTCTGCTCTTCTGTTTTATAAGTGACTCTAGAAAACAGTGCCAAAAAACATGTGAGTGGAAAAGCTTTTTATTGCTCCCCAACTGAGACTTCTACAAATTCAGCAAATGGTATTTTCAGACAGTTCCAGATCGCAGATGTTGGCATGAGCATATCAGCTCTTGGATTGTTTATCTATGAGTTCAACATCCAGATTTTCACAAATCATTAGCCTAAGTTCTCCAAGTAAAATATTTTCCCTGATGTAAAATATGAAACTATCTCTGTAGATACTGATAGCTGAACTCCCACTCTCTTCAGAAGAATCCAGATATAGGCAAGGAGGTACATCATTAGTCTGATGAAATACAGTGTAATCAAGCTAATTAATTTGACAATTTGAGATTGAAAGGTACCAATTGAGGCATGTGCTGTAATGAAAGTGGAAAATATGACAGATTCAAGCAAAATATTGCATGCAGAGTGCAATGTTAAAAAAGGAAGTTTAATTAGAAGCACCTTTTTTTATTATGTTGGAAAGCAATAACTAGAAAAATTTCCAAATTGTTAATGAAAGTGAAAAAGTTCTTTCTTCACAGAGATGGAACTGAATTAATTTACAAGCAAACCAATGAAAACTGCACTAGAAGATTCCTACAAGTTAAAAAAAAAAGTTCAAAATGGCACAATAAACTGACAGCAAGAAAAGCATCTTTTGTTTCAGGCATGCAGTAATTTATCTTGGAAAAATCACCAAACCAGGCAACCCCGTGAAAGGAAAATTCACTGGAGGAAATGTTTTGCTCATTATTTTATTTATTGCTAACTAACTCAAACCGGGAGCCACTTCCAGTCCAAACCTTTTGACAGTACTGAGCAGAACCCATAATACTTACACAGCAGGAGAAATTTTCTTAAGAGCTTAAGATGAAGAAACGCCAATTGCAATGTCTCCCTAAAAACATTTTAAAACACCGTTCCTTCTCAAAAAGAAAAAAGTAACCCTAAAACATATTCGTGAAGAAAAGGCCACCAAGTTCAAGCTATTTTTGCAACAAGTATCCAAACACACCAATTTCATTTATATGATACAGCTTCTCACTTAAGAGAAAAGGCTTTAAAACCTTCTACTTCAAATGGAAACTTCTGGTTCTCCAACTTGAAACATTTCATCAGCTCCATCCTCCCTCCATTTTACCCCATAATTCTTTCAGATCTTCCAGTGATCATAATATAACACACAGGCATAAATTGATCTTCCTTCTTATAATTTATGTTGTTATTAAATGTTCATAAATATATTTTGGGAAGTAAAACTAGCTACTCTTTCTACTCTTACAATGTGATTAATCATTATCAAAAAAACCCTGTGAAATTAATATACTAAACCAACACAGAATCTTTTTAATCCTCCTAGGGGTTTTTATGAACTTCTATGATACTAGATGAAAACATGAAGAAACACATGTATATCTTACAAGAAGGGTATGTAGTTATGTGGAAAAGATCAGCACATTCCTGTTATAGAGGATTTAGATCCCTTAGACCCACACTCAAGTATGACAAAATCATGTTTACCATTATCCACACTGAAGGTGAACACACAGGGATGCTGAAGAGTACTAGCAAAAAAATAAACAATTTAAAGAGATAAATGGTTTCCATCCAAATCCCCCTAGGTCCATATCCACACAAGCCATACCAGATAGGAAACCGACCATTAGGTTCAAACATCACTCTGTGATACATTTTACTACTTATCCATTCACATTAGCTTCACCAAAATCAGAATTTCACACACTTCAAAGGCCCCAAAACAAGGAGCAGGAACAGTAGGGCTCTCACTCACTCTAGAGACACAAAAAGCCCACAAAAGAGATCTAAAGACACATTAATGATCTGTGAGGTTGGAGCCATCCATTCATCTCATGACAGTGCTCCAAAGGTTTCTTCACTGCATTCAGGATTAGTGGGGTGCTTTGCTTATAATTTATCGGTGCCTTACAGGTAGCAGAGGTATCAAACAGGGGATTTCAGGTGTAAAACTTAATGACTGAATACGCCAAAACAAAACACCATTTCATCTTGCTTTCTGTCTTATGAAAGATTCTTCAAAACTATTCCATTATTCAGGCATATTTATCCCCCAGTTCATCTTTTTCTTTTTTTTTTCCCTTTTTAATCCTGAACACATTTCTAGGGGTAACTTTGGCTGAAATTAACACCACATACAGCAGACAAACACCACAGTTAACAGCACAAGCTTTCCTGTGCTGTGAACAAGATATTTCTTGTCACACATAATTCACAAAGCAAATTAAGCACGTCAGAGTCAGTGAACATTGTGAAAGTGACTCTTGGAGAGCAATCAACAGATGGAAAACAGCAAGGTAATGGTGGCCTCACTAATTACTTACAGGCTGAGCTTTTTTGACCATTTATGAACTGTAGTCAATATATCAACGTGAGACTGAAAATATTTGGCAAATACTGAAAGAGCAAAAGTTCTTGGCAAGATCTCTGAAAAGAAAAAAATAAAATTGTTCTTCTCCATATAAAAGGAGCCAAATTCTCACAAAGTGCAGAATTTGCATAATTTATAACTGGAGTGTTGCAGTAATAAACTAAAGTAGAAGAATGTCATGTTTTTTAGTGAGGCAGAAGTGTTTTGTACAGATAGTATTGCAGCCCTGCCTAGTGTGTGCCAAACATGAAAAATTACAAAAATGCAAGTGCAGCAATTTAAAAACCCTTACAAAGGTTTTATTTATATAAAAATGAAAAGTTTAGCATAATTTTCTCTTGTTCCATAGCATTACTAAAATTCCTTCATCCTCAAAGAACCTGGCTTTTGTTAGTTCTAGAGCTGGATTAGATAGAAACCAAACCATTTTGCTGCAAATGCCAAGTCAAAATGGGGAAGAACTGCTAACTTGCTACAAGTTTTTATTTTGGTATTCTCATGAAGAGGAAGAGACTTTATGTCAACAGTCTTAGTATCTCGTTAATTTTCTGTAATAAATCACATCTCCCAGTAATTATAGTATCGCTCATAATAAACTCTGTCATCTTTTCATTACTGTGATTGCAAATCTGT
>VZTN01016535.1:106607-203362 GCA_013400515.1 Erpornis zantholeuca
ATTACTGTGATTGCAAATCTGTCTCTGTCTCACCAGTCTTGTAAGAAAGGGCTGTTCATTTTCATTGGAGCATCAGGGAATAAAAGGGAAGAATCAAAAGGGAAATCTAACAAATAATGGGATTTGGCCAACAAGAAGGAGAAAAGAACTGGTACAAGTAAGCAAGCAAAACAATATTCAACATTTCATACCTTTGTTAGAGGGACTTTGTACTCAAAGTCAGAAGCTATTGCCATTATTCCATGCATCCAAAGCAATATATATATATATCTATAGATAGATATTGCCATACAAGTTGCTGCTTATTGTAGAGGTAAACCAAAACCATCTGTATTTGTTGTGCCCAGCTCATTCCTGCTGATGGAGAAACCTTTCCCTAAGTGGAGAAAAGCTTTAAATCAGAGCTAGTACAGCCAGTTCAGGATATGAACCAGATTTGAATTCTCCCTTTATTAACATAGCACAGCAAGGTCTCCAAAGCTCATCCACTACTTTATCCTTGAGGTACATGGATGGAGAACTCAGCAGTAGGTTTGCCGACAAATTCATTGCATTAAGAATTATGGGAAAAGGTCTTTAACACAGCCAAGAACAGCAGCACTAAATATGACTTTGCAATAAATACCTTTGATGAGACCTGAGTGAATGCATCACTTGTAGTGGAAGAATACCAGTGGCAGTAAGACCTTTCCCATTATATAAGTACATTTTAAATTCACATAAAATTATATTACTATAAATAATAAAAAGAGAATTACTTATGTTAATTGTTGTTAAACTTAACTGGTAGAACATGTTACCATTAGTGAAAGAGGACTACGATAGTTCAGTTACATAAAATTAACTTCATCAGTGAACCTACACCAGTGAGTACCAGAAACAGGTGACAAACTCCTCTAAGAAGAGAGGATACAACACAAATAAAGTTACATGTTCATGTGCAAGTCCATACAAGGCCTCAAATTTCTTTCCAGCAAAGACAAAATATGCACCCACATCTCCACAGTGACTCAGTGATGTTTTTTGCCGAGGGCCACTCCACTTGTACATGGAGCTGGGAACAACATTTTTTATTTGTGCAAATTATGCAGCAGCCACTGAGCATCAGAAAAATCAGCTCTACCAACATTAAAGAGCAATTGCTATGTTCTCACCAGAGAGGACTTCTCAATGTCACCATGTCCTACACACACGGGGCCAGTGGAGAGAAAGGCTTTGAAAAACATTCCAAAAAGACCCCCTCAAATAAGAAGGCAGAAGACAAAAATTTCTATATTTATATTGCAATTGAAAGACAAAATACTTTCAGTGACTGATCTCCAAGAAGTGGAGTCATTGAATTTCCCACACTTAGGATCTTACAGAATCAAGAAAAGAACCATAAAGTTTTAAAGGTCCAGCCTCACTTATTCATGAGTGATACTTCAACATGTGTTATATCCATGCGGCAGCATTAGTGTTCTATAGGCAACGTTTTCAATTTGCACCAAGAATACCTCTGCCATTGTAATTCAACGTAAAATCCATTAAAGCTATTATATTGTGCATAAAAATTGATGAACAGCAAAATTTTGAGCAAACCTAATCACTGATATATTTGAAAACATCTGTTTGATTTTTACAGGAAGGCTCAGTGGGGTGTAAAACATGGTATAAAGCAATATAAGTCTCAGCTAACTATAAATTCGGTAGCTAATTAGAATTACAGCAAACATAACAAATCTGGGGTTACCCTGTGATTTCACAGCAGCCTCCTGCTGTAAATGACAGTGTCAAGGTACAGATCTGATCTAGCATGTACCACATTGCACTTCAATCCTTCTCGTAAGGGCTAACAGATAGCCTGAGTTCGTATCAGCACAAGAAATAAATATGAACCATTCTGTTCAACAGCTTAAGTCACAATCTGAACTTTGAGGAAGCTGAGAGCTCAAGATTTCAGGTCAGATAGAAATCATTCTTCAGTGAACAAGAAAGGAAAAAAGAGGAAGCAAAGAGTTGTTGGTTGACCTTGAACTACTTTGGCTTGTTTTATTTTTCAATCAACACCTTCAAGCAAAATTAATTCCCATCTTCCTCCATGTTACAGAGCTGCTTGTCCTTCTATCTCTATTTCCATGAGTTTACAAATTCATATTTCACCAAAAATGTGAAGCTTAGGCAAACTTAGAAAAGCATCTATCTCCATTTGTCCTCCTAAACACCTGGTTGTGTCCACGGGAAAATCAACATATTGTGGTTGAAAGGCATGTTATACGATGGAAACATGTGCCAGCACTCCTTGAATCACCCAGCACAAACGTCAGCATTTCATAACACAAAACAAGAATGAACTTTTTCATACCAGGATTTTTCCCATCTTCAGTAGGGGCACCTCCTGCAAAGAATAAAATGTTGTCCTTAAACTAATAAGGAACATTGCCTGAAGTTAACCCTCAAGATGTTGTGTGACCTTTAGGTATTCTAAGGAGAAAAACAAAAGCTCTTGCAAATATCTGCATTTGTTTGGTTACAGAATTAATGGTGCCAGCCCATTTCACAGCTGACACAAAGCAGCAGCTGCTCTTTCAGACACTGACTGCAGCCAAGTGACCATGCCTTGCCTTGAAAAATAGATTGCACTTCATCAAACTTCTCTGTACTGTGATTTTATGAAGGCAGTGTGATTTAATTCCTGGTGTAGAAGCAGATACTTGCATGCATGACACATTTCACATCTAGACATCCAAGATGCCGGACAGATCAGGTTTTTCATAACTAAAATGCCATCTTCTTATTAAATTGACAGCTGAGTGTTTATGCACACATTGCAAGGAGTTTAGTGAGCTCACGGGAAGCACATTCCTGGGTGCAGAGCCCACTCTATGGGAAAAGCGAAAAGCCTCCTCTGGTCCCTTCAGCCTTCTATGGACACTTTAGAACCAGGCCAGTACCCTAGAGCTGGTCAGGAACATGCAAATATAGAGCACACCAAAGAATTATCTGGTTGGTACATCACCTCATGATGGGATTCAGCAGCAAAATCAACATGGTGAATTCAGATTATTGATGATGAAAAAGGTTTGCACGATTATGTTTTTCATGGTTAAGCATTCTGTCCGCTAGCACGTGGACTTGTTTAAAACTCCAGTGATAAATACATTTATAGAGTGGACCAAGGTACAAGGGCCAAGGTACTTAGTGCTCTCTCAAGCACTGAGTACCTTGGCTCTTGCACTGTTCCCTCTCTCCTAATTTCCTGTTTCCTTACAAGGCACTGGGGAATGTGGCTGTCACTCCTCCATCACCTCACTCCCTTGTAAACAGGCATGAACACTCTCACAGCCTTCCCCTACAGAGCATGGGAAAAACCTGGGGTCTCCAGAAACAGCAGGCTTCAGGTTCTCAGTGACTGACCAGTATTTAATTATCCCAAAGTAGGAACTGAAGGTTTAAAGCACAAAGCTGATCGATACCGTCATTAGATGGAAGGATGCCCATCAATCTTCTGTGTCATTCTGGAACTGCAGCTTTCAAAACCAGAATGTAAAGCATTCAGGCACTGTATGTGTATTAGTGTATTTACATTGTGTATCTAAAAGTATCAATTTGCTTAAGAAATATTTTTCATTTGGAACATGAATCTGAAAATATTCTATCTTCCAAGGCTTTCTGAGTTGCCCACGACCATGAAAGACTCTCTGCCTTCTACTACTAGTAAAGGCCTCAGCTGATTTTGGGTCTTTTAAAGAGACGTACAAGTGTCACTTGAGTAAATCCCATATGATAAAACCCTCTAGAAAACATTAAAACAAATACCTGTCCATCCTGAATAGTAGGCAGAGCTTTTCCAGTGGTTACACAGAAACCACAGTCAAAGCACTGTTATATGATGCAGTCGGAATATTTGTGTTCAGTCTTAACTGACCCCTGACAAAGCCTTACCACAACAAAGACCGACTATTTCCCATTGCAGGTGGTTCTCCATTCTCAATTATGACTAGAAATTTTATCCAGGACCCAACAGAGTTTTAATTCCTAATTAAGTCCTATCTGAACTGCCACCTAAGAGAAATTTCCATTGCAAATTCACAGTCACCACTATTTTGAAACATCCTCGCACAGCCAGCCAGCAGACCTCAGTAAGAGAAAGGGGTCACTGTGAAATTACTGCTGCTTACAAA
The DNA here is from genome assembly GCA_013400515.1 of Erpornis zantholeuca. Taxonomy (NCBI): domain Eukaryota; kingdom Metazoa; phylum Chordata; class Aves; order Passeriformes; family Timaliidae; genus Erpornis; species Erpornis zantholeuca. The sequence goes on from VZTN01016535.1 coordinate 110,771, forward strand.
GTTTCTTCAGCAGGTGCAAAACTGGGCAATTATTTCCATAACTCATATTTTCCATACATTTAGAAGTGTGCAAAAAGTCACCCCTACAGTAAAAAAAAAAATATTCTCCATGAAGCATTCTAGAGAATTTTAAAATATCCATTAAAAAGATATTTCCCACTTTTTGTTATTCTCCCCAGTGGTCAGTTAAGCCAGGTTTTACAGGATTGTTTCTTCTAAGTCTGTTTTATAAGTGATTGAATGCTAGAGAGATGAGCAAAATGCTGCCTGCAGTATTTATGCTTATTTGTGACAGCTTGAAATTGGACTGGGATACTGAGAGCATTTCAGAGCCTATGTAAATCCTCTCTTTGGATTATTTACAACCTGTTGATGCATATTCAGGAGCACACCATAAAATGTCATTAAAATTATAAATCTGTCCTCAACTACTACAAGCCTCCCCATTTCCTATCATTCTTTGACACATTTTCAATTGTTTTCCTTTCCCTGCTAACCCAAATATGACATCTTTTCAATAATAAAACAGACAAAGTGCATGGTGCTGAGATATCTCCCTGATATCCTCACCTATGGTGCTGTGAAACTGAGTACAGAGACTATTTTACTGAAAAACAATGATACCACGTGAAGAACAGGAGTGACAACTATTTGCTGTAAATGGATGCTGCAGATATCAGCTGGAAGCTAAGATGTATTTTATTGTCACTAATTAAATTTGGATATACAAGTAGCAAAAAACCAAAAAAGTCTACAAACAATTCCCATCCATAGCAGAAAATCTGTTTTCTTGAAATCAACCTCTGTGGTACTCTCACAGCAACACTGCCATTAACAGAGTTTATAGTGCAAATTCTTACCTCTTAAATCTCCAAGTCACCATCCTGCAGTTTTACCTTTTCCCCTTACAGTTTTGATACATCTTATTCAATAGACCTCCTTGATTAAAGTCAAGAGAGTTAAATTCCTGATTCTTACCATCATTTCTGTTTCCATATTGTAGGCAGAGCTGTTTGTGCTAGAAATATCCATATTCTGAAATAGTAAAACAGTCCAATTCCCCTGGAGAGCAGTATTTCTTTACTTTAGCACAAACATCCTGTATACTAAATGGCATCTGTCTCCCTGAAGGAGCAAGTTCTCCCTCGTTCCAAAACAGTCAGAAATGGAGTGCAGTGCAAGCTGTGTTTTGTGGTTATTACATAAAAGGGAAAATATCCTAACGTTTATTCCCTTTCCCCAGGTGACCATCAAATTACAGCCAAGTGTAATTCACAGAGAGACGGGAGAGAAAGCAGAAGAGCTTATTCAGCAAGCAGAATTGTTCACAAGTTAAAGGGAGGGTGTGCATTGACAAGAGAGGATTTTGGTTGCAGGAGAGGCCGACTGTATTTTAGTCATGCGCTGTTTCTGCCAAGGCCATCCCTAATATTTCAGGACTGCACAGTTCCAGAACAACCACAAAAACACAACTAAGGATCAAAGATTAAACCAAAATTTTATTGCTCAAATACTATGAGCTCTCACATGAAAGCACATGGGGGGAAAAAAGAGTAATATGTCTTGAATGACAGCTACAAGGCAGCCAAGACTCCTTGTTTTTGCCAGGACAACACGAAAGCAAGGCAATCATTCCCACTCAAAGTCTTCCTCAAGGCATTGCCCTTGCCCTGCTTTATCCAAAGCATCCTCTAATCCCTCTCCTCAGGGCTGTGCTACAGCAGCTGACAACATGCTAAACCACAGCTTGAGATTCACTGAGGCTTTTGTCCCAGGAAACACAGCTCAATTCTCAGCCCAGGAAAAATGGCGCTCTACCTCCTAACTGCGTTTTCCTTGATCCACAAGCTCTTAAAGCACTCAGCCACTAAAATTAAAGTGCTCTTATCTCTGGTTTCCCAATCTAATGTGAAGACAGAAAAAAAAAATAACAAAACAAAGAAGACAAAATAAACAAAGAAAAAACTCCAGATGTGAAGAATTCCTCATGGTGTACGTACTTAATTGAACAGAGAAATGCAGCATCGGGTTGATAACCCATCTTCCCTGATCCTATCCAGACTCCCAGGCAGGTCCAAGCACTGCAAGCTCCAGAACAACTTGTCCTTTCACTGTGTGAAGTATCTGATAATAATTCTACCTTTCAAATATCTCAAACGCCTGTTTACTCAGCTGTCAGAAATTTCACCAAAGTGCTTTTTTCTGAAGAGAAATTCTCTTTAACCTGTCATCTAAAGATTTGTTTTGTTTGATTCATTTACACTACGTAGGAAGGATACTTGTGATCTGAGGTGATGGTTCTTCCTATTTCTGTGATGAATAACTGCTTTAAACGTGTTATCTGAAAAACTAGGAGAACATTCCTTGCTTATTAGTGTCTTACTCTTACTGGAAGAAGCAAAGTAACCAATAATTTCCATTCAGACTACTGATTAAAAAATGGACATATAACACATAGCAGTTATCAACAAGATTTAAAGGATTTTTTTTGTTGTTTCTTGAAAACCCTTTCAAGTCTAAAAATCAGGAGTCAAGTATTAATTCCCAAAGTATTATTTCTAATATTAAAAATGGAAACATAACATGCATCTTGCAGTTAACACTATTTACTACCAAGTTTTGGTCACCTAATGGTTGCATGTTTCTTAAAGACCACTTAAATCATTTTAAGGCATTTTAAGGCATCCAGTATCACACAGGGCAGGGAGATGAAAGGTGACAGTACTAGGCAAAAGAAGGGATGAGCTGTATGAAAGGAAGAGATGTCTCCAGCCTGTGAGCTTAAGTTACACATTTTGTATAAAGTTGCTTCATTTTTCTTATATACAGATCTTTCAATCCAGATAACAGCTCTTGTTTACAGTCTTAAAATGTTTACTAAGCTTTTCAAATAGTTAATAAGGTAGAAACCATACAAAAAACTGTGTTTCTGCTGTAATTTAAAAAAAACCAACAAACTGAGTTTGCAACATCAAGAGACTTCCATAGTGCTTCAAAGCTATCGTAACTATTTCCCAAAAATTGCATCATGACTAGTGCTTTATTTACCTTGCATTAAAAATGTCTGTAAGTAACTTCAAACTTGCAGGTAATTAACAAAGTCACCAAACTCAAAGTAAAATTATACAAATATTATATGTACAAAATTATACCTACATTACATGGAGGTAACAAAACAAAATCAAAGCTGCATTTAGTTTCTGGTTATTTCTCTGGACAAACACACCAGGAGTACATTAGGGGAAAGATCAGGTGTATAAACCATAACTCCCTACCCAAACCATCAGTATCTCCACATCTTTAGGCCTTTCTGAAACAAAATCCTTTCATCTGCATACTAGGCAAGTTCAGCTGATCATTTCACATTTACTCTAGGTCACATCACACAATGAATTCCTCCACCTGAACAGATAGTTGGGGGTTGTGTGGCACCTCCTGAGGATGCAAGTTATTTCCAACTTTTCCACAGGAAAAGACAAATCTGGGTAGTTGATCTTCAGGTAGGCATTAATATTCAGTGTGTGGTCTCTGGCTATTACAGCATGCCTAGGAGAGGAGAGCAGCCCCTCTGAAGAGCTGGGCTGCTTTTCCACAGGGTAGGCAGATACTCATCCCACTGGGCACCACGGCCCAGGATTCCTGACCTGGAGCACACTTTTCAGAGTGGGGGGAGGGAAAAAAAATTGTCTGCTGACAGAAATGATAAATATTTCAGAGACTAGTGTAAGAAACACTTCAAGAATTCACTATTATGAGGCAAGATTTCTGAACACAGGTGGTGGTGGCATGGAGGGAGGAGGTGTGCAGAGTCAGGTACTGCAGCCTCACAGAGAGGCTCCCCAAAAGAAAACCAGAGCAGCTACAAAACAACCCTTACACTTTCACTGCCGTTTCTGACAGCACATCAATCCCAAAACACTCCCAGTGCAGCTCCTAACTCCCACCCTGGCCTGAGCTTGGAGGAATGATAGTGCTGGGTTTGGAGCAAAACACAAGAATCATTGACCAATTTAAATACAGACAGATGTTGGTATGAAGGCCTAGTGTAACAATATATTGAATATTGCACACAGGGAGGTGGATGTAGGCATGCTACATCAAGACTTACAGATATTAGGGAAAAAATTTGGCAAAGCTCTAAATCTCCCAAGTTTCTTTTGTAGTGTTGCAGCCTTGAGCAAAATTCTAATGGCATCATTTGGGTTTTACATTCACAAAACTGAGTGTGCAAATTCTGTTGTATACAAGTAAGACATTTGCATATATTTGACCAAATTCTGTAAGTTTTGATAAAATTCATTAACTGCTATATCAGCACAGTAGAAAAATCCACCCTGATGTTGATATGAACTACTTTGAGGAAGAAAAACAATAATAAATCAGGCTTGGCAGAAATTGAAATTCAGAAGGTAGGCTGATCATCAAACTCGAAAATGTTATTTAGTGATACACATTAAAACAAATAACCTGCATTCTCCAATTCCCCAGTTAATGTTTATTGATTAAGTTTTGTTAGAAAAAAGCTATTAGCAATGCATATCCTTGGAGAGGTGCTTAAAGCAAGTGGTGTAACTTATATCTAACCGTTTGTTCAGTGAAAAGCATTTACAAGGAATTGTTTTTCATTCTTGAGGGGGTAAAAAGTGGGAGTACTTTGCAACAATGCAAGCAGAACAAATTGAAAAAAAATGCATTCTATTTTATTAGGTTATAAAAACAAGTCATTGCCAAAGTTTCATAGAGGTACAGTCAGTACGTTCAGCCCTATGTTGTATTGAAAAAAAGTTGCTTTTCTATTTCCAGACTTCAGAGCAAGCTTTGGAAAAGAAACCCCAAAATGCCCTAGTGCATAAGAAATAGATATTGAATTTTAAGTACATTAATCGCATGCTGCATTCCATTTAACCACAGCTATTCTGAAATTAAGCCACTCTTGAAGATTAGAATTTCTGCCACCATTCTTGCGTGTTTTATTCCTGCAGAGCAGTTTTCCTTCTGAGTCGAGGAGAAAAAAACCCTACAAACCATTTTCAGGCAGTTATATTACTGCTGTAAAGGCATCAAACAGGTGAGTCACTGAAATCTAGACAGAACACTGTGTTCTTCTTCAGTCGTCACCTTTCAAGAAAAGGGGTTTACTACAACAGCAGCATGATAGTAATAAACTTGTAAACAAGAATGGACATCCTCTTAGGATCTTTGCTTAAAGCAATCACAGCCTTTTGTCCCAACCAATCTTTGTTTTTAATTGTACTTCAGGGCATCGTGGTTTAATGAGCTCATCCCAGCTCCAAACAGCCGCTCACTCACTCCCCCAGAGTGGGAAGGGGGAGAGAATTGGAAGGGTAAAAGGGAAAAAACTCATGGGTTCAGATAAAGACAGTTCAACAGGGAAAGAAAAAGCCATACAATTAAGCAAAGGAAGGAATTCATTCCCTGTTTCCCAAAGGCAGGCAGGTGTTCAGCCATCCCCAGGGGAGCAGAGCTCTGTCATGCATGGCAGTGACTTGGGAACACAAAACCACGGCTCTGAGTGTTCCCCCTTCTGCCTCCTCCCACCAGTTCTGTATGCCCAGCGTGGCACTCTCTGGTCTGGGATATCCCTGGGGGTCAGCTGGGGTCACCTGTCCTGGCTGTGTCCCCTCCCACCTCCTTGTGCTCCCCCAGCCCACTCGCTGATGGGGTGGGTGAGAGGCAGAAAAGGCCTTAGTTCTGTGCGAGCTCTGCCCAGCAGCAGGGAAAACATCTCTGCATTATCAGCACTGCTTCCAACACAAATCCAAAACACAGCCCCATGCTAGCTACTGTGAAGAAAGTTACTCATGCCAAAACCAGCATAAGGCATGATCTTTTCACCCCCACTAAAAAGACTTTTTGACAAAATTATTAGGGCCTGAGAAAACATTATAAAATAGGTACTTGAATTTGCTATATAACCTTGCAAAGTCAAAGTAACAAATGCTGAAGATATTTTACATATCCCTACAAATACCATCAGCAAACAATATGTTTCATTTTCCAGAGACCACAAGTACATTCTTAGACAGAGAGGAGTCACCCAATAGTTTTCTCTTGGGTGAGTTTTACATCAAATAATTAATGCACAACACATCTTGTGGTCTTTTCTGCAAAAGATGTCATGTTTCAGCTTAGCATTCAGCAAAATAAATGTTCTGAAATACATGTTGAACCATCATTAATAAACAGCACATTCTAAAGGTCAGTATATACAAGTTCTCCAAGAAAGCATAAAGGAAAGCCAGCTTTAAACAGTGGGAGAGCAGGACGAATCAGATGGATACTAAAATTTTTTCATTAGACTACAGCATCCTCTCAGGCACAATCTCTCAGTAATAACACAGGTGCCATTCTGATAAATCCTTTGTTTCTTTCCAAGCTTATATTAGAAAGAGTTATCACAAAGGGACAGTTTTGCTTAGCAAAATGAGTGGGGAAAGGCTAGTGCTGCAAAGTTTGCATTTCCAAAAGTACTCAAAACCTTTCTGTAAGCTGTCATTAATTACAAACAGCTACACAAAAAAGGAACCAAGTACTCTTGCCCAACCTCTATTGTGCCACACCAAAGCCCTTTACAGATTATTTCATTAAAAAAAAAATAAAGTCCAATCTATTCCTATTTCCATCTTCTCCATGGGATCTGATTTACGTTATAACAAGAGAACAAAAATGTGTACAACACTAAGAGCTAAAATACGGATATGCCTTTTCAAAACATCCAAGCATTTGACTGCCTTAATTCCAAATGTTTATCTCAAGGTTAATGGCAAAATATAATTTTATGTTCTCAAAAGCATGCTCAGCTGAAGCTTAAACTTTGCAGAACAATAGGACTCCATCACCCCTTGGTTCTTGGCACGAACATTTCCATCCAAGGCCACAGCACCCACCAACAGCAGAGTCTTCCCAACAGAGCCAGATACTCCACATCAGACACTTGCTCACCTTCAGACACAACACACATCGAAGCTTTGCTTCTTAAAACAGCCTCAAGAGTCGGCAACTGGGACATGGAGACGACCAACAAAGCCAAGACTGTTCACCCAAGAGGCCCCTGAGGCAGCACTGGGTGAGGCTGGAGGCCATCCCTGCAAGTGATCTCTTCAGATGTGGGAACCAGGCACTACTTTCATCTGCACATGACCTGAACAAGATGGAAATGTATCAGCCATAAAGCTCCTTACCTTGACTTTGCTGAGATGGCAGAGAGGAGAGATGAGATGCTCTGTGAAGACAGCAGTACTCACCTTTTCCCCTGCATCCACCAGGCCTAATCCTTCACCCCCAGCCTGAATGCTGCCACTGCAGGCGCCAACTCCAAATTCCCATCTTCTTCACTTTCAATAAATAAACTTTTTGTGGCAGGGTGCCAAAACAAGCTGACAACTTGCCTAGAGGCACTAGAGTTGCCACTAAGGCGTTGTTTTTCAGAATACTCTGTACTGCAGAAGCAGAGAGGCCAGCCAGCCCAGGCAGGCCGAAAGCAGTTCAGGCCCCACCACACCTCCTTCAAACAAGCAAACTCACCTCTTTGTTTCTGTTGCTTTATGGAAATCACCTATTGATGCAACGCGGTTTTTTACAGTCCTCAGGGGTTTGCCCGGCAGCTCTGGGGGGAGACCGCGCTGCACCGATCACGGGCGCCAGAAGTTCTCCGGCGGTTTCCCACTTCGGGGAAATCTCTCCGTGCCTTCTCTCTGGCACTGTTCTCAGCTTGCCTTAGCTCAACTGCCTTTGGAGGCTGCACATCAAACCAGTTGCACCGATGGGTAGTAGCAAGAGACGAGAACGGACCCTTTTGCTGCTATGTCCCAAGGGTTTTATTGTCTCGGGGGGAGCAGAACAAAAGTGCGCCAACGGGGCGCCAAAAGAGTCAAAAAAGTCAACAGAACAGGGGTGCACCGCTTTTTAAAGAGGAGGAAAACAAGGGGTGTTCACAATACAGGGACCAATCCAGCTAGCTTAGGGGCGGTGGGCAGGGAGGGATTACATTTTTCAGGACCAACAAGGTTACAATCAAGGTGACTGATACTTAAAGCAACCACAGGGGCGTCGAGGTTTTAGGGGAATTCCCAAGGGGAGTGTCTGGGACTCTGGGGATTGACAAGCCTGAGAGAAAAGGGTTTGGGTGACTGACAGGGATCTCTCTGGAACACAGGAGGGGTTTTTTCCTTATCTGGTGGAGGTGGGAGGGTGGAGGGAAGGAGTTTGGGGAGAACACTTTACTGTGGGAGCAGCCAGAGCGGGGGTGGGGGGGTAACAGAACATACTAACTTTTAAGCAGTAACTTAAATTTAACATTGTATACAAACGAGAAACCAAATGCAAGTAAACATTAACAGTCCAGACCACACCACCACAACCTATGACCCACCTGGATCTCGTAACAAACTCAGCTGTATCCAATAATAAAGTCAGCTTTATCCCACCCTTCAGCTTTACCTAGTCTCCAAAGCAGATCAACAGTTACATTTGTGAACTCAAAGTAATGTGGTTATATTTTTGAATGTGTTTTATTATTAAGTGCTTTCCCTTATAAACACCTTCCCAGAGGCTGGTGGATGATGTTCCCATGTTCATTATCATATATGTGTGTGTGTATGTGCGTGCAAAAAAGTTCTTAGGAAAAACACTTAGGAAGAATCTTGGTTTTCACATAAGACTTCCTTTGTTCCTCCAAACCAAAGAGGATGAAAGTTCAAGGAAAACAGGAGCTGAGCTTCACACAGATGATTTCAGGAACAAACTAATGAGACACTGGTCACTCCTATATCAAATAGGAAATCAAGATTATGGATATGACAGATGTCCTAATGATATTTTATTATTCCTCATAAAGATTCTAAGCTATTCTAATACAAAACAGGAGTAAGAAGCAAGACCTACCCTAAGGGTATAAAAATTATTTTTAAAGATGGTCCCTTGTAAATGTTAAGATCAAAGGTTTTGTTAGAGGTGGGGGAGCAGATTAAAGACCAAAAAAGCAAAAAGCATGCACACCATAGGAATCAGAGGAAAGAACATGCTCAGAAGGAATCTTTACCAGCCTCAGATCTTGAGGGTCTCATCCAAGATGAAGCTGATGAATATAAATCTATGTTTGCTGCCTTTTTTTTTTTTTTTAGGAAACACGCTCTCCATTATTAGTTTCCCATGACAATCCCATCATCCCTTACATTTAAATATCTCGTGAGAAAAAATGGCATAATCTAGTGATTTATGTAAAAAATAACACCAAGAAACTTTACCTATATTCTAACCAGCAGGACTTTTTACAGATTGAAATTCATCTGAACTTTAAAACAGTATGTTTTTCAGGGATGGAGGAAAATATATAGATAGATGAGTGTGAGGGGTCCTAAAATATGATTCACATTTTTACAAGACAAGAAACTGGGCAAAAAAAGATGATCTCACGCATTTCCAGAGATGTAGCTTGGTGACAAAGCTGCTTTTTAGGAAACAGGGACTTTTAAAATCTCAAACACATTCATTCCATAGTCCATAATCAAAGCAAATGCACCAAGCTTTTGCACAAAAGATGAACAATCTCCAGTTACACACTATTCACTAATGATGCAAGAAGCTATTCAGAGAGTGGGATCTTTAACAGCAAACACTGTCATGGAAAGATGCATTTATTTAGAAGCCATTAGAATATTTGTCTCATTTATTCTTCCATTTCCTCACCTGAGCTCAGTCTGATTAAGAGAAACACAGTCAAGCTGTTTAATAATGGAAAATCCAAAACCATTGCAAAAATATATCCCTAGGCTATTTATTTTCCAATGCAATTTTCAAAATATTAATCAAAGCAGCAGAAAACAAAAAGACTCTGAGATCTGAGAAAATCTAATAATTTTAACCTCTATTAAATCTTTTCCCTCTTGTGTGAGCTATTTATTTTTTAGTCAATCAGAACCATACACATGGATTTCTTTAAGAGAAGCAGTAGAAGCTATTTAGTGCCAAGCTGGGTTGGAAATTTTTTATTATCTTTCTGGATGCGATGGGCTGACACCAGGTGCCCACAGAAGCTGGACTATCATTCCCCTTCTCAGCTGGAAAATAAGAGAGAAAATATATCAAAAGGCTGATAGGTCAATTTAAGAATAGGGAGAGGTCACTCACCAGCAAAACAGACTTGACTTCGGGAAATGGCTTTATTACCTACCAAAGTCCTTTTTCTCAGGCTCAACTTCACTCACAATTTTCTCTGCCTTAGCCCCACCAGCAGCACAGGGGGAGAGGGAGTAGGGGCTGCGGTCATTTCTCAACGCACAACATTCTGCTGCTCCTTCCTCCTCGAGGAGGGCTCCTCACACCTTTCCCCTGCCCCAGCATGGGGTCCCTCCCACCGGAGACATACCCCACAAACTTGAACGGTTGCCTTTTCCTGGTCTTAAAATTAAAATCAAAACACAGTTTATGGGGGAAAAGGGGTTTTTACCTTGGTATTTACTTTAGGATCCTGGGGTACAGCACTCCGTCCAGGTGGAATGCCTCGAAAATGCATGCACCCTTGACACACTGAAATACACACAATTATAGGACTTGCAAAATTAACGTATTTATCAAAGATTCCTCAATGAGAGGCTTGAGTGAACCCCCCATTCTGAGGAACCTTTTCTTTGGATGGGCTTATTTTAGTTTACAAAAATATGTTTTGGAGAGGACCTTGGTGTCTGGGGCTCCCACGATGTTTGGTCTCCTGGTTTAACAGTGCTGTGGGGCTAAAGTATGTAGGCTAAAAGCACTAAGAATACATAAAACTATTAAAGAGTATGTAAGAGGGGTATAAAAGAAAAAGCAAAAAATCATTCTGGCATTACAACAAGTTCTCCCAGGCTGCAATTGCTCAGGAGCTGCTCCAGTGTGGAAACCCCGTGGACTCATGAGTTCTGCCAGCAAACCTGTTCCTGCATGGGCTCCTCTCTTCACGGGGCCTTCTACAGGGTGGGCTTCCCATGGGCTCACAACCTTATTTCAGGCATCCACTGCGGGATCCTCCTTGTGCTGCAGGGGCACAGCTGCCTCACCATGGTCTTACCAGGGGCTGCAGTGGCTCAGTTACCTCACCATGGTCCCACCAAGGGCTGCAGTGTAACAGTTACCTCACCATGGTCCCACATGGGGCTGCAGGGGAATCTCAGCTCTGGTGCCAGGAGCACCTCCTGCCCCTCCTTCTGCACTGACCTCTGTGTCTGCAGGGCTGTTCCTTCCCTTCTCACCCCTCTCTCCAGGTTGTTGTGTAGCTGTTCCTCCTCCTCCTTAAATGCCCGGGGCTCTTCCACCATCCCTGAGGGGCTTGGCTTTGGCCAGCAGTGAGTCTGTCTTGGAGCCACTTGGCATTGGTTCTGTTGGACACAAAGACAGCTTCTGGCAGCTTGTCACAGAAGCCACCCCTGCAGACCCTCACCACCAAAACCTCATCATGCAAACCAAATTCACTGAATTAAGAGTGATAAGGGAAGAGGAGAAGGATTTTTTTTAAATAAGTCCTTCAGTCTTTGTGGCAGTCAGCACTTGGTTGAAGAAAAGAGTGGCAAATACTGATCTAGCTATGCAAAAAGTCGTGTAGTTTACATTCAGTCTAAATCATGAGAAATATCCATGAAAACTGTAAAATAAACTTAGTGCAAGGGATGCTAGACTTGACAGCACTGAGATAAATGCATACACACCTTTTAGCCACCTCTGAAGACTTCCTTTATTGCTCCTCTGCTGTTTGGCTCTCTTTTTCTGATCCTTCTCCAGCATAGATGCTAAGCTCATTTTGAATAAGGTTATGTAGAAACCTCCTTTATCATTCCTGATGACTGAGAGAGATGACTTTTTCTTTCCTGAAGAAAACAGATCCAAGCACTCTTAACATTTGCATTGTTAGACCTGCTTTTTTTACATCAGGTGGAGGCAGTTATTTCCTTCAGCAAGTTCTTATTAGTTTTAAAACTATCTTGAATATGACAAAGACTCTAATTCTGAGTGAAAGTGACTGAGTGCAAGAGACTTCAGTAAATCTAAAGAAAAAATCTGAATCAGAACAAAATCAGCCCAGTAATTGGTCAACACCCTTAGGCAGAGACCAGAGTGCTTCTTATCAAAATTATTCTGATAGCTTACTAGAGGGAATGAAGCCCTGGGTTTTCTAAACAGAAGTCTGAACAAAATGCTTCTTCCCCTATCCAAAGGGAAGGAGTGTTGTAACATCAGAATGTATAGGGGTTTTTTTTACCTCTTCATCAAATCATAGAATTTTAATGGGTTTAATGATGTACTACAAGGGCACTATTACCTGTAGCTATCAGCACACTGTACCCCATTTTTCTCTGTGATTATCAATTTCCCCTTTTGCTAGTCAAACTCCTCGTTTTCCAGTTCCATTTTGCCCTGATACCAGGCTCTGTGTGTTTGTGTGTGTGTGCGCGTGTGTGCAAACGTGATCACAGCAGCTGACAGAACAGCAGCACCCAGCCAAGTGGAAAATACAATTTTCAGAAGACAAAAACATGCATTCCCAGAGACAACAATCTGTTTAAATAAGTCATCTGTTAAATGTAGTTACCCAGTAATTGAGCAGTGAAAATGATCAAGATTTCTAGTGGCTCTCATCTAAAGTTTTTCTATGTTCTTTGTTATAATTTGAAATAGATTTCATAAGATCATAGAATCATTAAGGTTGGAAAAGACCTCCCAGGTCATCGAGTACAACCTTTTACCAGACTTCACTGTCAACTCAGGGCTGTCATATCCACCTACCTCTTAAGCAGTTATCACTTTGGATAAATAATTGTATTTCCCAGAATCTGAACTTCAGAGATATATGAAATATGAAGGGCATCCTCACTTTTGAAGGCAGGAGAAACGCACTGGGATTTTGGCAGCTTCTGTAGTTCTTTCCAGTATATGAATATATACTCTGGTTTATGCTGGCTAAAAGAAAGTCCCAGTAGACAGCTGGAATGGAAGTTACTAAATCTAAGAAAGAGATAATAAACTTCTTGCTGACATAATAAATTAAGATTAAGCATCCTTGTCCTCCCTCTCAGCTGTGTGTCATATCCAGTTTCCACATTCTGAAAACTAATGAATTTTTCTGGTAACAGTCAGACCCATGTTTTTCTTCTGAGTGATTTCCCACTGCATTCTGCTTTTCCTGTCCATCATGAGGCAGCATCCATGCTTTTTTAAGTTCCAGTCTTTTTCTTCAGTTGCCAAGTGCTGGGCATCTCCTTTCACACCCTCTGACATAATAGTTGTGGCATTTCCTTTTTTCCCAAGAGGCAGCCTCAGCTTCTCCAGTTTTCTTTCAAGAGTAACACACCACGCCCTGCCCCACATCCCCTGCTAAATGTGCTTGAGCTTAATGCCATGGCCTCTGTGGTGGAGAGAGGCAGGTTTGAATACGTGGAGTGTAAATATTATTTACAGGGAACAAACATCATGTTTTTCCCTCTCTAGATAGATAGCAATGAAATACACGTATTTCATTAAGCAAATGTGATCATCTGTTTTTCTAAGCAGCAATCTTCATTCTCGCTTAATAACCAGCCTTTAAGTGAACTAAGAATGTTTTAATTAAATGATGCAAACAAATGGTCAGACTTTGAGGGATGCTGAGCACCTGGTATTGCAAAGTGCAGATGGTCTGTCCCTCCTCCCCTAACCTGCTCCTCTGACCCTCCTAAAGGGCACAACAGAGCACATTACTGTGATGGCTGTGCAAGGCAGAGCCAACTCTCACCTCTCTAGACATCATAATGTAAATAATAACATCATAACCCCTGTCATCTAACTGAAGCTAACCTGGCATCTGCATGTTTATCCCATGTTTATTTTTATCCCATGTTTATGTATGGTAAAGTAGAAAAGGGAAGAACTGTGAGGGATCAGTCCCTAGGTCATCCTGGGATTCAGCAACAGCTCCTAAAGATAGCTCTGATGCCAAACATTATCCAGCTTCTTCCCATCTTTCCTGCCCATGAAGCCATTGAGACCCCTCACATTGCTCTGAGGGGGCTTTGTCCTAGAGTTGAGACTGCCTCAAGTCTCTGTGTCACACTGATTCAGTCTCCCTTCACTCTACGGGAGCTAGTAAGGATATGTACAACAGACAGGTATGTCAGAAAGGAAAGCAGTGGAGGGAAGGGGAGGGGAAAAAGAGTAGAGGGATTTAAAAAAGGAGGGGGAAATGGTCAGCTAGAGTTCTTCTAAGAGCACAGCAGTAAAAATCAAAAAGGCATGTGCATCCCCTGCAATGCTGAGTTATTGCCCTAATAAATGCAACTGCCAAGGAAGAGCTTCTTGCACAAGACTGTGGCCCCAGAGACTAAACAGCAACTTTTATATTTACCTTTCATAAACCCAGTGGGAGGAAATTTTTCTGACAGCAGTATCTGCCACTTTAACTTCTTACATCAGTTCGAGCTGGTTTATCTTCTGTTTGGTGTCTTTGGTTATATCCACACAAATGTGTTTAGAGCCTCTTCTCCACTCCCCAGAAAGTAAATGTGTCCAGGGAGATCTGATGGAGGGCACAGTGGTGTCACAACTGTAAAAACCTCACTAAAACATCCCTTTGTCCCTCTGTCTTGGCTGACATGCAGCAGTGGGATGACAAAATAGAGGTAAGGAGGAAGTATGTGAAGGAAAAATCTCCAGCTTCCCAATCTGATTAACCTCCAGACCTGCAGTTACAGTCCAGGAAGAGAGGAAAGGTGTCCGTCAGCAAACTTCAGCAACCTGATCAACATTAGTGAAAGGAAAAGGATGAAGAAGCAGGAAACAACTAAAGCTTCTTAACATTCCTGGAAAGAAACATCCTAGAAAGGAAAAAAGCCTGCAAAGGCATGCCATAGAGGAAACACAAATTATCCTCCTGATTTATTGCACAAGAGGAATTAAAATGTGATGGAAAACACCGCAAGTTTCAGATGTATCAAGACTACAATATCAAGAAGGGAGGAGAGTTTACAAATGCTGGTGGCTTACAAACAAACTCCAGTCCTTCTTTCACTCCATACTCACGTGAGACAGAGTTTGAGAAAGAGAAATCAACCTAGACTTCACAGCTGGAAATTGGAATTTCAAACAATGTGCTAAACTGAGCGTTCCCTGCCCCAGTCTTCTCCAACACCAGCTTTACACACCAGCTCAGAGACCAGCCACGACATCACTTTTTAATTTTCATTTCATTTACCATTCAAACAATCCACTATTACTGTTTTAGTGTCATAGTGTCTTGGAGCCTGGGTCCAGGATAAAGACTTTAAGGCAGCAGGTGTTGGTGCAAACTCGGGGCAAAAAGACTGTCTCAAACCCCTGAGATTTAAGTATGTAAGAAATGTGGGCATTCTTTCTCAAATAAGCCCTGCATGCAGCTGTTGCCAGTTCATTGACCTATTTCTGTTTTGTTTTTTTTTTTAATTTAATGCAGGAGATTAAAAAATTTTATCTAAACTAATGCAAATATCACTTAAGCTAAGCAAAACTTTCCCACGATTGCTTGACTTTCAGTTTGACACACACTTTTTTGAAACAGAAGTTTGAAACAATCAAGAAACACTTTTCTACAAGCCCAATGGCTGTGTGTGCCATAGAATGCCTTGCTGGAGTGACAGAGGGGATACCAAAAGCATAAATGTGTTCAAAAACCACGTGTAGATACTCTTATAAAAAAAATATCGCCCAAGGTGGTTAGATACAAAGGAACAGGTAGTGTTTCAAACCTGCATTGCCTAAGCTTCAGCCAGATGAGAGGGTGTTCCAGGACAAGGATCTCCCTATATCTGCCCAGGTCTCACTCTTTTCCTGAGTACCCACTGCCAGCTCTCCTCAGAGAGAAAACAATAGACTCAGAAAAAAATTCTGCCTGCGCCAGCATCACCATTCCTGTGTAAAAGACAACGACAAAAAATTTGCTCAGAAAAATAAGCTCTAAATTGGTACCTGATACAATCAAAACAGAAAAGCCCCTTGCTAGCATCAAATCTACTTCTGTGAGGCACAGCAGCTGAACAAGATGTCACTACACTGAGCAGGGCACAGTCTGAGGATGAGCCACAGTTTGAAACCAAAACAGCACACAAAATAACAATGAGTAAACTCTTAGCAAACACCACAGGAAACAAGAGGTCCTAAGGAGATATTTGAAGGAGATGGAGAGACTACTTGCTCTCACTATGACATCCAATGCCCTTGTACGCTGTTTTGGGAGTTAGTAGAGAGTTTCTGCCACCATCAATGTCACTCAAGCAGTTTTCCCTCAGAGAAAATATTTTTTAAAGGTTTACAGACACAGCAGAAAAACAATATACTAAATTACAGTTCTAGAGAGGCGCTTTCACATTCCTGCTGGACTGAGTGTAATGGCATCAATCAAATACCAGATGCAGACTACAGTGCAAAGAGAGATTAATCATCAACAGTTGACTCTCCCTGGTCAGAAGCAATGGACAGAGCAGGACTGCTTTGCTCTTCTTTCTGCCATTTCTACGGTCATTTGTGGTATCATTAATTAATTCAAACAATAGCCAGTGATACATGTAGCTGAGGAAGGAGGCTCTATTCACTAGTGCCAAAAACTGTAAAACAAAAAACAGTGCTCAGCTCATATAAAACTGAAACTTTAAAAGCCTGCAGAAGACAAGTCCTAAGCAGCCACTTCAGTACCTGGCAGGCACCAAATGACCCAGGGAAACTGCATCTGATTCGGCTGATGAAGCTACAATATGGCTGTATGATGCAGGGAGTTATTAGAACTTCTATCTATAAAGGCTTTGCTTTGCTTTTTTTAATAAACAGCATTAGAAATTACCTTCTAGTACATTCAAATCCTTTAAGCTTTTGTGGAATAAATATTTGGAATGAGATCTAGGGACTGGTTTCATTGAAACACGTGTTGGGTTTGCTTCAGAAACAAAAACTCATATAAATAGAGGTCCAAGCAAACAACAGACATCGTGAGCTAAAGGAAAGGGCACCGAGTAGCACCCTGGATTACTTGGTACCGAGCTAAAATGTGCACCATGGAAGGGAACTGCAAACAGCATGCAAAGAGGAGCTCAAAGCACTGCCTGCAAGCAGGTTGTCTGTGTGGCACTCAGCCTTCTCAGACGATGGGCTGGAAACCACCGCTGAGAGGTGTTGAGTCGGAGTCCCAGCGCTGAGCGCCGAGAAGAGGGAGAAGACACCGAGTAGGTCTGCGAGTGCTGGTGGGAAGAGCTGGGGCTCAGCCCAGGGACAGCAGGTCACAACTCCCAGGCACGTCTGAGCTCCCTGGCAAGGTATCACCCACTTCAGGTTCTGCTGGTCCAAATATATATGACTGACAGCTTTTTCTCTGCAGAAGAACTGAGCGCATGCTTGTCCACCTCTGCAGCACTTCACACGTACCCTGGCACCCCTTCCTCACAGCCCGGCCGTGACATTTCGGAGGAGGTTAACAGCCTCACCCACGAGCGCGCACTTATGAAGATCCCAAATCTCACACAAGTCGTATGCTTGAAACAGACCTTCCCCTTCACCCCCGCTCCAGGCAACAGCTTTCCACTCTATTTAGGATACACCGGGGGCCTCCCCACCCCGGAGGACTCGCGCGGACCCTCCCAGTCCTGGAACAGCGGAGGCGGCACAAGCGCAGGGTCCGCGGTCAGCATCGCGCCGGGGCTGCAGGTAGGCGCATCCCGGGAGCCGCGGGCGGAGCACGCCGGGCATCCTGCCGGGCATCCTNCCACCTCCCCGCCCCTCCCCGCCTTCTCTCGTTTCATTTTTGGCGGGGGCAGCGCCAGCTGCGGAGAGAAACGCTTCGCTCTCCGGGACCGGCGCCTGCCGCGGTGCGGATGCGTATGGACGAGTTATCGTGAAACCAGCTCCCGACGTTTCTCCCCCCAAAACAACCAAACCCAAACAAACCACCCACTTGGATAATCAAAACGGTAAATCTAGCTAGCTTTTCATTATCTTGCTTGCTGTGTGCTTATATATGTAGATGTTTATTATTTATCTGGCTTCATTTTGTCGTCCTTTTGGTTTTTGTTAATTACCTGATCTTGTGCTGCCGGAGAACTTGAAATATTGGGGTTTGAAACAGAGCAGGACTCTGTTTCTGTTTTTCCTAAAGTTGGACTGAGGAGTGTTCATAGTTCATACCAGCCTTGTGAGTATGTTTACCTGCTTTAACAACTTGAATGTAGCTGAGATTTCCTGTGGCAGCATCTTTTTGAGTTTGCTTTTCCTTTAATTTTTGCCGATAATAGAGCAAAGATGTGTGTATGCTACACGCATGCAATCCTGTAGGCTGATTTTGTATGCTGGCATCCACGGCTGAGATTCCAGATAGGCTTTGAATCTCTCTAGTTTATGGTGTTAACAAGTGAGCTGTCTTCTCTTTTCATCCTGATTCAACTTGTGGATTCTGCCAAGCGATCGTCCAAACCAAATCAAGTGGTGTTTCTTAGCCCTGTAATTATTTAGTTGCCTTTTCAGGGATAGAAGCATGTTCTGGTTTGTACAGGTCACACAATTTGTGCAGCTTCATAATCCGGAGGGCTTTTGTTTGACAGGACATTCATTTTATACAGACCCTGTATTGGCTGGATGCTTTATGATACTGGGCATCCCCAGGCTTTCTGCACATTATGAAAAGCAACTTTAGGAGATTTTATGTCTTTGCTTTGTTAGATATCATAATTCCACAGATATTTATGCTTGCTACTATTAGCTATTCTTCTTCTTGGAGTATTAATCCAGCAGATATTTACCCAAGGATAATAAAATTGAGAGGTTAGTTTAAAAAAAAAAAATCATTGTACACATGGAGAAAAGACTGCCTAATCAAATAAGAGAAAATGAGAGTGTCAGTTGCCTAGCTGCTAAAAATCACTGACCTGAACTCTGCTGTAAAATATGACCTAAACTTCCACATCTGACTTGGAAAAACTTAGCTCAGGGTAGACTCTGTTGCTCTTCATTGATTCTGTTTCTTTCCTTTCTGAGAAGGCAATCATGTATTGATCTACCTACCTGTGCATGTATGAGCATATTCACCTGCACAGGCACACACCTGATATTGCCCAAGCTCAATATGGACTTGTGAGCTGAATTTTTGAGCCACAGAGGACTACAAACAATGCAAGGAAAAGGAAAAAGGAGGAGAGATTTACAATATTTGCTGTTGGGCACATATTTTAGGGACCTTACTTTGGAAATGAGTCTCAGTAGTCAAAGAGAGGCAGAACCCCACGTGCACCTGGCACAGCTTCTGCTCTGAACTGCTGCTTGCTGTGATTACACCTGGATTTAAATTAATCTTTAAAAAACTTGTGCTCATCTGTCATTTGTCTTGTTAGTTTTGAAAATGGGATAAAATACACATTTGCTGGTAAATTTGGTCTGCTAAATTCTAAGATCTGTTGACCCAAGAGACAAGTAGTTTGCTTAGGGGCTAAAAAAATAATTTTTCCTTATGATCATGCAAACTGCTCCATGCTGATGCTGTGCACTTCACTTCTTGCAGTGTTGCATGAAACAGGAACATGGAATTAGTAGTAAATTTTTCTCCTGCACATAGGACTTAAAAGGGTTAAGTGATTGGTCAGCAGCACTGCTCAGAGCATTAGTAACTCCAAGGAATATTACTTTCTGAACACTTGGAAAAGTACAGCCTTTGCCTCAGGTTGTTTTAAGGTACTGTAAGTAGGCTGCTCTTGGTACCCCTGCCTCTTCACAATTACCATTCGTATCTTCCCTCTTTGGTGGGATTTCTGCAAAGTCCAGATTTCTGCCAAGCCTATCATAAATATCTGGAAGTTTCTTCTTTTTGATTGAGGAGACTGAAGCACTTGGAATGTCAAAGGGGGGAAATAGCTCTAAGCCACTGTGAGAAGTTAATACAGTATCTAAGAGAGGATTTCTGACATACCTAAAAGTTGTTTTTTTTAGGAGGAGATTAATCAAGCCTTTGTTGTTTTGGAGTTTTATTGTAATTATTATTATTGCCAGTTTTGGACTCCACAGCTCTCACTGCCCTCAGTGAAACCTGCAAATAAGCAAGTTTCCTTGCATACTTCCTGCTCCTTCCTCCTCGGCAAGCTCCAAATTACCTGTTTTTTCATCCAGGCAGCAAATCAAAGGGCTGACAGAATGCACTCAGGCAGGAGGCACCCACTGCATGTAGATTCTGCTTTCTCAGTACCAAGATTCCTCTTGAGGGAGTTCTAGGACATCTCTCAGGTGCTCATGGTATTTTGTGCTGATTCCACATCTGAGGGTGCCATA
This sequence comes from Erpornis zantholeuca, assembly GCA_013400515.1. NCBI lineage: Eukaryota > Metazoa > Chordata > Aves > Passeriformes > Timaliidae > Erpornis > Erpornis zantholeuca. The sequence goes on from VZTN01016535.1 coordinate 131,066, forward strand.
ACACTATTTTAGGGTTTGAGAGAGCATAAAGTGGTTAAAATTCAGATATTTTTAATGACTTACTGATGCACAGCTGTTAGAAGTGACAACTGAATTTATTTGATCTGAAAGAGTAACACTTATTTGCCCCAATTTTCTCTAAGGTATTTAGTGGAAAAACGCCTAATATGCTACCAGATTCAGTGGTTTCCCCTACTATTAACACCTCAGCCAGAAACAGGGGGGGGAAAAAGGCATAGCTTCAAAATGCAAGAAAAACTGACTTTAAGACAGCTTTAGCAGTTCAAATCAGTTTTTATACCTTTGTCTTTTAAATGACTAATCTCTATCTGTGGGTGTCCATTTAACCTGTGATATAACTTTAGAAACTGCTGGAGGCAATTTGTACTATAGGATCTGAAGTGATTAACATTAGGTACACATATATATAAGCATTTCAGTGTTTGATGGGTTGATTCTCTTGAATTTGGATGCCTTTTTCTCTCTTTTTTAATGGCACATTCTCATCTGCAGGGTAATTTATGAGCACAAGCAAAGGTTACAGACTCCCTAATTCAAGCTTCAACTGTTGTTGCATTTTTATACAAATGCTCATTTCCTTTGTCATACCATTTAGCAAAAAGGATCAAAGTGATCCATTATCCTGCAACTATTGCGTGAAAAAAGTGGTTTTATCAAAAATGTGTCTCCTGGTTGTATTTTTTTGTAAACTAATTATATATGTCAGACATGGTGTTGCCCTCTGCTATTACATTATGTTTCCAAATGTAATAAAGTTAGGGAAGTTTCAATGCAGAAAAAAATTAAGTATTTTTTCCATTTGATGTCCATGGTTGGAGATTTGCTTCTGGCAGAGAAACAAGTCCTTCTGCCTATACAATTCACATTTTAATTAAAACCAGGGCACATTTCAGAAAATGTTGGGAATGTATATTATATATATTGAATTTCAAGAGTTATTTTCTTGATGGTTCATCTTACAAATTAATGATGGAATAAGAGAATGGAATTGGAGGTCATTTCCTCCACATTCTCTTTAGGTCCTCAGTTCTGCAGTTCTTGGAGGACAAAGAGCACATGGGAGTACAGTGAAATATGCAGATCTAGACACCCTAAGAATTGACCAAACACTTTTGAGTTTGCCTTGCCTGCAGTAGGAGCGTGTCACATGGTAATTTGGGAAGCTTACTGGGAAATGGAAGAGTTGTGAAACTGGGTTTGACTCCTGTAGCTGTGCAGCCCTGCATGCACATTTCAAGGTTTTCTGTAGGGGAGAGGTTGAAAGCCCAAAATTAAAGGTAGGATGGCTAATTTTAAATTAGCCATGAAGCACTAGCTGCTCAGCACCACAAAAAGTCCAACCTAGGGACTCCCAAATCACTGGCTTCTCTGAGAAATGTGAGGATTGGAAAAACTCTTATCAGCATATGAGCAAAAGTAGCCTTGTATTGTTTCTTCTTGTCAGAATGCAAGATAAGTTTTGAAAGTTTTGAGTGGCAAGCACCCCCAAATTTAAGACAGGGCTTATCAAAGTGAAAAAATGGCTGCCTAAGTTATTTTTTTCCTTATTTGTTCCTAGAATCTTGTGCCTAATCAATTGTATTTTGTAAGAAACCGTTACGCCACTATGTTAAATCGCAGCATTACATTTTCAGGCTTCTACTGAATTGGATTCATGTTGATTGTGGAAAATAGAATAGTTTGATGGTAAAAACATCCAAAAAGAATCAGCCAGTCAAGCTGGCTCATGTACAAACACAGCAGTTATGCTCTAAGTGCTAAACTGTTAAAAAGTCATTCTCTGCCACAGGGAATGTTGGATTGCACAGTGACAATCCTGCTATTGAGCTGTCTATGAGGTGCAAAGAGGGGCCAAGTTGATTTAGCTACCTACTTGCATGACTAAGTGCTTACATATGTACACAAATACACAGAACAGTTCCATGGAGGCCAATACAAAACTCATGTGAATGAACAAAAATTTGTGATGAATTGTGAAGGAACATTGGGAGGATGTCCTGCGGGAGAAAGAGAAAAGGAAAGCAGAGATGAAACCTAGGAATCACAGAAATGTCTGATCCAGTACGTAGATTTTTGACATGGATGAGAAGGGTTGGAACTGGCTACCTCACCTAGAAATACTTGTGCAGTAATGAGAGGGGGTTATAATTTCATGGAATTCTTCCATGGGTACTTTATACCTACTGAAGTGTGGTTTCATTTGGCAGCTTCTCCTGATGTGAGGAGAACTTCCAAATCTGCTGCTGTAAGTCACAATCAAAAATATGACAATGTTAGAACACTTGACCTTCTAAACAGAATTTGAGAGTGTTAAATTACTATACCTGTAACACTGTTGTGTCTGCAATAACAATTGCAGGCCAAAAAAAGAGTCAGAATCCCCTTCCCATTTCTCACAGTAGTGGAAATAAAAGTTCATTTTAGCCAAGTTTCATTCCTTTTGCTTTCTTCTTAGAGCTGTCTGTAGCTGGTTCCTGCAGCAGCTGAGTGAGCAGAGCAGGACAGTTGGCTTGGGTCTTTTCATGGACGGGAATGCCAAATATTCCTGCTTATTGTTCCCTCCGTCTGACAGAGGACACGGTGTTCAGTGAATCACTCTTATGGCCAACAGCAGAACATGACTTCAGCATCACCTTGTATTTTCTGTCCTCCCAGTCCCGCTGTTTTTCTTCCCTCACAGCAATTAGGCTCCAGGCAGACCATCCTCCCTCATCCTCCGCGGTTTGAGTTTCCTGCATTTTGACTTGCTGGATCACTTCTGATTGCACTCAGTGGAAGCACTGACACTGCCTGGAAAACTTTCTGTGTGGCAGCAATAATCCTATGGGCTGTTGTTTCTGCCTGAATCCAGAAGCCAATGTGCATGACACTTACTGGAGGATGGCTGTAATACATAAATGTTTCCCAGTTTTAAGTGCAGATGATTTATTTGTATTATAATGATGTTAGTCTCTAGATGCATACACTAGGGCCATAATTCGATCTTTCACTGGATAAGAGTGATCTTTCCTCTAGGAGGAAAGAAACACAATATTCTTTTTTCATTTACCAAGCACTGTTGATTTGATAGGATTAAATCCATCCAGTTTATTTTTATCAAGTGTAAGATTATCTCTTAATTTAATATTGGGAAAAAAAGTAGCTATCAATACTCATTTTCTTACCCTTAGCTTTGTGCTAGATTATAAAAGATCAGCCTGGCTTGGAGAACCACTGCAGTAGGCAGTGATGGAGCCCACGGAGTACAAGTTTTCCACCTCACTGCGATGACTGTGGCTCACTGAGTCACTGACGAGAGAGGGGTGCTCTGAAACCAGAAGAGACAACTGAAACAGGGAGGTTTGTGATCAAAATATGATCCTTGAGAGAGATTTCAGGCTATGGTTTATTGGTAACTCAGCCTCTAGAGGATGGAGGCTAACTTGGACCTCATCAGTATTACCTAGAGATGCAGCCCAGTCAGTTATCACAGTATCTTCCTCTAATTTTTTTTATAATAAATCCTGGTAAATACAGCACAAGCTTTTAACAACACCACAGACACAAAGCAATAAATGTGTGTTGGGTGAAAATACTAGAAGAGTGTACCATTGTCTGGGAAGCTTTAATCAAAAATAGCTCATTATAACAACAATTGTCAAGTTATAAACCTTACAGTACTTGTGATTGTTCAGGAGACTCTCCTGGGTACCCTGAAGTGTTTTAATTAATAGTTTAATAAAAATTAGAGTTTAATTATTCATTAACAGTTGAGCTGAGGGAATAACCTGTACAGTTGGTAAGTGTGCAAGGGATAAAAGGTTGAGGAGGAGTGCAAATGGATGGGATAACTGAGTTAGAATTAAAGGTTGTCTTAAAAAATGCAGCTGAATAGAACCAGTATTAAGGATGTTCTTGGGCAGGAACAACCAAGAGTGCGAATTTAGCAGTGGAAATGACTGGCCGGGCAGAGATGACACCCCAGCAATATCACAGAACTGATTAATGTTCTGACAATGTAAGTGGTGGATCCTTTTTGAAAAACTGCTACATGACCCTCCATATCCTAAACCTGGGAATGTGGGCAAGAGAGAGAGCAGGACTGCTCTGTGAGGGGGACATGCTGGGAGCTGAGGTGACCCCAGCATGGGCATCCCTCTCTGAGGGGACACAGCCAAGCACAGGCAGGCAGAGCCAGGTGCCCATAATGGGACCAGTAACAGCCCCAGAAAAGTGGGAGGATGAACCAGGGGTCACCCAAGGGAGCAGCCAGGACCGAAAAAATGACAGACACTATTTAGTGACATATAAAAAAATTCAAATGTACCAGAGTAAACAAGAAAATAATATAATTATCCTCCAAAGGATAATTATAAAAACAGGAAAGTCAAACTTCAGAAGTCTAATAGCATTTTGGTCTCTGCAAAATATGCATTTAAGGCTGTTGATTTCTTTCCTAGGGAAATGACTTCCATTCTGTCTGCTCTAACACTTGTATCTTGTATAAAGATTGTATAAACAATCTTCTGTATTGGGCTTGCCCAACATAATGGCATCATTGCCGTCTCTTCTGCACAAAGAATTTTTACATTAGGGTCATAAATCAAGCTCCTTCTTGCTCTGCCTTTTACTGAAAGCTTTTAATTTTTTTTCTTCCAGTCAAGTCTCACCCTTCTCAAAGACTGTACTGCAGGTGTTATGATATTACCTGAAGACTGAGAGTTGACAGTGGCAAAAAGGGCCTCCTGCTGTTTTGTAAAAGACAAAATGTGTTTCTTTTCATCTAGACCAAAAGCCTTGTGTCATTATGGGGTTTTGGCTTTCTTTTTTTTTTATATATTTTAGGATGTTTATATCTAGAATAAACAACCATTTTCTATTCATAATGAGGATCTTTGTCCACACTTCTCTTTGTCACTGCTCTGATTTGTTGTTAAGTCCCTCTCTCCTGATCATCAAAACTGTATCAACTCGAGTTTGTTTGGACCCTGTTATGGAGAAAACAAATCAGTTGCCTCCAAGACAAAAGCCAGATGTGGATTTAGAGGTGATTTGTTACAGAGACCATTTCAAATAAGCACAAGAGCCAGGACCATAACCAGATTGGGATCTTTCTGTCCTGCACTGTGTTTTCCAGCACACTTCCACTTTTGAGTCCTCAGAGGCTCACAAACCTTCGTGCAATGCCCAAGGACATGCAACTTATCTCCCCTTTGATATTAGGCTATCAAACTACCAATCCACTGGTTCTGCCCTCATGTTGATTCAGCTATTTTGAACCATGAAATCTCTAAAAAGCAGTGATGATGTCTTTCAGCCACATGGCCCTGCGTCAGAGGCCACACAGTGTGGGCGCAGCTGTTTGCTCACACTCTGGAGTTAACAGGAATATTGCAGGCACCAGCCCCACTTCAGCTGGGAGCAGGGAACTCTCAGCAAGAGACACCTTTCTTGTTTGTTTCAGAGCTCTGTGATTCAGGATGAAGCTTTTTGTTTGCATTTCAGATTTTGTCAATGCCTAGAGACACACCTAGACATCCTTGAGGAAAACAGACAAGGCTGTCCTCAGTCCAGGGCAAGGCAGTTACCAGTGGACAGATGACAAAATGAAACAAGAAGATGAGCAGCTCAGCATGCATCCATTAGTATTTGGCACAAAAGTCGGTGTTGCTTTGAACTCTTTGCAAAGACAAATTGGACCTACAAAACACCTATATTTGGATGCAGCTGCCAAAGAAAGAGAGGTAAGGAAGGCATTAGGTGTTGAGCCCGCTCGTGACTGACTGTAGTAGTAGTGATGCCTTAAATGGCTACCTAGAATTAGAGATTAAACTAGAATAAAGAAATAAAGAAGGTATTTATTTAAAAGGCCTTCAGAGGTACACTCTGGGCTCCAGAGGCTCCTGCCTCAGTGCATCCCAACATGGACAATGACAGCTCACGAGTTCTTCCCACTTGGATATCAGCATCAATTCCCCAAGCAGAACCTAGCCAAGGATGGAATTTCCTCACGCTTACCCCCCCTCTCCCCAAGATGAAGGTTTGCAGTTTTTGGGCCTCGGAAGGTCTGGGTGTCCTTGGAGAGCTGGAGAGGCTTTGTTGTGTCTGTGTGAACATGAGAGAACAGCACTGAACGAGCTCCAGGGAACTTCAGAGTTACACTGGGCAGTGCAGGATTGGAAAAATATAAAAGTTAAAACCGAAGGCATCAGCAGCCAGCACCAGAAGTGTTGCACCATCCAGATCCCTTTGCAGCAACAAAGAATGGGAGCCTTACAAAGGCTGTCACCTTTCCAGAACGTGATTTGCTCTTTGGTGAGGCAGTTACACAGTCCCTCATGAACAACAGCCTGGGCTCTGTGTATGTGGTATTGGGACAAAATCTGCTATTCACACTGGAATTCTAAATCCACTGTAGTAGCCCAAAAGCCAGAAGTGTCATCTGCCCTTAGGTAGGTGATCTTTAATCGGCAGCAACAGCGCTGAGTGTTTATCTTGTTTTTAGGATGACCTATGAAGCTGTCAGCTGTAGCTGCTTGACCTATAACAGATAATGTCATCAGGAGGAACAAGCACTGAAATGAAAAATAGCTTTCCTTGCTTTCTCTAACATTCATCTGACACTCCTAAAGGCTGGAACTGGGCAGCACAACTGCACACAGAGTGCAAGTTCACTATGAAGGTGCACCTTAATCACCTCTGTCTAGTGGGTTTATGTTTCTTCTCTCAGTTCTCGGGTAACATGTCCAGTGTGGTACTCCTCAGCCCTATCTTTAATCTCATACTGAAGTGATTTATTGGCTCTCCTGGTAGTTTGTTTGACTAATGGCACTCGTTTCTTGTTTTATACGGCTACACATAAGAAATAAGCGAACCACATTTAGTCATTTCAATCTCCTAAATCTCCCAAATAGAAAAAAGAAAAAGAGCACTTAGATGCACTGAAACTTCAGCTGGTTTTCAGTATGAAGAAGCTAAATTCAAAAAAGGTACCAGAAAAGTGTGAAAAGTATTACTTAGGAAAACCAGACATTTGATTTACAGTGAGGTTCTTTGGGGTTTTTTAGACATTATCCTTCAGAAGCAGCTGCTGCCTCAAGGGCACACACCACTGGTTATGTGAAAGATTTCTGTCGAAAGCACGACATCTAATTTCAGAAAAGCAATCAATAATTTCTGGCTTCAAAAGTCTGTAAAGGGTGTCAGTCATTAAATGACAACAAAAATACTGAATGTAGTGATAATTTAATCTCTAAAAAAATAAGGGAGGATAAAACGTTTCTTGTGCATTTTCAGGGTTATATGGGTAGAGAGTTTTGGTCAACACATTCTGCCTTCGGTTCAAAATGTTTCTTGTCTTGTGTTCTGAAGAGCTTCAAATTGTTGATTGTGTTGTGTTCTGAAGAGCTAATATTAAAGAACCACTGTAACTGATAGAGGAAATAACTTTAGTGGACCATATCCACCAAAATTAAGCCATTTAAAGATGGAAAATTATTTGAGGATACACTTAATTTATTTTTTTTTTCAGAACAAACCCTAACCAAATGTTATTGAGCACAGAGATTTGAGAGTTTTTAAACAATCCTGATACAGTAGTAAAGGAACATAATTGCAACAGGATGGCAGTATTTGTTTCCCTAATAGTTCAGGAATTGGAAAGCACAGTCCAGACATAACTTCTTGCTCCTGGGGGTTTTTCATCTTGCACCAGTTTTAACCTCATGAAGGACTACTGTCACAGGCTCCTGCTCCTCCTGCTCATTACAGGCTTCTCTCAAACAGGCTTGGAGCCACAGAGCAGCAGCAAGAGCTCTCTTACCAGCTTTTATGGCAGTCCTGAAGATAGAGATGCTCTGGTTCAAAGCCCTTTTTTTATCTCCATTTAAGATGAGGGCCTGAAATGGGCTTAGGTTAGTGCTGTGAGGGGCAGTGGGAAGAAAGCAGAACTTTGTGTTGTAAGGTGTGCAGGCATCCACACTTTGAACTGCTTTATCCATCCCCAGCACAGGCAGAGCTGACCTCTGCTGGAATCAAAGAGTATAGAAAGTAAATCAAGGGATTTATGTCCACATGAAGAGAGGAACATATTTTTGGCAAACTCCTCATTCCTTTTCAATACCCATTTGCAGAAAATCCCATTAAATTCTTCTTTCTCAAGACCTCTTTGTGAAGGCTGGTGGATGCCAGCCCATGATAAATGGGAAAAACAACACCCCACAAGCACAGGGCCTGTGTTGCATCCACTTGCAAGAATGGGCTGTGTCTGCTTTATCTGGACATATCCTGAGGCAAGGATGGAGAAAGAGGAGGATGGGTCCTGATTCTCTTTGGAAAAGGCTTTCCAATGCAGACCCACAGAGATGCTTCTCTCACTCTAAGGACTCGTGGGATCTCTACTATGGCAGTATCACCTGGGTTTTCCTGAATGTCCATCCCACAGCCATCTGTGAGGTTGGAAATGTACTGTTCCTTTCATTTTATTGATTTAGAGGGAGAGGGAGAGCCCTGTCTGTGGATGATGTAGGAGGTCAGGGAGTTTGCCTTTCATCTCCCCAAGTACCACAGCAATGATGCTGTCTGACTTCATGGGTGTGTGGTGAGGATGAACTGATGACCCTCTGCAGTTACCAGGACCATTGCAACACACTCAGTCCAACACACTCAATCAGCTCATAACAGTCAAAGGCTTTTTTAGAAATTGCTCCTTTCTGCTCCATCAAAAAAGTCACGAGAAAAAGCTCTTAATAAAATATTGGAAAAATGGGTTTGGCTGGAATTTTTCTGGGAAAATATAGAATTAAAATGGACTTAAATAAAGAAAGATGACAAAGCAAAGTTTTTTTCTGACCTGAAGGCATCAATCTGCTGAAATCTGACTTCTATGTATCAAAGAGGTACATAACCAAGAAAGAATATATATATCTTCACTTCTCTCATAAATCTGTGAGGTACCTTGGTGGAAGTGGCACAGATATCTAGATTGAAATTCAATGCAACAGCATAGAGCCTAAGTTAAAGTTAGGCAGACAGAGAGATGTGCTGAAAATACATACAGGATGAAGCACCATTTACATAGGAAGGAGCATTGGAAACTTCAGGAGCTGTTTTAATTCATCAGAACTTACTTCACATAGAAATGTAATTCTGACTTTTTTTACTGCCAATTCTTTTCATAAAAGCTGCACTTTTTTAAGTTGTGACCAACTAGTTTGTTCTCTTAACTGTTACTGAGAGAACTACTTATGCAGTGACATAATTTAGCGATGCCTTTTCTGCATCTTAATGCGTAGTACACCTTTGACTAAATGATTTTTACTTTCTCATTTTTTATTGAGACAATATTGTGCAGACTTCTTTGGCAGGAACCTGACATAAAGCTCTGTCTGTGGAGCCCAAACAGATTTACTTTCTGGAAACTCATCCATTTAATCTAGAGAAGCATAGATCATTTGAAGAATGATAAAATTACATGGTCAGCCTGAAAATTAAGCCATTTATATGAAGAGGTTGGCTCTTATGCAGTTGTAGGTATGAGTCACTGACCTAAAAAGTTAAGGCATTGCAGAGATATTAAGAAAATAAAAATAAATAATTTCATAAATTGGTGAAGTAATGAAAAAAGACAGGAAATAAAAGATTTGTTTGTCCCGACTGAAACAGAAAGCTTCTTTCTATGGTAATGAGGACAGAACATACCCCTCATGCTTCCTGTTACAAATCTTCTGGTCCAACACCTGTCAAGTGCAATTGCTGGATGTTCTGCCCTTTAAAAAGCTGTAGGAATCAAGGATGAAGAAGTATTGCTCTTGCTTTCAGTAAAGAAGACTTTGTCACCCTGTCTTCTTCCTTCAGGCTCTTCTCTTCCTGCAGTCACCACCAGCTCAGAAACAGTTGAATTGCAGCAAGGAAATATCCTGGAGGAGTGGAGAGGGCCCTGTGGGCAGAACTGTTCTCATCAGACACAGCTACCTCTCAGCCAGGGGAGAGAAGGTAGTTTTGGTTGAGAGAAGAGAGGGGAAAAGAAGGGGAGAACAGTATCTTTCTTTCTTTCTTTGCATCATCACCTACCTCTAAAATCTAACCTGAAAGTGAAAATCAGTTTTTCTTCTGCCTCTGTAATGGAGGGAGCTACAAGAATCTCTTCTCATCTCTGTTTTGGTGCCTTTGAGGGTGAACTGTGTCACTCTGAGCTCTTAGGCAAGAGCTTCATCTCCAGGATCTACAGGGGAGCAGCTCATACATTGCAATAAACTGGCTTGGAGTCAATTCAATTTAGATCAAAGTGATGATAATGCTTTAAAGGAACTAAAGAGGCAATTTGAGAGATGTTTCTGCCTCCTGGAAGGTTATCCAGCTAGCTACTCGTATCCTTTAGGTTTCTTTGCAAATTTAGGTTCCAAGTTACTTCTAAGTGCCGCTTGCTCAGTCACAATGTTTTTTGTGTGCAAGTGCTTGTCTGCTTTTTACCCCATTTTATCTGAGTGATTGCAGAGGCCAGTGGGAGGTAGAAGGGTCCCTATCAGAGCAAAGGTAATACCTAAACAAATAAATTGTGAGGATATAAATATTCCTAGTGCAGTCTCTGTTTTTCAGGTTTAGACTCTGTGGTAGGGAAGAGGCTGTACCACTGACTGACTGTGCCATGGGGCTCTGCGTTTGATTACAAAAAAAAGTAAGTGCTTTAAAGATGAAAAACCAGGGCCTCTAAATGCAGGGGCTGAGAACAGAGCAACAGACGATGTCAACCAATTTGGTTTATCATGAGTTGTCCCCTTTATTATCTCAAAATGTCGGGTTATATAGAGGTCAGATAGTTTACAAATTCAGGTGCTTTTTAATTGGTACACAAAGTAAAAAACAATTCAAAACAATTCAGTCTTAAAACGGCTACTATAATTACAATATAACTATGTTATCTAAAACCAAACACACTTTAACAAAAATTCTTGCTGCGCCACAGGTCTTGATACTTCAACACAGGCCCAAAATCTGAGGCCTAACCAAAATAAATCAAAGCTCATCCATCAGACAATCAGGCTCACGCTCTCTCAAGAATTCTGCTACAATCCTTATTTAAACAGGTTTTCCTACTGTTAACTTGCCTCCTCTCAGACAGAGGCACCATCCTTTTATGCTCCTTGTCAGGGACTTAGGAAGGCAGGGGCCTTGTTTTGGAAAACAAGGTTTGGATCACACTGTCTGAGAGGCCTCTCCTCCTGGCACTGTACTGAGGAAACCAAGTTAGGGGAGGCACAAAAGCTGCTGCTATCTCCAGCCTCACACTGGCTGGTTCTGGAGTTCCCTCCCCAGTCTGGTTCCTCTAAATGATAGGCATGGAGCCCACCCTGGCCTGGAGATGCTCCATGCAAGCATCTGCAAGGTGCATCTTCCTTAGCAAGATGCAGGAGCTGGCCTGGGCTTGGGGATCGTGTCTGCTTGTCTGGAGTGAGGATACAGAAAAGTAATTTTTGAGGCAGAGGAATCACTCATGGATTGTAAAAGTTCAGCAAGTCTGACCTAGGCGTTCCAGTAAAAGTTGTAATCAGATTGCAAATATACATATTAAACAGAATCCTAAAGAGGCTGCTAAATCAAAATGCAATAGGATAAACACAGACAATGAGAAAAAGATGGAATAATTACAAGCCAGAGACTGAAACTTAACTTCTGTTACATCATCTACCTGTTTTTCCCTCATACCACCCCAGCATTCTTGCTAGACCTTTCTGAATCACACTTGTGATATATTGTCAGTTCGGCAGCAGCAGAGCTGGGGATAAGGCGCCATGATTAAATCCTCACAGAGACTGTAACAGAATAAATCAAATTATTTAAGCAGTTAATTTTCATAATTTGAAATTACTTGTCTTTTATGCAGTCAGAATCAACCTAGGCTATTAGCAACTACTTTGGAGTATTTTTGGATATAGTTTATGAATGCTGGTAAGGGGAGGCAGCAAGTCATTTTTGTAAGCAGGTTTGTAATACCAAGTCTTGCACTGAGTTATACTCAAAAGTCACTTCAAAAGTGATGGCAGAATGGTCAGTTGTGGGAAACCTGACAGGCCAAAGCAGAGTCAGAAAAGTGCGAGCAGGAATTAGAGAGCTGGTTTGAGCAGGGAAGAAGAACAGAGAGCACTTGGAAGAGCTTTCCTGTGGAGAACCCAAGACTGCCCATTCCCATAGCTCTCAGAGTCACTGCCAGCCCACAGCTCAGAGGGTTTGGGTTTAACTTCATCCTCTGCCAAAATGTGTGACCTTTTAATCTCCCTGCATCTCACTGTCCTGACTCATAAAGCAAGGTGAGGAGAATTCTACTGATTAACAAAGAACTGGGAATAAAAAACACATTGAGGAGTAAAAGGCACTTGATCTCTGTGAGGATGGTCCATTGCTCACACCAACAGAACTTCCTGTGAGGAGCTTCCCTGCAGCTTCAAGCCAGGGTTACTCAGTCTGTTCTCTTGGTATGGGAACATGCAAAACAGCTGCAAATAAGCTTAAAGCAGAACATGCAGTTCTGGAGGGCTCCTCATAAGAGACTTGCCTCTGATTCAAGTTTCAAGGATGAGAATTTGCACAGTGGTTTGGTCTTACAGCGCTCCCCTCCCAGCAAGCTGACAGAAAGCTTTCCCAGCTGGTTCTGCAGACCTTCACAAGACCTTTCCATTTCCCCTGCAAGCAGCAGTGTCAACTGAACATTGATTTTCAGTGTGGCTTTTCATCACTGAAACGTTGACACTTTAATTATCAGGAGGCCCTGCACAGGTTGGAATTAGAAAACAATTACAAGTACTTAATATCATAGAGCTTAGTACAGCAACTCCCAAAATTTATCTGAGCAGCAACTCCCAAAAAGTTACTTGAAGCTTGCTTGCTGTAGGTTTTGTTCTTACCAAAGTTTTCAGTCCTTCTGTTCCCTCACACAGATTCTCTAATGTCTAATATGTTGAACACATGCTGTGGCCTTTCCATTAACAGGGGCTTGCCTTGTACCTACTTGTTTTCATCAAAGGCAAGAGGATTTTTGATCTCTCTTCAAGCTTAGTTGAAACTGGGCAATGAGTTCAAAAGGAGCTCATGGGGACTGACAATGGCACAATCTTGTAACTCTTATTTCCCATGGAAACTGGATTAAAAGGAAGCATCTGGCTATGTGGTAGGCCCACTCAAACCTTCCTTTTTGTCAGTTAATAAAAAACATAGTGAGAAAAAATATTTTTACACAATGTTTACTAGCTGAGCTTCAGTCAGAGGGAAACTGACTCCCCAAATTATTTTTTTCTCATTAGTGGGTCTAGAAGGACAGGTTTGTGTCTTTGGATAACTAGAAGAAATTACTGTTTTAAAGTTCCCTCTTTTATTAATCACTGGCAATTCGCTTTGTCAGGGGTTTCCATGGCATGGTGTCTCCTTTGAAATAATTGCAAAATCATTGCCTCTTTAAGGTTGTTTTGAGCGACATGATGGAAGTCTCCCATAGCCTGGTTTCCTACTGGAATTTTTATCCTTCTTGATTATAGGCTGCGTTCCCATGACAATTCCTGTACTCATGCATCCCAGAATTAGCTCCTAACACGTTCCAGCCTGATGGTACATTAAGCCCACTCAGTGCTCTGCAAACTACATGTACTCTCTAGGCTCTGAATATGTGGGGAGAGGAAGGTCTCTAATTTGGGTGTTATGGCTATAGGATTTAAAGATGGGAGAAGGGATGGACAGAAGGTAGTGAAGGATGTAAAAGATGCCTAAGTTTATTAGTTTTTAATTTATTTTTTTTTAATAGAAATACCTCATGTCTGCTAAGAAGGGTATATAGGAGTAGTAAGTCTAAACTTTTGGTGAAATGGAACACTTGCTTGAAAATGACATCTCTTTATCTTCAGAGTCAGCTGACAAGAAAAGCAGATTCTGTGTTTTGAGTTAACTTACCTGCAGCTTTCCTTCACTGAGCCTTCAGTTTACCTGGAAGCTCCCTGTTTCCATGAGGAGCCAATGTGGCATTCCCACTTTAAACACCACAGCATTCCAGCTGCAGAACTACACACCTTCCTAAAGATCTCATCTTAGTCCAAACCTGAGGAATCCTAGTGAAGACCTTCTCAAAAGGAACAGCTCTGTGCTCAGTCCTAGCTGTCAGAACAGTGCCAGGGCTGATGGTAACATCCAACAGTGCCAGGAGCTGAGAAGGGAACACCTGGAAACTCTACCACTGCAAGACTGTCCAGGTCCTGTGACAAAAAAGGCTCCCAGTAGGTGCTGCTTTGGCTCCAGATGGCACTGATGGATTACCAGGAAGATCAGCATTGATGGACCTTCTGGACATCCAGCACTGCTACCAGGACACGTTCAACCACTACAGCTACTGAGAGCTGCTCACTGTCTCTTCCACCAGCACTTACAGCGCACACATTAAAACCGTTCTGAGGCTTTTGGGATGTTTTTGCCCCCAGCCTGTTCTCAAGAAGCTGTCCAGACTGGAGAAGCAAAACTTCAACATGTTTCCATCTGAGAACAGCCTACCATCTCACCATCTGTCACAACAGCACTTTCTAACATTTTCTTCTCCCTCTTGGTGCTTCTTATGCCTCTTCAAAGTTTGCCCTCTGGCATTCGCCAAATGGCACAGCAGTGTTCAGCAGTGAAATATACCCCTTGGGACACTTGTGTTTGTGGAGTATCAAAAAGTCTCCTCCCTCACAGATTTTTCTTGCTCAGTATGATGGTACCACGAGGGTTAAAAAAACCCAAAGCTTATTGTAATGCAAGCATGGTTACCAAGACATCAGGTATAGAAGAAAATGCAATTGAGATTGTAGTTTGCTTTACAGTTTGAATGATGCTCTGAGCTTTCAGCTACCTTTAACTTCTACAAGATACATTACCCAAACTAACAAATGTAAAGATGCCTACAGATTTTAAGACATTCAGTTTGCATTACTCACAGTCTGGCACTATTAATGGTTTGAATTCAGAAACAATAGTGCAAAATATCTATTTTCTGCTAGGCAGCTTGTGCAGAACTTCAGATGACCTAACCACAAATTTTGAGGATAATACAGCAAGAGTGTCTGAGGGATCACATTGACCTCTCATCCTCACAGAACCTCTGTGAGAAGCTCCCCACAGAATGAGTGCTGTCTACTGCACCAGCTGCCATCACCATCTCAGCAAGACCCTTTCTGTTCCTTGGTGACAAACCTCCTGATCAGATCTGTCCCACACCTTCAGGGCAGCCCACAGAGTTGCACCAGGAGGTTACTACCTATTTCTTCAACTCTCATCCATTTTTCAACAATTGAAAACCACAGAGGCACCCTCACAATCCCTGTGCCAGTGGTGGTCTCCAGGCTGAGCCCAGGAGGAGACCATAGGAGGGGAATTCCAGGAGTGAGGGAAAAACATTGCATTAGTGTTGCTATGGAGATGAAAATTAGCACAATAACTATTGTGTTCTGTTTCAAAGCTTCCCAGTCTTCAGTTTTTAACTCCTTCCCCTGCTCTACCACTGCTTCAGTTCTGTCCCAGCAACATTCCAGCACACCTGACAGATTTCTTGGCCAGGAACTGGAAAGGGAGTTGCAGAACACATAAGAACACGAAGGGACCAGAAAAGAAGGAGAAAAAAGTGAGGGAAGGCCTTGGAGAAAGAGGAGATGATAAAATAAAATTGGAAAAAGACCAAAAAAAAAAGATAATTTTAAGAGGCAGGGATATGGGAAAATTACTTTTAGAGATGGTGCAGAATGAGAATTAGAAAATACTTTGGTAGCATATGGTCACCCTCTACCCTTCCTTAATGAAGCCCTGCCCCTCACAGAGAGCAATGCACAGGCTGTGCACACCCAGCGGTGAATACTGAGATCTCTTCCTTCCAGGAGGCAACAGCCTCTCACTTTTCTTCAGCACTGAGAGGAAAAAGCAAAGCTTCTAGGAAAGAAATATAACATCATGCTTTCTTCTCAGAGGAAGAGCGGAAGTTAGAATTAATTTGACAATTTTTAAGTTTTCCATATCCACATGGTTACGCTGAATTAGCTGGTTGTGTCATTTCTGATAGGGTTTATGTTTTGGTTCCCTAGAGCTTGCACTTCTTATGGATGAGTTGTTGTTGACCTGAGTTCAATCCCTCCCATGAAATCACCTGGGCTGTAAAACTAACGCCCTGCCCTTCTGCAGAAACCCTGGACAAGCATTCAGGCAGAGTAATAAAGATTCAGTGGAGCTTGTAGATGAATATTAGGAAGACGAGGCATTTGATCAACGAGGCTTCACAATTACCCACAGGGGCACTAGAGGCAGCATCACCAGCTGTGTAAAATGTCTTTGAACATACCTTTCACCCACAGAAAATGCTGTCTCTTGCTGCCATAGCACTCGTGCAAAACCCAGTGAACAAGCTCTGTTACTTCTGGCTCTGCAGCAAGCACTACCTTTGTTCTTCCATTCTTCCAAAATCTCATTCCTCTGCAGCCACCAAGGGTACAACTGAAATTTTATTTTGCCCAGCCATCAAAAGACACCACAAACCAGGTGATGAGCAGATGGCAGGACATGTCTCCCAGGAGAACTGCAGGATACCTGGTGCTGCCCAGCCACCCTGTGCCAGGGAGTAAAAAGGACCTAAAATGTGTCTGGGGGGCATTCGTACCTATGCCATTGTTATATACCCTCATGCCCCACCACATGCATTTTAAAAATGAATACTGATTTCCTGAGCCCAGAAACTGAGTGTTGGAAGTTCATTTGGTGCAGGCAGAGCTCACAAAAACTACCACTTAGACTTTATCCTCCTTTGCCCTCCTCCTCCAGCCTGGTAAATCCACTGACTGCTGTGGCCACCTGTCTGTGCCATGTCACACCCAGAGACAGCAGCACCGCTATGGGGATCTCACTGCACCAACTTCCTTCCTTCCTTCCTTCCCTGCTGCTGACACAACTGGAAAATGGGCATGGATTGCAAAAGGCACATGAATGATGCAGAAGACTTTTGAGTCTATGTTGGCCTCTAGTCCTAGCATTCCCGGAACTTCTTACATGGTTTCTAACCATCCTTTGAGGGGGAAAAAAGCCCACAATAAATCGCTTCCAGCCCCACAGTGAGAGGCTAACCAATCATGAGACTAACGTTTTTGGGGGTGCTGTAGTGTCAAAGACACACTGCAGGGCAGATTTAAAAGGGTAGTCAGGAATGACAAATCTTGGCTATTAGTTGCTGTGCAAAAATTTTCAAATAAAACCATAATTTCTCATAACTTGTATTGCAGGCAAGCCTTCAAAAGCAGAGAAATTAATGTTTTCCCTTCCAGACTTTAAAGAGGAGGAAAAGCCTCATTAATTTACTGATTTATGAGGCATATTTTGTGGAAGCTTGAGAAAGTCCAAAACCAGGATAAGGTTCAGCAGAACTATCAGTCCAACTAAAGTTTCACTGTTACCATCTCATTTCCATCTCCTTTTCCTCCTCCAGCCTCACAAAGGAAAATAACTTCTGACTAAAAGTCCTACATCTGTTCCTTCTGAAGGCTCATTCCCTTGCTTTCTTGTGAAGAACTACACAAACGCTTTTCTGAGAAAATTTCAAACCAGACACAAAACACAGAAAGAAAAACTACTCTTTCAAGCTCAGAAAGTTACAGAACAGGCTGTTTCAAATCAAGCCTATCAATTAAAGTTTCTCCAGTCAACAAAACATAATGCTATCTTCTTATTATCAAAAGATTATCTTATTAACAAATGATCAGTTTGGACTTGAAACTCACATGCACTATGGAATGGCTGAAGTCTGAAAATAAGGGAATCATGGGGTTGGGTGGGTATGCTGCTAATTACCCCTTTCATTGAAGGTCTCATTTTTTTTAAATGAAATATAATACATAAAATTGTGACAAATAACTAAGATCTTCTAATTAAGGAAATATCGGGAAAGGGAGAAGGCAGCAGGGTATGGATTTTGTTCACATGCCAAAAGCATGGTATATGAAATATCATTGTGAAGTTCCAAAACCACACTGAGGAGTCTTGCTTGGCAGCTGATTAGTTAGGGAAGATACTTATCATCTGCTTATCACCCTAGAAGTGCTGGAAGTTTTAAGTGCAATTCAAAATAATCTTTCTATCATGCTTCCCTCTCACATTTCTGGAAGACAAGGCGATGAAATGCTTTATTTTGTGAACCTTAAAGAAGGACAAGAGATTACCAATAGATCTTTTTTTGGCTCCTGTACCCTAACCTTTCTGGATTTCTGAGAAGTTTTGTCTTTAGGATGATTTACTTATCTTTATCCCTGGACTTTCATGTACCACACAGAGAAGGAATTTTTTTAACAACAGAGTACACGCTTATGTTTCTATTCAGGGGTCACTTCAGAGATAAAACACTTGTATGAATGCCTAAATTAATTCTCAGTCACACTGAAATAACCCAGATACCCAAACTACAGTTTTGGAAAATGCTGTATTAGGCTGGGGCCATACTGTGTTAACCTAGAAATTCACATCCTGATGATTTCACTGAGAGAGAATTGGTTTTGCAGGAATTATTAATTTTGTTTTCCCTGTAACATCATAAACATCTAACTACTCCACTAATTTGGCACAGTGCAGGATGATTTTTTTGCCTTTTCTTTTATACCCCTCTTATATACCCTTTTAGATTGTTTTATGTATTCTTAGTGCTCTTAGCCTACACACTTGTAACTTCCCAAGCCTGATAACTCAGCTCAGTCCCACGGCACCGTTAAACCAGGAGAGCAAACATCCTGGGAGCCCCAGACACCAAGGTCCTCTCCAGAAAACATTTTGTAAACTCACATAGGCCCATCCAGGGGGAAGGTTCCTCAGAACAAGGCGCTCACTAGAGCCTCTCATTGGGGTATCTTTGATAGATATGCTAATTAGCAAGGCCTATAATTGTGTGCATTTCGGGGCGTTCCACCTGGATGAAATGCTGCACCCAAGGATTCTTAAATAAATTCCAATGTAAAAACCCCTTTTCCCCATAAGCTGTGTTTTGGCTTTAATTTTAAGACCAGGGAAAGGCAACAGTATTAGTATAATGTGACAAGTAAAACTTAGCCTGATGTGTCAGGAACCTGGCCATTATCCTTATTAACAAGTCCTTCTAATCAAGATTTATTTTATGCCTTTTTTAAACCTTAAAACAACATGGTCAGTGTCAAGGTACAGGGAACTTTCCCACCTTTAGTGGGGGGGCTGGAGTGGATGAGTTGGTATGTCACAAAATAGCTCAGATGGGTCACAGTGATGGCCTGGTACATGCAAAGCAACACCTGGGTCTTGACTCTGAACAATGCCTGAATGAAAAGCAGTAGAGCTTCTCAGGGTGCTCCATCCCACCTGTTCCAATGTATCCTATAGGAAACGTGCTGCCTCCCTGGGCTCTGGTATCAATGCCACTTGATGCTGAGTGAAAACGTCTAAGGTGATGTGGAAAAAATAGAAATCCAGGCTGAGGTGTGTCAGTTTGACTCTTGAACAAGCAGAGTCATGCCACACGGTCCAGCAGAGAGCTGCTGGATGGCGACGCTGCTTTCTCTCTTCTCTCTTCCAAGGAGTGCCATGCACTTGGGAAACAGAGTTAAACCTTTCCCACATAATGGCACGTATTGCTGGGGTCTCCCCACTGTCAGGTAAAAATCACCAATGTTGCACCAAGTGCCGGGCTTTGATTGAGGTGTTTTTCAAGCCCATTTTCACTTTCCCTTACGCTCAGCCTTTTCAGCTTTGATCACAACGCAGCACAGCTAAAGGCACCTGAGAAATATTGCTAGGCAACAGATGCTGCAAAGGACAGCTTCCCCTCCCCTCACACCGAGGTGGTGAGAGACCTTACAGTGCTCTAAGTTGCCTGCTACAAAATATTCCAGGCAAAACCAGCTGAGTTTTATGAAGGCAGTCAGTTGAAGCAATAAATTACTTTTAAAGTAGGAGTTGAAAACAAATTGCAGTAGAAAAAAAAAAAAAGGCAATTCAAGGAAATGGAAGAGAAACATGATGGGAGACAACAAAAGGCAACATTAAATAAGGAGTTATTAGATGTGTGGGAGCAGGTAGAGAATATGAGGAATTAAATTAGCAAAACACAGGCACAAAACAGATTTGAAAACTTCTGCGTTAGCAGAAATATATCTAAACTTAATTTACTGTCCCTGTTATAAAAGTTTATTTATTGCTAAAATTCTGGTTAGTGTTCATTTTATACTACCATATCAAAAATTATGTCTACCATGAGGAAACCAATACTACTGTTGTGTTTTTCTTCTGTATTACCAGAGAACTTC
Source organism: Erpornis zantholeuca (assembly GCA_013400515.1). NCBI lineage: Eukaryota > Metazoa > Chordata > Aves > Passeriformes > Timaliidae > Erpornis > Erpornis zantholeuca. The sequence continues at coordinate 151,372 of VZTN01016535.1, forward strand.
TCATTCATTTTCACTCAGTCCATAAATGTCATCCATGGAGTAAATAGAAAAGTTTCATTTCATCACCATTTAGGAGTGAATATAGAAGCTACATAAAGCTACATAAATCTTTATAGAACACAAATGGGTATTTCACCCAGAATACAACCTGAAAGCCACATACAAACAGAAAATGGTACATAGTAAGCAATGCTAAGTGAGCAAAGGGAATGTTGCATCTGTCTAATGAGAGTTTCCTTTAGGACAACAAAAATATGCTGCTAGAGTAACCTGACCTGGAAGCTGTGAAGCACAGGGCAGTACCACATTTAGGAAATGTGTTTTCATCGTTTGAATCCTTAATTGCTCTTTTAAATGTGTAAATAGGCTTGCCCAGTAGGATGAACAGTGGCAATGAAAACAGATGTTGGGTATGAAGAACCAACAAGAAAGTACCGAGCAGCAAATTAGGCTGAGTGTTAGAAATTAACAGATGCAGACTTACAGTGAAAATTAGACTTGGCAAAGGATATTAAAGTAAACTGAGGGGGGTGGAGTTACTATGCAGGCAGGACAGGACAGAGATTAATCTGGGCACAGGCCAAAAACTGGGTAGTCTGTGCCTCATTTCAATCAGAGGAGATGAAGTTGAACATGGAACAAAAGGCAGAAATAGCTAAGGGGAATTAGGTTAGGAAAATTGCTAAGGATCTTATTTGGTCTTTTGAGACCAAATAATCAGCACAGCAGAATTCTGAAAGAACAGGATGCAAAATAGCAGGTAGAGGAAATACTTCCAATAATTCTGCCGTGTCAATCCATTCTTAAGTGACCATAAAATTGCAAAGAGGTTGCTGAAAGACTGAGTTTGCTAAAGTAATAGCTGAGATGAGGATAATGGTTCTGTCAAAAAACATACAATTGAAGTAAAACCAGAAAAGGGAAAATAACATTTTAGCTAAAGGGTAATGTTGATGTGAGAGCAAACACAACATGAACTTAGAGAAACATATCCAGCCTTCAGTGCCATGAGGTTGGGTTTGGGGAACAGTCTCCTCAGGGTAATTGGCACAGAAATATTTAGAAATTGAGACTGATGGGTTTGGAAAATTAGAGATGGATTTGCCTTGGGTAGAAGAGACCATTCCTAGTGCAGTAACAAACAGGTCTGTTCTTTCTGTTCTCTCAGAAGGCAAAGGTTTCTGTTGAACGTGCTGACGTGGCACAGACTGAGTTCTGCCAGTTGTTCTTGGAGAGGAGGGAGGAAATGGAAAAGTCAAGCCCTGCCTGCTGTCACAGGGTCTGAAAGCCCTACATGGCTCACCCTCCACTCGTGGAACTGACTGTACCAATGCTGCCCACATGGGAGACACACTTATGGAAAAGTAACCAACTCTTTTCCCTCAGTCAGTGACCTTTTAACTTTAACAGAGCTTGTGCAATTTGCCACACCTAAACCGAACTACTGACAGTGTTGAAATATGAGACTAGAATGGAAGGCACAAGTCTCTTCAGATAATTACTGTTCTGCTCTTCAGGTTTCAAGTACATGGGATATTCCCTCCAAGGGTTTAAACAAACTTGAGTATGTTTTGTTTATGAACTCTTCAGCCAGCTCTCTCTGCCACTGACACATCACTGATGAGTCCCTTTTTATTTGCTTCAACACACCCAGTTAAAATATCTGACTCATTTTACAAATGCAATTTAAGGTTTCTTATTTAAATGCTTTGCAATAGTCCAAGAGAAAAAGGGTTCTGCAAATAAAGAATAAAGTCGACTATTCTATTTTTGGAAAACAAGAGAGCAGTGCCAATTAGCCTGCAGCAGTCTGATGGCAAAACTCCCCATGCCCTATCAGGCAAGGTCACCAGAGTTGTGTCTGCATGTTGACACAACCTTTTAATGCATACACCCATTTAAAATAATTATTTTGCATGTCAAGCCATATCTTCTTCTTCTTGTAAGTTCATTTCCACTGTGTAATGGATGGCTTGAAATCCAATTTAATTCATTTTCTTGATGCAATTTTCTTCCATGTCTACTTTTTTCAGTGCATATTCCATCTTTACTACTTCTGAATGCATCTTATTAAGTAATAATTGCAAATATATATATAGAAACCATAAATTTCAATTCTGTTATTTCTCCTTTCAGTCAACTCTAATGTTTGTCATTTCTGAAAGCTCAGAAAAATCTGTTGAATAAGTATGCACTTCAGTTGTTCTGCAAACCCACTGAACAAAGACATTTCATAGCTAACTTGCATTTATTTATCCCTAAAACCGATTCCATTTTCTATTGAATCTTCTTAATGGGTTTTCTTGCCTTTATAACAATTGATATGCAGTTATGCAATTCAACTATATCACAGAATTCTTTTCAAAGCTGGAAATGAAATTTATTAGCATCTCTTTTCTCATCCTCAGAACATCAGTTTGAGGTACTTGAAAAACTGCTAGAAAACCAAAGTTAGGGTGAAACAAGAGAACTGGGGGTGTGGGAAGATCCAGAGAATCTAGTCCCCTTCTCACCCTGAAGCATGCAGGGATCTGGAGGGAAGCTGGGGGATTGTTACCCTTATATCCCACATGGAAGAGGGTTCAGGAACTGGATTTTGGGCAGGGGTCCTCTGTTTGGTTTTGCAATCCTCATATGAAGTTCCTCCTGCTTATGCAAGACCAGTTCTTTCAAAAGATTAAACTTTAAGAAGAAAATTCTTAGATTTATGTGCTTTAAAATGAAGGAAGCAAGAACTGATGCAACGCGGTTTTTTACAGTCCTCAGAGGTTTGCCCGGCAGCTCTGGGGGGAGACCGCGCTGCACCGATCACGGGCGCCAGAAGTTCTCCGGCGGTTTCCCACTTCGGGGAAATCTCTCCGTGCCTTCTCTCTGGCACTGTTCTCAGCTTGCCTTAGCTCAACTGCCTTTGGAGGCTGCACATCAAACCAGTTGCACCGATGGGTAGTAGCAAGAGACGAAAACGGACCCTTTTGCTGCTATGTCCCAAGGGTTTTATTGTCTCGGGGGGAGCAGAACAAAAGTGCGCCAACCGGGAGTCAAAAGAGTCAAAAGAATCAACAGAACAGGGGTGCACAGCTTTTTAAAGAGGAGGAAAACAAGGGGTGTTCACAATACAGGGACCAATCCGGCTAGCTTAGGGGCGGTGGGCAGGGAGGGATTACATTTTTCAGGACCAACAAGGTTACAATCAAGGTGACTGATACTTAAAGCAACCACAGGGGCGTCGAGGTTTTAGGGGAATTCCCAAGGGGAGTGTCTGGGACTCTGGGGATTGACAAGCCCGAGAGAAAAGGGTTTGGGTGACTGACAGGGATCTCTCTGGAACACAGGAGGGGTTTCTTCCTTATCTGGTGGAGGTGGGAGGGTGGAGGGAAGGAGTTTGGGGAGAACACTTTACTGTGGAAGCAGCCGGGGTGGGGGGCGGGTAACAGAATATGCTAACTTTTAAGCAGTAACTTAAATTTAACATTGTATACAAACGAGAAACTAAATACAACCAAACATTAACAGTCCAGACCACACCACCACAAAGAACAACAACAAAAACCAGTGTATTTTAAACCTGGCTACCTCACAGACACTAAATTTCACAGACCCTTCCATTAAAGGTGTTTTTTTTCTTCAATTCTGTTTCACAGAAGGGGCAGGCTGTTTATCAACAGGTTTTTCACATGGCATTTGAAGGTGTTGTGTGCCCAACTATTCCATTCTAAACAGATTTAACTTGATCACAATGAAGTCTTCAGGAGAGGCTCGTAGTGCTTTCTACTTCCATTTAAATGATAGTTTTGCCCACAAAGTGGTCATAAAAGCAGCAGGCAGGAACTTCAGAAGTTGCTGTTTGTCAGTTATTCCCATGTAAAGTATACATTATCTGCAAGGTACTGTAAAGTATACATAATCAGCAAATTTGGTTTGGTTTCCCCAATCTGTCAGTGGTACCAACTCAAGCTGACACTCAAGCAATGTCCTTCTTGTGCATAATTACCTTTAATGAAGAATCCTCTGGCCCAGTTGGTTCACTGGCACTTGAGCATTGTTTCTTGCCACTATTTTTTGCACAGCCAGTACAGACCAGAACTCACCAAAGCCAGAAAACATTGTTTTTTGTCAGCACATGTCCTCTGCTGGGCTTGCACACCAAATAAAATAGTTAAAGCATCAGTTTGAAAGGCAAGCAAGTAGCTGTGCCTTTGAACACATAAATAACATACTGAGGAGGCGGTAATTTTACATTGATGTTAGATAAAGTCTCTCCTCAGAGCAGCTTTTGAAATACCTGGGACTGAGGGCTGCTTTCACATTTATTTTACTCTGCCCTTTGCTGTAAACTTGTAGCACCTTCTCTTTACCCAACCCCATGGAAAAATATTCTAGGCCAAATAAGTTTACAGGACTTGGGAAGAGATAATGAGACAATTAATTTCATTTTCGTCTTTAAGAAACAGTGTATATTTTAGTGCCTAACATCTCACTTTTGTTTTCATCCACTTTTGGCCTTGGAAAGTTTTATATGCATAGTGCAAGGCCTGAGCACAGGTAGAGTGTTCTTTATCTGATACAATAAGCAGTTATTTCAAATTGGAAGCAACAAACTCATAACTGTTACTTAGAGATTGAAAAATGTGTTTCATAAAACACACTCTACCACAAAATATTTGTCTTATATCCAACCCAGCGGGCCAGATGTTGATTTTCATTTGGAACACAGGTCAGGAATCCCTGCCAGTGTGAGGTCACTATTCAAGCCCTCGTGAGCAGGAGTGAGCTGATCTCCCCATTTCTTTGCTTTGTTCATACACTGGTTCCTGCAATCACTATTTACTTTTATCGTACTGCTATCTGCTTTTCGCAGTAATTTATGACATCACATTACACACTGCTCAAACAGCAGCTAGGAAACACCCATAAATTCTGCTCAGATGAAAGACCACTGTGCCACACATAATATCTGTGAGACATTTATGTTGTACCCACTCACATCCAGAAGTCAGCCAGTCCCTTAAGCCTAAGTGATTGCTTTCAGTGGCAGATGAAACTGTTGTCCCCACTTCTCCAGATGCATGAATTTTTCAGCTTATTGCTTTTTTTGGAGAAAAGGAGATCAAAGTAAAGATGATGATAAATCTCTCTAACTCCATCCATATCAACATCTTCAGACATAAAGATGAAGAGCTTTAAGTATGTTTGCAGAAAGATTCTTTCAGCATTATACTGATCAGCAAGAAATGATATATGTACTAGTGTCAGCACTGCATACCTTATAAATACACTCGAAGACGAAATTGTCAGTTAATAGCAAATAATCCTAACATTTGCTAACACAGTCAACAGAGAACTGTTTAAAACAGACAGATTGTTATTTACAGCTGTGACAGTTTGAAACATGTTTAACTGCTCTTCAGTTAACATTTTAAATATATTCCTCAGGACCCTCAAATAGTTTTAAATTGCTGAGATTTTTATTTTTTGAGTAAAATTTATCTGCAAATATGTTTATGTTCCTGCTGTCAACTATGATTAGATGTGCCTGTAAATAAAAGACAAACTGCCTATAGAAAACTGTTGCTGGAGCTCACAGAGTAGAAGCATTAAATATTAATAAATTAATACATCAATTTCATACAAAGTAAGTGAACTTTGTGGGAAAACTTGTGTGTTATTTATGGTAATACATTATTTTAACATTTCATTTATCCTGCACTATGCATTGGTGGGGAATTAGTGCCATCTGTGTGGCTAGCTCTCAGATAAATGGTTAATAACTAAACCAGTAAGGAAGGAGCATTGAGGTGGTGCTGTTTTGATTCAGTGTTATTTTCATATTTTTTTAGACCCTTCATCTTTTTGCTGTTTTCTTCCAGCCTTTTACAATATCCTCTGAGAAATGTAAGATAACAAGAGATTTTATCAGAGTGGCTGGAGTGATGGAGCAGAAACCACGGCCTGCAGAGCCATGCAGCACACATCTTTATGGCTTAAAACTAAAGAAGTGTTAGCTTTTCTATAAAGCCAGAAGTAATCAGTAAAATATGGTTGTAGTGTTCTCATCAGACCTCCAGTGAGGCACTACACAGCCAGTTCATATCTGAGCAGCAAGCTATACTGTCTTACAAGCCTTTAGCAATTTTGTTAAGAGTGTTTGTGTACAGGACATGTACCTGGTGAATATACCTGGGAATGTGTCTGTGTGGGCTGCTTTTTTTTTTTTCCTCCAAAACATGTATGCAGACTAAAGCATCTGAACTCCATAATTATCTCCCATTGCCCCTTGGATATGATTCAGCTCAAAACTTCAGTAAGATCTCTGGGGACCTCATGACTTCAGTCCTTGGCTTGTCTGCTAAGACTTCTGGCAGCACTATCAATTTTTTTTAGAGGCACAGCCCAGGAACCACTGAAACCTGGGGAAAGTTAATTTTACATACACTGAAGCAGCCATTGTTAGCTTGGGCTGGATTTGAAGCATCAGCCTGAAGAAGCAGCTTTAACCACAAGTTCCAGTTCCCAAAGAGCCTAAGGGCAAGAAGGAAAAAAAAAAAGAAAGCACAGATAAAGGAGATCATACAGGGAATAAGCTTGCCCTTCCCTATGGTACTCCAAGGCCTGGTTTTTCTGCTGTTCAGAATGCCAAAATCATGTCAGCAGGGGGTTTGGGATGCCATGCTGAGGGGTGGAACAAGGGCACAGGGGTTGCTGGGGTGGTGCCTGGACTGCCCCCGAGCACAGGGGCCAGACTCAGATCCAACCCCATCCCTTCTAACCCCACAAAACCACAAGGCAACTCTCCTTCTCTCTGTGGCAAGGCTTTCTTTGCTCCTCTTGGCCTCACACATTCAAAGAGGAGAGAAAACAGTTTTTGTTTTTAGATGCACAGAAAAGATTAGTACCGTGCATCAATGTGCATAAATAGAAGTCTAAAGTTTTCATTTTGATGTACGCCAGTAGCTTATGTTTCTCTCATGGCATTGCCTAAAGCATGAATTTTAGCACAGGTGCAGAACAGAATCCTTGAATTTGCATTGGTATTTTAAGCACTATGTGTTCCCTTCAGAATTCTTACTGCGTTTTGGATGTACGTCTAAGAAAACCCAGTGAGAACTTGATCTAACCTTTTATTTGTACAAGCAGTTTGGACAGCCACTACTTTATCAGCTGTTAAATCATTTAGCCTGTGCATTGTTTCTACTGTTATGTGTTGGAAACACAAATGACAAGATTCTTGTAAGGGTAAATCAATATTTATTCACTTTTGGTTTACCACAGGGGTGGATGGGGGTGGCACAGTTAGCCCCTGCTTTCATACACCTATGGCTACCAAAAGTGGTTCTGTTGGGTTTGGTGGGCTTGTCCTTTGGGGTGAGGTTTTTTGTTTGTTTGTTTCTTTTAATGTTGTGCAAATAAAAGTAGTCTCAGGAAGAATGTGGAGTCAGAAAACCCAGTAGACCAGCTAGAGAAATTTAAGAGCACTATTTCTTTTGCTTTATTTTCCAGCTACAGTAGCTCTAATGGCAGTGGTAGAAACATTAACACATTGGATCAATAGCCAAATGAAATCTACTGTTCTGATCCTTTTTTTCACTCTTCAGTAGACGAACAGGGAAAAGGAGGAATAGGGAACAAAAAGTTTAAAAAGAACCCTCAGAGACCTCAAACATGAGTTTAAGTTCTCTTGTTCTCATTTTAAAATTAAATTTGCAAGATGATAAATGCAGAGCTGTTTAGTCATGGTAATTTCAGATTTGGCACAGTCCTTTCTGTACTGTGCACAGATCAAGAAAGGTCTATATCTTGTTTCTAATGTTCTCACTTGAGACATTAACTAAATAACATACACTCTCTATTGTAGTTTAGCATACACCTTCAAAGGAGATGTACTATTAGAGAACAGATCTTTTCCAGGACCTGGGGAAATTGCAGCCAGTTAAAGCAACTGCAAAGTTCTGGGACAGTTACAGGCTCCCTAGAAAACTTCATTTATGGTGGCTCCTGACAGTGGTGAGGAGCTGCTGCTGAGCACAGGGCTGCAGGCTCTGCTCAGAGCTCTGAACTGACCCAAAATTAGACCCTCAGCTGTCTCACTCCTGCAGCAGGTTTCAAGGCAGGGATGTGCAAAAATCTATAAGCTCTCTAGAACCTCCTCAGCCAGGTGGATTCTGGACTACATGTTTTAAGTATAAAAGAATTTCCACACCCCTCACTTTCTCTGTAGAAAAAAAAAAATCCTAGCTTAGTAGGCGAGATTTGCCAAGGGGTATTGCTGATCCACTTTAAAGCACACTGGATTTAGCACAGCCAATTTTCAGCCCAGCCAGATATGCACACAAAAGATAGTAGTTCAGCAACCATATATTTTCTGTAAATCTATTTTTTTTATGAAGTTATATCAATTGGTGCCATTGAGACAAGATTTTCATATGCAATTTAGAAACCTATCCTGGCAGGTCATCCCATACTCTCTTTGCAGCCAATAAAGAGAAAGATATGAAATGAAAAATCTTCTCATCTGTTTTAGACATTTTACTTTCAGATGTAAAGCACTGCACCCTAGAAATACTAATAATACATAAAGAAAATGAATAAAAAAACCTCCTCATAATTTATAGATCTTTGCATTGCATGCGTCCAAAGTGGAACAGTGGACCTGGGGGAAGGTTTAGAGCACAAGGGTCTTGGGGAGCAGCTGAGGGAGCTGGGGTTGTTTATCCTGGAGAAAAGGAGGCTAGGGGGAACCTCATCACTCTACAATTCCCTGTAAGGAGAGTGGAGCCAGGTGGGGGTCAGTCTTTTTTCCCAAGTGACAGGACAAGAGGAAACAACCTCAAGTTGTCCCAAGGGAGGCTTAGATCAGATATTGGGGAAAATTTCTTAATGGAAAAGGTTGTCAAGCCCTGAAACAGGCTGCCCGTAGAAGTGGTGGAGTCGCCATCCCTGGGGGTGTTTAAAAGGTGTAAATGTAGTGCTTAGGGACACATGGTCTGGTGGAGGACTTGGCAGTGCTGGGTTAATGCTTGTACTCAAGGGTCTTTTCAAACCTCAACACTTCTTTGTGTCTACATTTAAGAAAATTTCTCTCTTCCCTGGAAGTTTTAAGTCTGCTGCAGAACTACATTTCCATTAAAAGTAGAAACTGCAGCTCTTCTTTTAAATGGATGGATTAAAGTTGTATAAAAATCATGATCCTCTCAGAATTGTGTCACTGGAAATGCTGTGTTAAGTTCCTCAAGTAAAGGGACTCTCTTATGGTAAAAATATTCTCAGTCACAGACTGAGGTGGTTCAGGACACTTAAAGTGGAATGGAGATTTTATTAGCATTTACTCCTCCTAAATAAATTTATTTTAAAAAAATCAAACCAAGAAGTCCATTTCAGGGAAGCATAATATGAGAGAAGAACACTACAGTGAGCATAAAGGATGTTTGGCTGATGTGAAGAACTTAATTTCACCACATATCCTCTTCCACATGTAAAGGTGCTCACCCGTGCCACTATCTATGAATTTTTTAGCTTCTAGCATTACAAGATTAATTAGAATAAGTTGTTCGTCAACCAAGATGGATATATGACATACTGCAAGATGATATTGCCACTATTATGGCTTTTAAATAAATTTCTGACATTTGATATTTGTTGGATCTCATCTCTTGATTGCTTATCTTCCTAGTTATAGCCCAAATTGTCTGTACTTACATTTCTCCTTCAATAACTCCTACAAGAAATTCTTGACACACCAAACAATTCCTGCACAGCATTTCTGTTCACTATAAGCATTTTATTTCAGCACTTCAGATATTTGTTTTCTATGCAGCAATTTATTCTCTAGCTTTCTGTGCATCTGAATTTGTAAATCTCTGGTAAAACTCTTAAATTTTCAGATAAACTTTTCTTCACAGGGCTCTGTTTGTCTAATACAGAGAGCTGCCCACCTCTTTCTATTATCGATGCATCTGAGTGCACATGCTCCAGTAGCAGCAGAGATGTTGTTTAGTTGGTGCTATTTTCAGTTATCAAAACACTTTGCAAACATTGTCTTTGGAAACTGCAAGAATAAGATTTTGGAGTGTCATTAGTGCCTTTCACTACAGAAATGCCAAGGAGAATTGATAGCACAAAGCTTCTGAAGGAGCACAAGGTTATGATTAGAACACACTTCTCTCTGTATTCAGGATCTGTTTGAATCTCTTCTCTCCCTGACAAGCTGTGCTTTGGTGACACACATCAGATGTAGTAACAATCCTTTTCTAATGCATTTTTAAAATACGTAGGTATTGAAAATACGTTGGTGTAGAGTGGGGCTGTTTGGCTTTTGCACGTCTCGTCAGGGAGAGAAGAACATCATCTGCTCTTCCCTCCATCTTCCCATGCCTCCTCCGTCCCACATTCTTTTCAGAATCCCTCACAGCTCAACATTCCCTGAGGAGTGACTTGTGTTTGGTCCCTGCAAGCATATCAGATGTAGACTTGTGGGAGTCACGGAATGTAATTTTTTGTAATTTGTCACCATTATAGAATAGAACAGAGGCTTTTTGCTTTAGATACAGTCCACTTTACACATTGTGAATAACTTCAAGATTTTGCAATTAAATGTATTTTGTTTGATTGGGCCATTTGTACATTTACCTGCTTCTGCCCCATAACTAAAAGTTACCTGATAAATAGTCTAGTTATAGACAGGAGATCAGAGCAAAGTCTGCAACGTTTTACTACAAAGCTATAGGAAAAACCTCCAGATCATCCTCTGGTATGGAAGCTTGGAGTGGTGTTTCCAACACTGACTTTGTTTTTGAAAGCACCTACTCAAAAAAAAAAATCAGAGAAGAAGTTTTTTATACAATCACAATCTGTTCATTTTGCAGTATTTCTGTTCTATTCAAATTTGCGTTTGTTTTGGCTTTTACATATTTTAAACACACAAAAGATTTGTAAGTCTGAGTATTGTGTCTAACTTAATTATGTTAGTTCTGCCTTTTTATTTATGACTTTAATCCACTTTTTATTTATAACTTTAATCCAAAAGAGTGAATTTGGCAACCAAATCCATGTCAGCGCTTGTCTTGCTGTTGTAACCAAGATCACCAACCTGGATGGGCCACATTTTAGGTTTTATATGGGTCTCAGGAAAGTTTGGAAGTTTTAGTTGATCCAACAAACAAGATTTATGCTTTTATCCCTAAATATGACCTTGCAGAATGTTGCCCAACACAAGTGAAGCTCTTAGATTTCTATGTCAAGAGTCAATAACACATTCTCACAAAAAAAAAAAAAAAGGGGGGGGGGAACGTATTTTACAGTTTTGGAGATGGAATTGTTTGATCCATAATCACTGTTTGCTTAGGGATCAAGAACAAGAATTCATAATATTTCCATAGAGATTATGTCAAAGAGATGGCTAAAAGGAGGAAAATCAGGTTGCACCGGTCAATCAGCATTTGGCTGTGAGCTGTTTGTATGATGCAGGTGTGGAAGATGTTAATGACTTCAGAAAATGCTTCAGGCAAGATAATTTTGGAAGAGAAATAGACTGTTGGTAAAGACTTCACTGAAATACTATTTGGACTACTTTTCTGGTCATTAATGTTCTGAAAAAAAGTAATGTAAGTCAGAAAGGGTACAGAGGAAGAACAGAAAAATGACTGAAGGAATGGAAAAGTTACAAGAGCTTGGACAGTTTTGTCATGCCAAAGTTGAGAGGGGGCAAACAGGAAGTTGAGAGAAGATCTTTCAAAGGCATCAGGAGAAATTCAAGTAAATACAAATTTGCAAGGCATCAGCTAGAACTGGAAGCTGGGCAAGGAAAAAAAATTGCTTTCATGCTTATCAGCATGAAACTCTGAATCAATCTTCCAGACAAAGCAGCTGGGACAAGGAACTCTTAGTGTTTTAAAACAGGTTTCAATCACATTATGCAGGGATTCATAAACCTAAGAAATGCTGCAGACAGAAAACCAAGTCTGTGCTACAGGTTCTTGAGTTGTTGGTACAGCAGTACAGCCACAACCATTATTATTAAAAAAAAATAAAAATACACCTATACTGTATTAAGCTTCTACATCAGAATTTCTTTTGTTTACCTGCCAAGAGTAAGAAAATTCTTTCCAACTTTGACACACCATTTGTTTTCCAAGTTTTTTTTTCTTCTGCCCCAAATCCTGTGAGATTAAGTCTAAAGTGTCTTTCAATTTGGGGCGTTCAGCTTTATTGCCCCAAAGTTGGCTCCATTGACTGGCTGCAGCTTTAAACAAGCTGTGAGTAGCACACGCCAGTTTCCCTGCCAAATTTCAGTTCCCAGGTCTAGGGGCAGCAGATCCCCTCCACTTCCCTCAGGCTAAGCCAAACCATTTCAGCACCAGCTGAGAAAAGCAAAAAGCTGAGCAAAAAAAAAAAATTAAAAATAAAGCAGTCCGTTACCTTTAACATGAGGGAAAATATTTTGGATCTCTGGACAATTCTTGTATCGTATCATGTACTACTGCAAGCACTTAGGCTTTTACAATATTTTGTTTGTCCATGGTTTCTGCCATTTTACCACATATGGCCTGTCTTGGTAACAGCATTATAAAGCAATTTTCTCCTCGACTGCTTGCAAACATGCAAAGTAGATGTTCTGCAGACCTTCTAAATCAGACACCTGTGGTCAAACAGCCTGCGCATGCAGGAGGCTGGCACAGGTCATCCAAACCATTAATAGCATTTAAAACAGATTTAATCCTGTAAAACAAATAATTGTAGATGTGGAACGTATGTTTATGTAAGCGCTCTGAAACAGCAGTTGAGCTCTTCTAAAGCTGATACTATTTACCTCAGGCAGGAGCACTTTTCAAGCTCTGTTTAAAAATAATTGGCAGCACGCCCTATATAACTTACTTTGAGAATTAGGTTGCTAAAACACAGTAAAATGCCCACATCAATTTCCTAATACCCCTCCAGCTCAGCATCTAATTTGAACACCTCCTCCTTGACCAGCAGCTCTGGCTAACAACAAACTCTTGAGATTTTTTCCTACTTAACGATAATGAATTCCAGCACTCACTGCACAGGGAGCCCAGCAAGCTTCTTCCTCTCCATCGATGACTCTTACCCACCTTGGCCTCTCCTCAGCTTCACTTTGAAATTTCCCCTTCCCCAGGTGGCCTCCAAAAACCACCTGGCCCCAGCCAGTCCTGTGACCTCCCCTCCCAGCCCATTCCATGACCTTTCTGTGCACTTGCCCACAAGGCCCAGTTGGATTCAGCTGGGGTTGATCTGCCCCACCACACTCCTTACCTGAGTCAACCATGTAAAGCAGGAGGGAATGCACTCAGCAGGCAATTTTATCATGCTATTAATAACTGGAATTGTTTTAACTGAACAAAACACGCTGCACAATGAGTAGGCAGTAATGGTAACTATTATCACTTGCACTATTCATGTGCAGTGACAAGGCAGTATGACCTAACTACAGCTTTCCTGTAGTTCAGCTATTATAGATATCACAGCTGCCATTTCCAAGAATGGTCTTGGCAGTTTGGACATGCTGCTGCCAAAAATAATAAGTGAGTTGTAAGTTCAGTGTCACAGCTGGCTTTAAACATTAATTCATCCTCCAATTTTGTTTACTAAGATCCAAGATCTCTGCTTTTACTTTTCTGTAACCACAGTCTGAGCTGAAAGAGAATCTTGGGGATGTATGCAGGAGGATTCCTTCCCAAAATAGGAATAGACCAAAAATTAAATCACCCTAAATAAATGGAGGAGTGAATTCCACATAAAAGCAGAATTAGCATGCTGATTGAAAGCAAACAGAGGAAAAAAAAAAGAAAAGAAAAGAAAACAAACCAAAAAAAAAAAAAGGAAACAGGTATATCCTTTATTTAATAATGGTTTTTCATTACAGTTTTCAAAAGTGTGATCTCCTCTAGCCACACATGTTGGTTTAAAAAATGTGATGAAACTACCCCGGTGTGGGAGTTACAATATACACTATCAAGGAAAACAATATATAGATAAAGACAAATCAGAGGAAGATGACATATTTAATCATTTACATAGGGCTGTAGTACCTTATGGTTTCTCCCAAATATCACTCACTGTAATATCAGAGATGAGTTTTCTCCATAGAACAGTACTTTTAGAAGCAATCATCTACTAATTATTTTTTAAGTATTAATTAAGATCATAAAAGATGAAATATTGTATAGGAAGCAGCTCTCTAGGGTGAGAAGCATTAAAGCTTAAGGGGTTGAATCCCGTCTAAGCACTCAAGCCCACCCTGCTATCAGCATCCACACAAGGAGTCTCCTGCATCCTGCAGTTGCACTCAACCTGGTTCTTTTCCTGCTCTCCAGGAGTTTAGAAATGGAGCCTGAAACACTGATTTCAGACACACCACTGCAAGAATTTTGACCATGTTGCACAATGGATCTCCTGTTTCCAAGTGTTGCTGATCACTTTTAACTTCAAGATCGAAAAATGTGTTCATGCTAGGGAATCTGGGGGAAGTTGTGAGCTAGGTACATGGTCCTTCAGCTCAGAAATGTTCTTTCTACTTCCAGCATGCTGGAGATCAGGATGGTCCCTGCAGGCTCCAAGTGTGTCCGTGGTGCTCTTGTCCTCAGCAGGGGAAAAGAAAAATAGGAGGAAACTGGAAAATGAAACGGGAAAATCTACAGATGAAAAGTGATTATAACAATAGGGAAGGAGACTAGACAGGATCTTTGGTAGGGGAATCTGAGCCACCAGCAGCCCTGGAGATAACATCCAGTTAGCAACAAAGAGCTGACAACAAATGTCACAGCCCTGTGCCAGGGCAGCCAAACCCCTCGAAGCGAGAGGTGACAGAGGGTGCCAATGCCCTCAGTGCTCAACCCTTCTGTGGGTAGAGAGGCAGGTCAGGGACAGGAGAACAATGTTCAGGAGAAAGACAGTTCTCATATATACATATACTGGAGGAATGGGGTGATCAGTTTATGGATCAGTTTATTTGTAGAAGATTCTAGTGTCAAACCCACTGATTTGGAAGAACATCAGCCAGCAAGCTGGACTGCATGTTGTGTGGAAAGCAATGAGGAAAATGAAAGGGAAAAGTAACAAAAAGAAGCAGCAGCTAATGGAATCAATTTCTGAAAACAAGCCTAAAGATTTAGAGATGCATATCCCTGCCATGCAGAGGTCTAAATGTGTGTAGGAGAGTGGGGGTGGGAGTTCATGCAGGCAAAATCTGAAATCAAAGGCTGACTCTATTGTCTAAAGTTGTTGAAATCTTTTAGTCTTATTCTTATTGAATCTGTTGCATCCTAAAGAAAGCATGCCTTTACAGAGATACTCTTCCAACAATTTCTTCACTTCAAACACTGAACAAAGGAAATTCAGGAAGAAACTTTTTAAAATCGTGATGGAAGTAAACACTTATACCATTAAAAGGTGACTGTTAAAGCAGGTATGACTTGAGTTTATTTTCATTTTCTAAATCCAAGAAACAGTGGGAAATCAGAATATAAAATGCTGAACAGAAAGAGCTCATTGCTAGAAGGTCATTTAAACAAGGAGCTTAAGAGATGTAAAGCCACTTCAGTGTTATGTAATCCCAGTCACTCGGCAGGGTGTCAGAGACCTATTCTATTAACAGATACTCCTCCAGACTATACCAATACCTGAAACACTGAAAAAACACTTATTTATGCTTTTGTATTTTACAGGGGTCACAAAGAAAAGCTTTCCCTGGTTTCTAGGTGTTAGGCAACAAATTCCACCCAAGTTTTGTGAGGCAATCTCTCCCGCAGTGGCTGTCATGAACCCACAGAGCGGAGTGACAAATGCTGGTCCTTATTTGCAGCCATGTAATCCTGTTGCTTCCTGAAGAGAAAGCAACACATGCAATAGAGATCAAAACCACTTAATGGCAAAGATTCAGATCCCTAGAGACAAGCTAACAGCAGAATAAATGCTTTGACTCATGAGATAGCCGAAAGGACAACTGCTGAAACAAGGTAAAGCTGAAGTCTGATTGAGTTTGGGTTTTTTGCATTAGCAAAGAGGTTAAAGAGTCAAAAGAAATCTTGTTAAACACCTGTTCCTTGTATTTCCTGCTGTTGCATCCAAATGTTATTTAAATTCTGTTCTTTCATTAATTAGTTTTCAGGTTACAATATCATGTCACCCTCACAGTCAGTATCCTGCTTCTCCTTTTATTCAACCCAGAAGCAACTTTGCTTTTATTGAGAGCTGGAGACTCTTGGTGTTTCAGTCCTTCACTGATATGCAAATATACACATAGTTATAGATACAGCTAATACCCTGTTATGCATCTCCTTCACGATCTACAGTAGCTGATACTTTTTAACTTAATATTCCTGTGCTTGTGAATGATGAGGACCAATATCCAGAACTTTTAAGATGCACAATATAAAAATATTACTTAAAATGCCCAGAACAAAAGTACCCTCTAAACAAAAAATTAGCTGTGTCCTGCTTTCTGCTAACAAGGAGGAGAAAAAGAGGTGAAGAAGCTTCACTGATCTCTGGATGATGAAGTTGGCCACATCACTTAATCAGGCATCAGATCATTTACTGTGAACATAATGGAAAACTGTAGCTTTCAGTTTTTCCCTCAGTTTTTGAGAGGGTATGGGTTAAATCAGGATGTACACAGCAGACAAGAAGGAGGACAGAGATGAAGAGAGAAGTCTTAGGAAATTGCCTTTGGCTTTTGTCTCTTCTTTCTCCCTCCCCTTTCCTGCTTCCACTCATGTTTGTTCTCCTCATGCTGAGCAGTCTCCCTTGAAACTCTGCTCCTACTGTCAGCATCCAGCATTCACCCTGCTTGCACCTACCCTCCTCCCAATCTTTCTGCCACATCTGGAGCCACCTGCTCTGTTTTATCATCAATCCTTCACTTGCCAAGAAAACATGTTAGGAGGGAAAAAAAACCCCCATAATTCTCGAATTCTCATTGTCATGCTCCTTAACTGGAATCTTTGCCTGGAATGCAGCCTTCACGAGAGTTCAGCAACACCTTCCTCTTTCAACAGCATCCATATGCTGGTGGGTTTTGTTAGCAGAAGTCCTAAAGGTTGTTCACCAACCAGCAATAAATCTTATTCTTCAGATCAGCATCAGGTATACGCATTCACTACGTAGGCATTACAAATTACATGTTCATCTTCCAAGTCTGCCAGTGCTGGAGCCTCACATATTCCATTTGGCTGCCCCAGCAGTGCAGAGTCTCAGTGTGCAAGGAGTCACTCTCCTCTATTCTATTTCCCATAAAACAGCCAGAGCAGCAGATGTGACTCTCCCCACCCCACCTTCCTCCCCACTCTACCATCATCCTTTCCTCTGACTCATTCTCCCAAATCTTGTCCAGACCGAGCCCTCGTCCTTGGGATCAAAGATTTCAAATGTGTCTCCACCACTGACACACACTGAGCTTGTTCTGTCTCAGCTGTTACTGTCCCCAGTACTAACCAGGTGTTGGTCACCACAGAGACCTTGCCCACAGCAGAAATCCTCTCTCTTCAACTAGCCACGTGGGTCCTGTGCTAATTAGGAGTAAATCTAATTCATTAGGCTCTTGGAGCACAAATCACAAACCCAATACCAGCATTAACCACATCCATGCAGACCATGGCTAGCTATGAGCTGTTTGCCTTATACCCAGCACTGCTCATCCCAACTTTTCTTCTCGGATTCCTCCATGCCCTGAAGGTTATGGTTAAGCTGAGGGCTAGGAAAATCCCCCTCTCCTGTCCAAAACTGTTCCATTGCTGCCTAAAAACAGAAGGAAAAACCTTGCAACAGAGTTAAAGTGGTAAGATGAAAAGCAGTCCTTTCATGAAAGCTTTCAGGTGCCTAAAGCTTTCATGTGCACGGGCGATAAAGGATTTCTACTATTTTTATAAGGTTAATTAATTAGTGTATCTAGCAGGTACATCAAATAGGAGATCAGTAACCCACCCTTGGGTCAGCCCCTTGGAGATGGTCCAGGGGCTACTTTGCCCCATTTTTTGTTGTCTCTTCAGTTCTGGTGTAAAATAAGATGTCCTTGTCAGAAATTCTTAAGAATAAGACTAAAAGGAATTTTGCGAATGCATTAGAAAGGGTCAGCTTATTATTCTAAAATGTGAAAAGGGCAGGAAAAATACTAGAAACCATATAACTATATATTAAAAATCTACAAAGATACAAATATATGAAAAACCTAAAAATCTTTAGGCATCACCCATCACTGTGGAACTGCTGTGCCTTCTTCCCTGGGTCTCTTGCCCTGGCAAAGCAGCTTGAGAACAAGCCCAGCAGGGCAGAAAAGAACCTTGGCTCCCATCACTCCTTCCCAGGCAAGGAAGAGCAGCCATGGGTGCAATTTTTCCAGGCCTACTTCATGTTCCAGTCTCCACAAGCAGATCGTATGCTGGCAGAGATGGAGATGACAGCAGTCACTAGGAGCAGTCTTGGGGCAGTTAGTTTTCACAGGAGGGTGAAATTTTCGCCCTGGGGCCAGTGCCAGCCCTCCTTTGCATCACACGAAGTGAGATACAACAACAGCAACTATTGGCTCACACGTCTCTGTAAACACACAGCCAGGTGTTGGGAGCCTTGGCAGGTGCCACATTGGATAAGAGAGGCTTCAAACAACAGGCTCTGTCTTAAAACCCTGGGATTTTTCCTGTTTCAATCTCCTTTCTTAGTGGATTTGATATTTTAAGACTATTTTCCTCCCGGCTAGCCAAGCTTGCAGCTCTGCCTTAACTCTCCAGTCAGGATAATGAGACATTTGGTTAGACCTCACCACTTCTGGCTGAGGTTGTACCTTGCTCCAACACTGGAAACTATTTTAAGAGGTGGGAGAAGGGTGTTTAGGAAAGGGAAGCATTACTCATGATTGACAAGTCATCAGTTCTGTCTTCAGAACCCAAGGGGGAGGATATGAGCCCAAGGTTTAGGACAGGAAAATAATGAGATGAAACACTTAACAGCCTTTTCATTATACATCCAGTTTTCTTAGAGAAGTTTTTTTCTCTGAGGGAATCTGAATATGAAACTGAGATGTTCTGCACATTGCCTCCTTACCTCAGGGCTTTTATCTGAAATTTTGCAGCATCAAGTTTTGGCTCCAAATTCTTGAACTGTCTATAAACAATAGGGGAAAATTTATGGTGGAGCAAGCACAATAGAATTCTCATAAAAATGTAAAAGAAAAATGACTATTACTCCCCAGAAAAATGCTCTGTGGGCACTTCCATATTTTCAGTATAAATTCGGTATAAATTTCAGTATAAAATTGATTATCTAATCTTCTGCATGAACACCGTGTACTTAAAATCAATAGCATTTTTCCATTTTAAAATGTTCAGATTTTGAAGATTGATCTTTCTTCTACCTATACATTCCTGTCATCTGCAGTGTAAAGGGATGCTGAGGACAGTGAAAACTTTGCTTTCTGTGTGCTGGAAAGGAGTGAAAGATCCTGTTTCAAGTATGGTTAGTTACAGTAGCTTAGCCTACCTTTATCCCCTCCACTGCACACCTCATTCCAGCCTGTTGTCCTTCTCTGACCTCTCCTTGCTTACTCTCTGTCCTTGCCCCTGGCAGGGGGGTTGGAATGATGATCTTTAATGAACCCAAGCCATTCTAGGATTCTACTGAATGTCTTATTCATTAGTAGGATAGGCAAGAAATGTCATGTCATTGGCATTTGCCAGCTTTGAAGAACATCTACCACTTCTTGACAGATTGTGTGGATTTTTCCATTAAGAAAGGAACAGATTTACTCACTTCTTTAAAAAAGCAGTTTCACCCATTGTTGCTGCTTATAGCTTCTTCAAGGCAGGTACTTAAATAGTAAGAAGTTTTAGGTCCTAAAAGTTTCTAAGAAGCTGAAAGCATTTCTGCAGGTCTCATAGTCAGATCAGTATCTCCCCCTCTCTCTCTCCCCTTATTGTTAGATGCTCAGTTTCTCAGAAGCGTTATACATGGTAAATTGATGAGCTGTATCTTGAAAATTCCCAACTTTTCTGTAATATACATCTTCTCCAGAGAACTGGCAAGCCTAAAAAGTTCAGCTGCAAATACGTCAGCCTGAACCAAAGAGGCGCAGATTGAAGGCAGTGACTCACTAGCTCGCGATGGAGTGGCTTTGTGCACTCAGCTTTTTCCCACATTAAACACTTCTAGGAGAAAAAGTTGTGGGGCTGGAGGCTATTTTGGGGTTTTTGCTTATGTGTAGATTTCTGCTCCATGTTAGCCTCAGGTTTTGTACAAAAAGAAGTAAACCTAGTAAAACTTTTTCACAAAAAACTCCTTACCATCCATTTCTTCTTGGAATTTGTCAAGATCGGCTCCAGTGTGCACAGACACCCCCACCAACTCCACAAAGGAAAAAAGAAAATTTCTGTAGAGAGACTAATCTGGCGTACGTGTACATTTATTTAAGCCTGGAGAAACTGGATGAGGTACAAGTGACCATCCTTAACATTGAACACTTATCTGGTTTCTGATCCATACTGAAAGAGAGCACTGGCAAATTTCAAATCTTTCTGCAGAGAATGGACAAGAGGTAGTGCAGCTATCTCAGCAAGTGGAGCAAATGAAAAATAAAGTGGTTTCACTCACAGCAAAAGTGGAGCCATTAAGACCTTGCAGCCTGTTGTTGGAGAGGGGTGAACGAATGTTTTTGTCAGAGAATGAATAATAGCAGCAATGGTCTGCGACTTATACTGGAATACAGTAATTACCATGCTGAATCATATTGGTACCTCACGTTTAATCAAAAGCAAGCAGAAGGCTAAGCTGGCCACCCTGGGCTGGAAAAGGACAAGGAAGAGAAGGGCATTTTCTACATTTGATACATTTGAACCGTGTGGTTTTGAGCCCAAACACATCATTTTTAAACTAAACCATACTGTGAAGCGTGGGCACTTTTAATGGATAGAAGATATGGTTTAGTATATGATTCAGCAAAAGACTTTGGAGAGATTGTCCCTGAAAATATTTTAGAAAAATCTAGACATCTTTACCTAAATCTGTGGTCTCTCTATCTGATATATTTTTTATCCTCAATGTAAAAGAAAGCTGGCTATTTCTCCCTCCACTGTCTTTTAAAGAGAAATGCAATTACTTTTGTGCAACTTTCAAGTACAAAGCCAAAATAAAGATTGCACAGTATTTTCAAAATTTCCGTATTTCTACAGCATTAAAAATTGATTTCTTCATAAAAGAAGTCCTAATTTTTTCCTCATTTAATTACAAACCTCCCTACAATGTTCTCAAATACATCAACAGAAAACACTCTTCGTGCAGAAAGTTAGAAGTGATTTATAACTGCATATAAAAATGATGTGCTTGAGATATCATCTCAGCCAGGCTGCCAATGAATTTTCCTAAACTGATCCAGCTTTTGGGTACGGCTTACAGATTGGAGTGCTGAAACAAAATGTAATTAAGGAAACTGGAGAGGAATTCTTTGACTGCACATCACTATTAAACACACCTGTTTCAAAAGGTACCTCTGATAGTGGCATCCTTTTGAGCTGCATTCATCGGGGCCTCACAAACACCAGCCCGTTTTGAAAACACTAAGTAAAAGTCAAAATTCTTAAATTGGTTTTAATTGAAAGCAGCAGTGAAGGATAATATAAACATGGCCCCATTTATGTTGGGTCTATAGGTCTTCTCTGGAAGAAAAATATAATCAGTACCTTTAGTGGCTCCCAGCTGTATCCATCACCATTTCTATGTTCCACACTAGAATTCTTCCCCAAAAATTCTTCCAGCTGCAGTACCTGCATCAGGAAGAAAGAAGTTAAATAATCTCAACATGTTTCTATAAACCAGCATGGTGTCCAGAACCCCAAACTCTGAGAGTAAAGATGAACCAACACCAAAGTTGTCTGTCCCCCAATGGGTTGCCAAGCCACTGATAAAGCTTATGGCAAGATTTCCTTTCATTCTCCAAGAACCTTGTCTGTTTTAAGCCTTGCATCACCCATAGCTATACTTTAGAAGAGGGTGACTGTTTCAGGAAAGTTTGAGCCATGTGATGACTTTGCTAAAAGAATATTACGTAGGACTGAGGTGCTGCCTGCTCTAGAGACATGACCTTTCATATGTAAGACCTTTCTCTGTGAGAGAGACAGCGCACAGTCTATCTCTTATACCAGCCCAGAAACAACATACACATTCTTTTAATCCCATACTCAGTCCTCTCTTTGTTAATCCCTGGTTTTCCCTCACAAAAAGTGCTCTGAGTGATTAAATGACAAGAAAAGTAATCCATTTTAGCAACATAGCTTTTGCAGAGAGATATTGGTGTACCTCATAAACTTAGATGACCAAGAACCAGGTTAAATCAACAAGCCTATTAATACTGCTAAAAATGTTATTTGCCTTTAATTCTGAGAAGACTGAGGCATTTCATTATTTCCTTAATTAAGTCACAGATTGTTCTTCAAATTACTTTGTAAAAGATATTTTTATCCCCAACCAAAATTTGTCATGGGAGAGACAGAGATGTGGAATTGTTAACAGAGATGTGGAATTTTGGTTGCAACTTCATTGGCTGAGAAGGAGGTATTTTTACTGCATATTTCTTTATTAATTAAAATAAACATAATTTTTCCTTGAAAATTAAGTTCAGGCTTTACTTCCAGTCTTAATCCAGAAATCATGCTTTTCAGTTTCCTGGTCTGTCAAGGTTTGACAGACAAGTCCTGAAAATTGTGAAAAAACTCTGCGGTTTCCACTAGATGTCTGAAGATAATTCAACTCACTCTGGCTCAGCTTTACCACTTTTTGGAACTTTTGAGTCACTTCTGACCTTATTGCAAGGCCTGAAGAATGTAGAATTGTTTTTTAAAGCAGGCAAAGGGGCATTTCCATTAAATTCTTTCCTCTACTTTCGCAACTCACTGAGGAATGATCCATACAGAAAAGTGTAAAGCAACTCTGACTACTTGGCCTTGCTTATTGTGTCTTATCTCCTCAGATTTCAAGCTTTCAAGGAATGCTAGGGCTAGAGTAGTTCACAGCCCTAGATGGGAACTTTCAGGTTCTTTATGATGTAACATTCATTTTCACGAGGAAAAAGTTCTCTCAGTCATGGTTAATCAATGCCTGGGAGCCTAAATGGTTATAAATATTGTACCCATTACTTTGATTTATGTTTCATAATTGCTTCATCCTGAAGCGAAAGAGAGGGGAATGCACACTGACACAATTTTGTTGTAATTCTACTTAAGTTATGTAATTCCTTAACCTTATTAGTTAAGCTGGTACCCGTTTGACATTAAGCAGTGGGAATGTTCACAGAAGGCAAGGGCTTGCTTAGCTTACCATTGCTACTCCCACATTCACTGGAAGCACTTGTGTGGTGTATGTGAGGATACAGTGACAGTACTCAGTTTACAGTTTAATAGAAACAACAAAAAATTTGTTGAGGAGAAAGAAACAATCCCACAAGTGTAATTTAGCTCTTTTTTGCTTTTTTTTTTTTTTTGAGTTTGGAACGGATTCCTCTTTGTAGCTGCACCTTCCCTTGTGCTCTATGAGCCAACTAGCTTTATGCAGTCCTCGAGGCAGAAATGGGTCTTTAGGAAAAACAAAGAAATCAGTCTTTCATCCTGTTCAACAACCAACAATTTTCCCTTGCCATAAGATGAGGACAGATGTGGGAGGCGGGCAAACTTCCTGCAGCAGCAGAGGTAGGCACAAAGCATCCACAGTCTGAATCAAGACAGGACAGGCAATCTCATCTTTCTGCTTCTCCTGCCCAGTCCTGCTTTAAATCCTTGCCTGCAATTAGTGATGACATGTTTCTAATCCTCTTCATACAAACCATCAGAGGATTGTATCTTCATATGGGAAATGTCAGGGGAAGAAAAATACAGAGCAAAAATCCTTCCTTCTTAAAAAAGCCAAATTCAATACCAAAGAAGGAAGAACTGAAAATAAAAAACAGGAAGACTGCAAGGGAAGTTTGTTTAGAACTAAATAAGTCCAGAAAAACAACTGGGCTTTTGCCCAAATTATTGCTGTTCCTTTGTGGGATTGAGATCTTGTTTGAGGGTGCAGTTTATGCCTGCAAAATTTCATACTGAAATGGTTGTACCTGCAAGTAGGTATTATCCTCTTTAGGTAATAAAAGAAATAAAGATAACAATTAGACTTGTTTCTAGAATTGAACAGTAGCTTGAAAATTGTCAACAAGAATTACTCACAAAACCGACCATCCTACATATTTAACTCTTCATTTTGCTGCCACTTTCTAGATCATGAAGGTTTCTTTTAATTTCATGACAATGAACACTGGAAAGGGATAATTTATTTATACACAGATGATGTCACATAATGCTTCATCCTCAGCAATGTTTATCATGCTCAGATAAATGTTATTATTAATACTGCCGGAATTATCATCATCACCATCATTCCTACACAGAGGAAATACATTTTGAACAGATTTCTGGTTTTTTCACTTGTGGCATGGAGTTTTTGACATTTGAGCATCCGCTCTTTCTTCTTATTTTATGCATTTGCCCTCTGGCCATTGTCAACCCCTGCAGTCCAAATAATGAATTCCTCTTTATTGCACTGTCAGTGTGCTGTCATTATTGCAGACTTCTTCTCCTCTGGAAAGCTGTTTTGTAAGTTATTTCTGAAAAGATCTACCACATATGTGTTTTGGACTTATAGGACTGTACTGATAGATCATTTTCTGGAACATCCAGTGCAGCCACTGTAAATTTAAAGAAGAAAATTCTCAGCCAGCTATGGATGTCAAGACATTCCAGGGAGTAATATCTGCTTTTAACTCCTTGCAACTTTTGTACAGGAAACACAAACTCAGCTCATGATCACAGAGAGTTTTCTGCTCGCCTTTGCAGTAAGATTATAATTTTCTTTACGCCACCTTCACTTCCTGTTGCCTTTTGAGAAGAGAAAAATTTGTGTGTGATCTTGAACTTAGATCTTCTGCATGATAGGAAGTAATGCTGCCAGCTGAGCTTTAAAAACAGCTCTTAGATTCGTGGAAAGCTGTTTTCCTCCCATAATTATCCTAGCACAAGGTACCACTGTAAAAAGTCTTATTTAGCATCCTCCACACAGTAAGAAAGTAACTTTTAGTCCTCTCATGGAATTACTGCAGATGCTGTTTTTAACCACAAAAAAAAAGCTTACCTTACACATATTTCAGAAGATTATTCCCATTGTGTTTCACAAGACCAAAGCACTCATAATACCAATGTCTTTGCTAGGAAAGGAGGGCTTGGATTGTTAGTTCTGATTTTTGGTTACTGGCATACTTCAACCTGGCATAATAAATATTCAAACTTGAAGCAGGAGTACCCTGAGGTTTGAGAAGCAATGGAAACAATAAATGTGCTTCCGAGAGGGAAGCAGGTCTAGAATTACTTCTGCTGTACTACCTTCCTAGAGGAAGTTGCTGCCACACAGAAACCGAGAAGGCTGGAATTTTGAACAGATATGAAATGATTTTATATTGGGTAAAATATTTTGTTCAGGAATATTAAGTCCTCAGATGCACAAAACAACTCTGCTAATCTGTAAAAAGCTTGGCTTCTGTTTATTAAACAAAACAGGGTTCATAGGATTTGGGCTAATTCCCCAATTTTTTTCACCTTTGTGCAGATGTTCTACCATAACAAAAATTACTCTAATTGTAAATTACCTATCAGTAGTTCCAAAAATCCTTATTTCTGCAGTTTTGTAATGTCTTCATCTCTGTCCTCAGCTTATAGGAATCACTACTCTAAATCCAGCCTCAGTCACTCATTGAACACTATCTGGGTTTTTTTGGATCATCTTAGTTAAAAGAAACGAATGTTGCTTGCCAGCTATGTGGGATTCATCTCAGAGATGTCTGTTCAGTTCCTCTGCAGATTCCCTAGGTCCAGGGTACTTACATTTTAATTAAGCTGGAAGTGATAAGGTAATGATAATGAAATTACAATTGTAATGATAAATGATGAGGTAAAATAGCTCCATCCATACAGCTGTATCATCAACAAGGGCTCCCACGTCCTCCCCATCCAGACAAGGTCTTCACAAGAGCTTGTATGCAGCTTGCACAGGAGTGCCTGGCAGCACTCCAAACCAATAACAAGGAGCAAATAGTGATCTAAGCACCATGGGGCCTCCAGATCCCCTTCAGAGGTCACCCTCCCCATTCAGACAAGAATGAAGTCATTGGATGGCTGTGCCAACAAGGGAATTCTTTACTGTATAAGCACATGAATGTCAGAAATATTCCTTTTTGCATTAGAGGACCAGGAGAGAAGAAGGGAATGCTATTAGGGATGGCAGGAAAACAAAGAGCCGGGTGCTTGCAAATATATTTGAGATGAAAATGTGAAGATGCAGAAGCTGGAAGGCAAGGAGAATTGGAAAAGGATAATCTGCAGGAGTAAGGCATGTATGAAAAGGACCTCAAGTTTGTGAAGAAAGAGGGACTTCTTAATTGAATAGAAAAGCCAAACAAAATCTCTGAGGTGTGCAGATGCTGCCTAGATGTTCTGACACCTACAATTTCTTACCTGGGAATGAAGTGTAAGATCTCAAACAGGAACTAAAGCCATCTTCCCCTCCATTCACCCAATCCTTCCAAGTATTTTAAGATCACCCTAAAATTATCCGAGCTCTTGCGCACCCCTGCAGTCTCATACAGAACAGAGTTTTGCTACATCTGAAGGAGTGTGTTAAGAAAAAAGGATGGAGGCAATGGTTGCACCAACAACTTCCAAACAAAACCAGACAAAAGGGCCACTCTGCCTTGATCAGTAACTGATGGTTATCTGGTGGATGCTTAGTAAGATACAGCAAAGTAGATCGTTGTGTCCTGAGTGCTGCATATTCCCACAGTAGGTCATGCTGGCCCCTCTGCCTTCTGTTCTTTCTGGCCTTGCCTAGAGAGAGAGAAATCTGAATTACAAAGGACAGCAGGGAAAAACAGAGCACAGGCACTCATTTTACTTTTTAAACTGTATTATTACTGCCAATAAGTTACATTTTTAAGGTTAATGTTCTGTACTGAGCAGGAGACCTAATTTTTGAAAAATGTCTTAACATCTACCAGTGGCGTGGGTACAAAAGTATAAGAGCTTTTACTTATGCATCACTGATGTTGTAACTCATGATTTGCTGGGTGCCCTCACCCTTCCTTTAGCAATAATGAGACCAGGACTTCCCAAAGTTGCACTGACAACCTCAAGAAACCACATCCCCTACTATCCCTACCTGACGCAACGCGGTTTTTTCCAGTCCTCAGGGGTTTGCCCGGCAGCTCTGGGGGGAAACTGCGCTGCGCCGATCACGGGCATCAGAAGTTCTCCCGCAATTTCCCACTTCGGGGAAATCTCTCAGTGCCCTCTCTCCAGCACTATTCTCAGCTTGCCTTAGCTCAACTGCCCTTTGAGGCTGCACTCCAAACCAGTTGCACCGATGGGTAGAAGCAAAAGACGAGAACGGACCCTTTTGCTGCTATGTCCCAAGGGTTTTATTGTCTCAGGGGGAGCAGAACAAAACCACGCCAAAAGAGCCAACAGAACAGGGGTGTTATAAATGATTTCAGGCTAAGTCAGCCTAAATAGCTTTCAATCAAAGTTTTATTATGTGTTCGTGATAAAACACAAGCAAGCAAACAGCATTGGGTGATCAGGCCAAGCTGGGTGCATGGGGAGTCCCCGCTCCAACCAACACACACACCAAAGACAATTCCAGCTAGGTTTTTATGGATCTTATTTTGGCTGACTTGACATGTTCCATTGCACCTGTGCAGGTTCCATTCTCGCTGACGTGCCAGATCTTTTTTGGGTCTTCATCAGGTGGCCTTTGCTGACATATCAAGTCTTGGGTCTCTGTCTGGTGGTCCTTGCTGACACATCGGGCCTTGGGTCTCTGTCTGGAGGTCTTTGCTGACTGATCCCTCCTTNACAGGGGTGCACAGCTTTTTAAAGAGGAGGAAAACAAGGGGTGTTCACAATACAGGGACCAATCCGGCTAGCTTAGGGGCGGTGGGCAGGGAGGGATTACATTTTTCAGGACCAACAGGGTTACA
The DNA here is from genome assembly GCA_013400515.1 of Erpornis zantholeuca. NCBI lineage: Eukaryota > Metazoa > Chordata > Aves > Passeriformes > Timaliidae > Erpornis > Erpornis zantholeuca. Next base: position 179,420 of record VZTN01016535.1, read on the forward strand.
ATCAAGGTGACTGATACTTAAAGCAACCACAGGGGCGTCGAGGTTTTAGGGGAATTCCCAAGGGGAGTGTCTGGGACTCTGGGGATTGACAAGCCCGAGAGAAAAGGGTTTGGGTGACTGACAGGGATCTCTCTGGAACACAGGAGGGGTTTCTTCCTTATCTGGTGGAGGTGGGAGGGTAGAGGGAAGGACACTTTACTGGGAAGCAGCCGGGGTGGGGGGCGGGTAACAGAATATACTAACTTTTAAGCAGTAACTTAAATTTAACATTGTATAGAAACGAGAAACCAAATGCAACCAAACATTAACAGTCCAGACCACACCACCACCACACCTACCTAGCCCATACAATCATAGAATCATTACGGTTGGAAAAGACCTCCGAGATTATCAAGTCTGACCCTTGACCAAGCACTGCCTTGTCAACTAAACCACAGCACTAAGTGCCACATCCAGTCATTTTTTGAACACCTCCAGGGATTTTGGCCATAACGCCAACAAACAGGTCACCAACCACCCTCAAAACCTGCCCCAGAACACTCTGAGCTGTAAGAACTCATCTGATACCAAGTAACAACCAAATGTTAGTATAATTATATTCTGGATAAATTACCATGTTATTTGATAATGTGTAAAAAATTATTAGGTTTTATCCTTTTTTTTTCCCAGGAAATCAATGATAGTTCCTTATTTCTTTTGTCGCTTTGTCTTATTTTTGTTCATTTTTCTCACTGACTGCTGTTCTCTTTTGAAACAAGAACTGCTTTTGTTATCTGATTTTCTACACTTTAAGCACATTAGCCATTTAAAGATTTTATATTTAAAATTAAATCAGCCTACTCTTGGTAGAATGATATATTTCTACACTTCACAGTGCAGACTTTTCAGTGCATATTCTTTCGCATTATGTTTCCTCTTTAGGCAGTTGCTTGCCATGAGACACTGCTAATTGGAAAAAAAAAGATATTAAAGTTGTGAGAATGCAAGAAACAATGCCTGGCAGTTCAAACATCACATACTCTGGCATGTTTATCTCTTTAGCTTAATAACAGCAGGTTAATACTGCAAAATTCCAAGTGCCCTGGGCTTCTACAGCAGTCAGTGGGAGTTGACAATTAGCATCTGACAGATGCACTCGAGTGCTAAAAGCATGAGACACACTAAAACTGCTGGTTTTGCTAAACAGCACAGGCTTCCTTCCCCCTTTCCTTGAACTGGTCATTTATCTTCAGGAAAGTACAAGTCAGGTCTTTCGATTTCTTAAGTGGAGTCAATTTCTGGAGTGTCCAATCCTGCAAGGCCCTTGCTGGTCATTAGCTCCTTACAAAGTATTTCTGTCATCACCAGCTGTGCTCTTATGTGAACTCTGCTTGGGGGGGATTCCTGGCACTGGCCTCTAAGCTCTTAAACAATCATTCCCAGTTATTTGAAGAGATCCTGAAAATTACAGTTTAGGCCTTTCTGAAAAATCTTCTCCTTCCTCTTAAGTAGACATAATTCACTGTCATTTACAAAGCCTTTATTATGGTTTTTTGCTTTCTTGCAGGTTTTTGGCAGCATCCAGTGTTGCTAAGGGTGATTAATTCCTACTACCAGTCCTATTCCCAGAGGCAACTTTTCCGAGGTGATTCCTAACACAGGAGATGGTGAGTTGCTTTCTACCCTCGCACACAGAGACTCTACACATGTGTTAGTGATGTACCTGCTTTCGAGATCAAATTCATTGATTTGGGTCCTCCAGAGGGATTCTGCAAAGCAGGCTGAATACAGAGTTTTGCTGACCTCTGCCAGGCTGACCTTTTTCCTACAGTAGTACAGGAGGAGAGAAAAGTCTGCACTGCAAAAAGCCTCAAGTGAGAGCAGGGAAATGCAGCCAGGTGAGGGTTGACCTGTGAGGTTATTGCAGGCTTAATGGGGCAATCTGAGCACATTCAGTGCAGTCGAAAGCTGAAGACCAGCCAGGGAAAAGATGTCAAAGAGGACAATCAGTTTGAGAAAAGGAGAGCAGTGGCTGACAGAAGGATGACTGAATAAATGAAGAATGCCCAGCCCAGTCTGAGAAGTTCAGGCACCGCAGAAGACGCTTAGTCTGCAGTCCTAGATCTGAGTGACCTTCTCCACAGCCTTGGACATTTAAACACTCAACATCTACTTTAACTGAGGGGAAAAAAACAATGGTGCCAATATAATGCTTCGTTGCACAGATATATTTTAAAGACTTAACCTTTGCAAGACATTTTGAAGATGGAAAGCCCAGCAGTGCACAGATATTTTGTAAGAAGACTTTTCTCAATTTTTGCATTAGCCTGTGGCCATTTTATGCCACCACATGCTTGATTTTATTTCTGGTTTTGCCTTGTGTGGTTTTACAAAGTGACTTTTTCCATAGCCTAATTGTAGAGTTTTTTAACAACAAAGATGAAATCCCAAAATCCTTGTTTCCTGTAGTCATTCAAATACAACAGCTTAATGATAATATTTCAGAAAGCACAATTTGTTTGAATACAGAAATGTTTTAAAACAGAAGGGTAAAACTTCCTGCAACAGTATCAGGAGAAAAAATTGCCATTCAATATTGAGACGTGAATAATAAAGCAAAAAGAAACAAAGTAAATCTTCAACAATCATTTAGTTGCCTGAGCAAATAAACATGAAATATGATTGCTCATAAGTGAATGTGAAAATTCTACATGTTGAGACAGAGCCAAGTCATGTGCTACTATTTGACATTCAGAGTCTTTCTGAGGTATTTAATTTCATTGTTCTTTTGCTAGAGGAAGAAAAAGATCCTTAAGGCTAATGTTTTCCTATGTTCAGGCTCCTTACCCTCATCTATATCTACACAAGTTCTGACCCCTACCATCTCAGGATTGTGTCCACACTCTGGAAGATACAGCAAATTGCACTTCAAAAGTCTTACAGCAAGAAGCAAAGACAAGGTTGCTGCAGTCATAATAACAGAACAAATAAAAAGTGTCACTGGGTAGCTGTAAAATGGACAAAAGCCACCCAGTTGGTTCATGATAATGTTAATGAAACATACAGATTTTAGTGAAAAATAGGTCAGAATAGGGGCCAGTTTCAGCCTTTACAAGCCTTTGCTGCTGCCATGAAGAATATATACAGAAAGAGAAAGTTCCCAGATTTGTATGGTTTCAAAGTACTAAGCTGGATTTTACTTTGGCCAGGAATTTCTCCAACTGGCATCTCTACCCAGAGAAGAGGAAGACTTTTTTACTGTATCTGGAAAGTTCAGCAGATTCAGGTGTGGGGAATGTTTGCTTCGAAAGCTTCCCTTTCCCTTATCATTTTTTAATACTATTTTCTCTCTTCTAGTTACTGTTTTGTAGGTAAGAAGAGAGAAATTTTGGCTGCTCCTTAATTCTACTGTTGCCTTTTCCTGGTCTTAAAATTAAAACCAAAACACTGTTTATGGGAAAAAAGGGATTTTTACTTCGGTATTTATTTCAGGATCCTTGGGTACAGCACTTCATCCAGGTGGAATGCCCTGAAATGCACACACCACCCCCACACACCGAAATACACACAATTATAGGCCTTGCTAATTAGCACATCTATCAAAGATTCCCCAATGAGAGGCTCGAGTGAAGCCCTCGTTGTGAGGAACCTTCCCCAGGATGGGCCTGTCTGAGTCTACAAAATGTTTTCTGGAGAGGACCTTGGTGTCTGGGGCTCGCAGGATGTTTGCTCTCCTGGTTTAACGGTGCCATGGGACTGAGCTGAGTTATCAGGCTTGGAAAAGTACAGGTATGTAGGCTAAAAGCACTAAGAAACTATATTAAAGGGTATATAAGAGGGGTATAAAAGAAAAGGCAAAAAATCATCCTGGCATCACTACTGTAATACCTGTGGTGACATTGGAGAAAGAAATTACCTGGCAAGAGAAAATGAAAGTGAAGTATAAACAGGGCTTCTGTTTCTGGCTCTGATGGAAATGGTTTTCCTGGCTGCATGCTGGTTTCCAAAAGACAATGACAGACTGGCAGCTTGAGGAAAACAGGTCTTGACAGCACGTGTTAGTGAGCCAAACATTTTCTAATACCTTGTTTCACACAAAGCATTTTCATACCATCTGTGCTCCAGCAGTGAAGGGATGTTCTGTCCCAGGCAGAACCTTTTGTCTTTGCATAGTCATGGGAAGCAGAGAGCAGCTTTGTAACACCTGTCTGAGGCTGGATGTGTGCAGGGTGTCAGCCCCTCCTGTGTGTCCCTAGCTGCCCACGGCCTGTCAGGAGCAGCAGCACAGCTCAGCAGACAGGCAGAGAGGAGTCAGATGGGTACTGGTTGTCTTCTTTAATGCTGCCTTGACTGGCTGAAGAAAAGATATAAAAATGGGAGGGCGGGAGAGGACATGCCTCATTAGCGCTCACTATGTAAATTTCTTATACTCTGGGGAAGGTAAAAATATTTTTCAGCACCTTTTCAAATATTTCTTTTTAAAAAACGACTTTGTAAGGACAACACATTTCTAAGATAAATATAAGTAGCACAATCTGCAACTTAAATAGAGACCAGGAAGGTAATTAGAAAGCATAGTATCTTGATCACATTCAATTGCATTCTTTGAGCAGCTTTGGTGTTTTTCATTACTAAGTTTTATGTTTCTCAGTATTAGAAGAAGAGAAATCATCAAAACTAACACTTACATAAGTAGCATGAAGGATTATCCCTGATACCACTATCAGGCACAGGTTTTGTGCTAGTAAAATCCCATATGCCTGTGGCAATTTAAAAGTAACTGAGTTGCCAAAATTTTATGCAATTTGTCAGAATTAAAAGAAAAAAAAAGAAGAAGCAAGAACTCTGGAAAGAGAAAGCAGCCTCTCCCAAGCAGTAAGACCTAAATGCAGTCTCCCCTTTCAGTATTGTCATCTTTGAGGCTCAATATTTTTCTCATTATCGTCCCTGTTTCATGGATTTTTTTCTTACTTTAATGAATTTCTGTTCTCAAGCACATAGCTACTTTCTTGGCTATCTTGCTTCATTATGCTGATAGAAGCAGCCTTTAATTTAAGACATTTTTATTAAAAGTAATGCATGAAAGGCTTATCTGAAAGATAAATTCAGTTGGCAATAGATGCAAATCAAAATGCAACTGTCTAGGTACTCAATTATATATTTTAACAGAAGATTTTGAATAAAGCTTAGGCAGGAAGGCGAAAAGTACTTATCAGCATCTATCATTTAAATTACCAGCATATTGGTAGGCTGTTCCTATATTTCATACCCTTCAATAAGGCTGAGACTGAAGCTGGGTCAGTGGACAGCAGATGGCTTGTGAAGTCTCCATCCTTGGAACACACTGACAGTAGTATTCCAGAAGCACAAGAAGTATTCCTGCTTTTGTTTTTTCTTCCATGCATTAAATACGTGCATCCTCCAACACTTTTTTTCTTTGGGATCTTGGAAGACACTCTCCTGACTTAGGCTGAGGGTGCTCCATAAGAATGCACACTGAGTGATGCCTCCACTGGGACACTCATCAGCTTCCCCAACTACACTTGGGGTTACTTTTAGGTTTCAAATTTGCAGGGCTTTTCTTCTCAGTTCAGTCAAGACAAGTGACTGAAGTTTACCTAAGAGTGGTTAGAGCATGCTGCAGGCTCATGCTGACCAAAAACTCACGTGACACAAGTCCTTCACATGAGCAGAGAGTATGCCAGCAAGTTTAACCCCTGCAGTGCTCCATGGAACTCAGCCTAGCTCTTTGGAGCTGCTATGTTCCTTATTGCCCCACCTCCTGGCAGCCACCTCAATCCAAGACCTTTCCAAAGCAGCAGGGATTTCTGTAATGCTGGGATCCAGGATCAAGCATCCGGAACAAGTACAAGGTTGGAGGATAATTTAGTCACACAGAGACTTCTAAAAGATGAATGAAGACTCTCTGTAACTTAGTCCTTCCTAAAGGGGGATATAATGCAGATTTTAAGAGTCAGCATATCAAGCTCACATATTGCTGCTCATGTAAGGAGAGCAAAACCGCTCTGAATGAAACCTCAAGATCATGGAGTATTCTGCTTCCCTGTAGAAGAACCTCCAGCAGGACAGAGACATGAGCTTGTCATCTCACTCTGGAACTGATTAATATCTAATACAGAGCTTTAATTTTTTGTTTTGTTTTGTTTTCTATAGCACTGTCAGCTGAAAACTGGCTGGATGTTCATACAAAAAGTCACCACTTTAACATTAACATTTCCCTATTGTAGACAGCTCAGCTTAAGCAATTTCTGGAGTTTGTAGGCAGCAACAGTGCTGGTAGTCATAGGTTTTGCCTCAGCACTGAGCTAGAGTTCATCACAACTTTGGGACCACCTGTTTTTATTTCTGATCTCTGTACCTGCACACTTTTAACACATGCACCAGCCCGGGCTTTTAACAGCAGCTTAACAAGAAGTCATCATGGTGGACAAAAGTTAGGATTTAAAATGGAAAACTGAAAAGAAGATAGGTCCTGCTTGGTGAAGGGTTTAATCTTGGCATAGTATTTGCTCCCATTAATATAAAATAATAGCTTTAGCATGGCTTTTTTGTTCAAATATTCAGGAATTTGCCTGACATTCACTCAAATCTTAGCAGCCTTAGCTACATTCAGAAGGACTGATAATTCAGAGTTTGTTTTACTTTCATACAAGAGAGTTAATTCAAAGAGTTTTATCAAAATTCTCACCTGCTAAATTTGACTTTGAGGTTATTTGAATTATACCAGGACCTTTCTAACTTGTTAAAAAAGTCACTGAGATTCAAAACTTCAATCATAAATTCAGGATGATTGGTACAGACACTAAGGCAGAAGAAGAGGACCTATTAGAAGATTGTACTTAATGAGATTTCCACAAGACATCTGAAAAGCTGACCTTTGCCAAGTGCTTCTTTTATCATGTATTGCCAGAAATATGTTACTTCTTTAGGTTATGTATCTGCAGTAGAGTCTATCAGCTAAAATCATGCAAGCTGTAATTCTGCTGAAGTCAGTGCACTCTGGAGAGGACAATTTTAGCTAAATGAAGAGGGTAATTTATAGTAAAGATAAGGGAAAGCAAGTTACTGCTATTTCAGTAAAATACCTACACTTATAATAACAGGGGGAAGAGATATTCAGACTTTGAAAATGTGATTCTAAAAATTATACTAACTACAATACATTTGATAAGTTTGTGTTCTGTTTTGAACACAGTGTTGCCATCACCTAAACATGTTTAGTTGAATTAAACTAAGCTCAGTTATTGCAGATAGGGTTGGTACAGCAAAGCTCAGCAGATTCACTTTTGAAAGGCTCAGCAGATGAATGCTCAAATTTGGGATTTTAGTAAGGACTTAGATACAGTACTAAAAGGTTTTTTTCTCTTGCAGTTCAATCCACTTCAGGGAAGAGACATATTTTTCCCTGTCAAAAATGTGGGATTCTCAGGACACTAAACACCAGGACTATGCTATAGTAGGATCAATTAAAATCTATTAGAATCTATTCCTATCACAACACCACCTTTCCCACCAAAAAATTGCCAAATATCCCCTATTCTTCAAAGCTTAAACACTTAGTACCTGCAAATTAAGGTTAGAATTCAACTGGCTAAAGACAGACATGTTGAACCAATCACTCCAAGTTTCTCTTTGCAGTAATAGAAGCAGACACTCATAAGGTGTGAGGCATTTGGTGTAAATAGGTCAGCACAATCTCCCAGTATTTGCTTCACTCCTTTCCCATAAAGGGTGCCTGAAGTGCCAAAGAGTACCTGTCTAGCACAGATTGCTTTTAGCTTAGGCAGACACTTAAAAGGAGGTGAGAGGAATTCTACTAAAAGAAGCTGAAAAACTTAGAAAATGACAGAGTTTCATTTCCCTTTATATAAACAGGTGCATGAAACTTTCTCAGTTAGTAGGAGCTGGTGACTTCAGGAAGAGCTGCAGTTTACCAGAAACACAGGAAAGAAAAAGGGGGAAAATTCAGAAAAAGCTTTAATTCATAGGGTAGATTAACAGATGTAAGTACCTTCTGCAGTGTCGCCAGTGCAGGGGAACAGGTACCATGGTCTATTCAAGAAACCCTGGCAATCTTTAGTGAACAGCAAATTCCATGGGTTCCTCTGTGTGACAGCTGTTGTGTGCTTTAAGAGTCCTTGCTGCAGAGTTTTTGACAAGGCCTGTGCTGTTGTGAGCCTTGTGTCCCATGACGGCTAAGGGCTATGATCCATAGAAATCAAATCTTGCATGTAAATGTTGTCCTGAAAGAGTGTGTTGAGTTTTATCTGAGCCTGCTGTTAGAAACTTTTCCCCTGGGGTCTTTCAGGTCCTTGGAAAGAAAGATCAGTATTTCTGTAGAGAAAAATACAAGGCAGCCATTTGAAAATATTACTTATTCTAAATACAGGATTTCTCAATGTGCCTCAAACCCAAAGCAGCTTCCAAACATTAACCTGCAAACAAAGAATTGTTTGACAAAGGAAGATTCTTTGGAATCACACTGCTGACATGCTAGAGATGATGGAGCACCTATGAGACTGATGATAGTCTGGAAATGGAATGGAAATACAATGCATTGTGGTTTTCCTATTGATGTCTTAAATGGCTACTTAGAAACAGAGACTACATAGGAATAAGGGAATAAAGGAGGTATTTATTTGAAAGACCTTTAAAGGTTACACCCCTGTCCAAGTGGATCCCAAGATGGCCAACAGGTCACAAGTTCTTCACACTTCCATAGGCTTAGTCCATTTGCATATCAGCATAAATTTGCCAATTAAAACTTTAGCTAATGATGTAATTTCCCCAAGCTTTCCCCTCCTCCCCAAGATGAAGGTTTACACTTTTGGGCCCAGGATGGTCTGGGTGTCCTTGGAGAGCGAGCTGGAGAGGCTTTATTATGTCTGTCTTAGCAGAGAAGAGTGGCAGCTCTCTACAAGGAACTTCAGAGTTACATTAGACAGTACAAAATGTGAAAAATATAAAAATTAAAACCTAAGGCATCACTATGAGTAAACAAAACTTAGCACGGGCATTCTTTGCAGAATTCATTTCTCAAAAACCTATAAAGCCTGTTCTAAGCCTGTGCACATTGCAAGAATTTATTTTTCTGTTCCTCAGATTTAACTGAACTTCCACAAAGATATCAAGGCCATATGTTTCACCAGCAAGCTCATCCTATGTCAGATGTCAAGGTCATAAAGGACAGCTAGAATTTCTCAGCCAAGAAAAATATTCACAGACATTTTATGTTGGTGAGACAACTTAACTTTTCTCTGTCTGCCTATGGAAAACATGGCTGCTGGAAAATACTCCTACATATATTTCCTGGAAGTGTTTCTTTCTTCTTTTCCTATGCCGAAAAGAAAATAACCCAAGGCAGACAGAAATTTCAGCCAGCTGGTTAAGGTTAGCTTAGAAAGTAGAGAACAGTAATGAAACAGGGCTTTGAAATGGAAATTTTGAGATAGTGTTCATCAGATCTCTGCCTATCCCAGCACCAAGCTAGAAATTTAGATTTAATTCTGTACTCATTCAAGGAGCTGGTATTGGCCAGGTGAACAAAGGTCCAGTTCTCTGAGGTCTGTTTTGAGAATAGTATTTCTTTTACTTGGGAACAGGATTTGGTTTTAAATTATAAGTATGTATACTGCTAAGCTGGACAAGCACACAACATGCCTTTAGCTGTGTCTATAAGAGTAGATAATGGAATAGCAAAAAAACCCCAAACAGACGATTGCCTGCTTAAATATGATTAACATTAAGGCAAATTCCATAGGTAAGCAGTTTACATTTTGTTATTGCAGCTTACAAAAAGGCAACCTTAAGCATAAAAAATGCTGTGTTTGACCAGGAGGGGACATTAAACCTATATTTGAGCTTCATATCTTCAGGCATCTTGATCATCACCTCCATAAAATGATTTATAAAGTTTAGTAATTAGCAGTTATTGCACTGATTAATTATGTAAAATAAGGAAGCAGCTGAGAAACCTGCTGTGGATTCAGGCTGGTATTTAAAATAATAGAAATGGACTATTTGGCAAAAAAGGCTGATTGCCAGATGCTGAGCTGCTGCTCAGAGAGATGGATTTTGAACTGACCCATAAGAAGAAAGGGCAAAAATGGACAGCTTTGCTGCTCTTGCTTGCCAGCACAGAGATATTGCTGGTTTTGGTGTTTTTTCTTTCCTATCTCTTTCACTGCTTTAAGACACACAACATAAGCCCCAACCTTCAACACTTGCAATTTATGCTTCAAAAAAATAAACCAGTTCCATGACTTGGAGGCTACAGACACATGTCATAAATAGGCTCAGATTAGCTTAATTAATGAGGCACAGAGTAAGCTGTGAATGTATCTGAGGTACAAAAATGTGAATATGAAGGTCTGTATTGAATTACCCTGGAGTGGTTATTTGCTCATAATTGTGTTACCGCAGTAGTGCCTCGAAACCCATTTCATACTGAACAAAAATACAATAATAAGTGGTCCATTTGCTAGAGAGCTTCAGTATGAATAGGCAAAGTGAAAGCTTGGGGGAAAGTGGTTTTGAAAACACTTGTGGTCCTTCTGAGCCAGACAAATTGTGACAATTTAGCTAAAGCTATTCATAAACTGAAGTTATGCCAGCAATTGAAACACACATAGGTGGGGATTTATTAGTTTTTATCTGCTGCCCATCAAATGCACCTTCAGTTGTAATCTTGAAGCCCTAAGAATGCTTCCACAGGCAGCTGTTTTATTCTATTCATAACACATGTATGTTCCTGTACCTAGTTGTCCTTGGGGATTGACTCAAACCAGGTTAACCAGGATGGCTCACAACACTTCAAAAACAACCTCACTTTGGTCTAAAAAAAGCAGGTGGGCCAGCATAGCCCTCTCTGCTGACTACAGGCTGTGGTTGCAGCTTTTAATAACTTTTCCATCAAGAATGGCAGCTTTGTGCCTTCACCCTCTTCTGTCCTTATTGCAAAGCAGAGAGGGGCAAAAAAACCAAACAAACCAACCAACCAAACTTTGCATGGATTTGAAGGAACCCTGTGCTCTCCACATTTTTTTTGCAAGCTCTGGAAGGAGAGAGCAAGTGAAAGTTTGGGGGTTTGGTGCTTTGCTGCTGCTGCCAGTTCTGGGTGGCTGGACTATGCACAGAGGGGTGCAGCACAGCAGAAGCACAGAGGATACTCATGCCTGTTTCAAACAAATCAGCTTTCTAATCTGAAGAATATTGAAAGAAGATTTCTTGGTATCTTAGATACTCCAGTGGTAGAAGGAGGTAGTGGCAAAATTTAACAGGTTATCCTACAGAAAGGAAAGTCATAATTTTATGGAACATAGGGAAGTATCCACGTTCCTGAGCTTATCTTACGATCTAGCTAGGAAAAAATAAGGCATATAGAGAAAGATTTAAGCAAGTTGAACTAATTAGAGGCTTTTTGTACTTTGAAGTGCTGGGCTAACTCTCGTATCTCCCTCCTCATGGGACTCACAACAAAATGACTTCTGTTTAGTGACAGCTTTTAGAGCTCAGTGTGCTACAAGCTCTGGTACAGCAAAGCCTTGGTTTATTCTCAGCTGAAGAAAGGCAGAGCTTACAGCAGCAAGTGAAACAAATCATTTTGCCGATGGAGGGGAGTGACTGAGCCCTCTGGCTCATCGGGGCCCAGAATCCATCACTGAATGGGAAGCTGCTGCTTTGTCACAGTTGTGTGATCACCGTCGCAGGTGACACTTCTGAGTCCCCAACAGCCACTACGCTTTTCACCTCCCCCATTAAGACAAGGCTGCTGAGTTCAGTCTTTCACTATCCTGTTTGTTTGTTGCAGAACAAATCAATGAGGAAAAAAGAAACTTTTCAGCCTGGTTCTCCAGGGCTAGAGGAATTCTTTCAGTCAGTTAAGCATCCAGCAAAAGCTTTCCAGTTTCCATGCAAGAATCCCACAGCACTAAAAAGAATATTGTCCCTCTTAAGTTCTTTATAATTCACTGCTGTGAACCACTGAGATCTTCCATGTCGCTACACAGGCATTCCTCACTAAGGCCCGAAAACCATGCACTTTGTGACACCTCCTAAATGCATCCACACTGGAATAGTCCTGTTCAAACAACAGTGGCCGATCCTTACCCATGAATTTGCTGTGATCTGTTTTCAGTCTGTTTTTATTGTTGGCTGTTTCAGCATCCTGTGGTGATGAGTGCTGCAGTTTTAATAATTTCATAGCCAGGGTCTCAGTAGTAGGGCATGTCTGTTGTTATTAAAAACGTGCTTGCAGGTACATTCCCTGCTTCCACTGAAACTTCTCTGTAATTTATCCTGCATAGCTAGAAGACAAATTTGCAACTTTGGGCCTCAGAAGCTGAATATGCATTATAGTGAGCTGAAAAAATACAGGAGAGGATTTTGCTTGCACATTTCATCTCTCAACAGTTCTGAATTACTTACCTTCAAGTCACTTACCTTCAAATGATCACTTTGCTAGTGGAAACTAAAATTCATAAACTTTCTCCAAGTTTAGGATTCTCCTCCCCTGTGATGAGCATCTGGGAACAGCCAATATAGTTACAGCCCTGAAAATTGTACATAAAATGCATATTTAAAATTTTGAACAAGTCTGTCACAACTGTATAAATTTTACTTAAGGTAACTTGAATTTTGAAAACTCTTGTTTGAACTGCCTTCACATAGTCATTTTAATACTGAAAAAAACCCCAATGTATTTAGTTATAGTTTAAAAGTAAGAAAAAAGAGAAATTTTAGGAATTTTAGGACCAGAATAGAAGATTAGCACTCACATGAATTCATTATCTGCTTCAAAACAATTTATTCAGAAGCAATGGAACAGAAACAAATTAAAATGTCCCTTTAGATTTCACTCAGGAAATATATTCTTTTATAGGTCTTTGACTCCAACCTTCTGACAGCTAAAATTAACTTTGCATTACTGAAGCAGATAATGCACTGTCCTTATTTTATTCAGAGATAATACAGTAAATACTGATTAGGTTTAACACATGAGGTTTGGAGCATAAACATTTCTTAATTTATATTAGTTTGTATTCGGGAATGATGTCTAGCTGCCCATTAGGCTCCATTATTTCTGAATTTTATTTAAAATCAACATGTCAGCTTTGATATTTTGTTGTTGCAGGGTTTTTTTTAGTGCTTCTATGTATATGCACTTACACAAATATTGCTTTAAGTCACTAAAATTTAATAATAAACATTATCTCCTGCTGCCTGCCAGACAGCTTACTTGAACAGAAAAAAAAAATCCTATTTCAGATTAAATCTGTTATGTATTTTCAGGGAATGTAATAATCTTCATACAGTAGCAGAAAAATGATGACTTTATAGTGCCATAAAATGTGTCTTTTTCCCAGGATTTTCAAGACTGCAATATGTAGGTTAACACAATCAAATCCCAGCTACATAATGTGGCTCACAGTGATGTAAGACCAGCATGTGCATTATAGGTAAGGTGGATGGTTTGGTGGCTTTTTTAAGCAATCCTGTCCCCTTTCACTTTTGGGAAGACAACTTAGTCAGTGCACAAATTTTTACGCCCCTGCTATGTCACACAGTCCATTTGCCCCTGACCACCCCATTTATTCTAAAGGCTCTGATATATTTCTTCATTAAATCTTGACCATGAAATTGCAGCTCATGAAAACAATCCATGGTGGTTTGCAAGCCAGTGCCTGTGCATATTAAACCAGCACTTGACCAGATTGGGTTTTTTACAGTTCAGTCAGGTATCCCTTGAAAGCATTATCAGGGATAAGTGGTGGGTATTTGAATAATAAGCACTCTATGTCTGCCTCTGGGATGAAATACAAAGCTCCCCAGCAAGTCTGCAGGGCTGTAAAGCTCAGTCAGAATCTTTGGTGTTTTGTTCTGCAGCAAGCAGCCACAGTTTACTTAGACACCAAGCTATTCTTCTGATCCTTTTCCCCTGGCAGAAGTGGTGCCTCATCAGCCCATGTAGCCAGAGGTGTTATTATTCCTATTCTCTCTAATTCCCCTCTCTGATCTATATTCACTCATCTGTTTGTTAGTCTTTCACTTATAAATAGACTTTAAATGTTACTGTGTGGATTCAAACTTATGTTAATAGATAACACCACCCACTCCTACTAAATAGAAATACTATTTTTCACCATCTTACAAGCTTAGAGCCGTAATTAAGATAAATTTCAAGCACACTTTAAACATCTCAGTCCAAATGCATGCACATTTCAGAAGTGCTCTTTTTGGTAACTTGGTGATAATTATTTTCTTCTTGGAGTTACAGAGGTGAATTTTATTCCTGAAAAACAGAGTTGCTTTTTTTTTTTTTTTTTCCCTGCAAAGGGCAAAGTTAATCTCCCCATTTATTTGAAATGCTACTTTTCATTTGAAACAGTGACAGTTTTGACCTTGCTTGTTCTGTGGCGACTCCTTTACAAAACCAAACGCACCAGTCAAGCCAATGTTCAGCAGCATGGAAGAAGCCAAAGGGATTGGAAGTGTAGAATCTCAGTTAAAAATTGTCACCAGAGGCCAATGTGCAAATTAACATGGAAGCTACTTAAGGGAAACCAGGAATTCCCATTCCAGTTTAAGATATTCCTACAGAGGTATGTGTCATTTTCTACACAGAAGTAGACATATAAAGTTTAGTCTTCATTTAGAAAATATTTAAATTGTAGAACAGGCACCTGAAGCCACACAGAAATTGTCTCTGTGCACCACAACAGCAAAAAGCACCCCCGTGACAAAACCAGCTGGTGTAGGTGGTCTCAGGCTGCTCAGACCTGGCACCCTCAGGAGCGAACATAATTTGACAGTAACTAATTTTTTGGAAAGAAATTCATAGAAAATTGCTGCATGGCCACGATGTTCCTGAAATGTCAGGAGAAAATGAGGGAGACTAGAAAAGTTCCTGGGGGAAGTGCTGCCTGCTCTGCATTTGTACACTTATCCATAGGCATTGGGACAATTTTGTGCCCTTTAGTTCTTATCATCCCTTTATTTGCAAGAGCCAAGAACAGAGATAAAGACTGTCAGTATGAGTGTGCTCACAGGACAGCAGCTGGAATGAGACAATTCTCTAGAAAGGCACAATTCATTGCAGCAACTCATTTTACTCAGTTTCATGGTCAGAACAGGAGGGGAAGGTTTTCAACAAGTCCCCCAGGTTTGAGCCCCAGACCAATCTCCAGTGTGCTTCCAGAGCCAGACTTAGCACCTGCTGGGCCAGTCTTCTTGCCAGTTTTTTTATAGTGGCAAGCACTGCAGCCATGACCCACAGCCAAAGTAATGCTTGATTTGAGCCTATGATCACCTTTCAGATATGCTCCCTCAGGCTGGTAGTGATGCCTTAAATGGCTACCTAGAAACACAGACTAGACAGGAATAAAGGAATAAAGGAGGGATTGATTTGAAAGGCCTTCAGAGGTACACTCTGGGCTCCAGAGGCTCCTGCCTCAGTGCATCCCAACATGGACAATGACAGCTCACGAGTTCTTCCCACTTGGATATCAGCATCAATTCCCCAAGCAGAAGCCAGGCAAGGATGGAATTTGCCCAAGCTTGCCCCCCTCTCCCCAAGATGAAGGTTTGCAGTTGTTGGGCCTAGGAGGGTCTGGGTGTCCTTGGGGAGTGAGCTGGAGAGGCTTTGTTGTGTCTGTGTGAACATGAGAGAACAGCACTGAACGAGCTCCAGGGAACTTCAGAGTTACACTGGGCAGGGCAGGGTTGGAAAAATATAAAAGTTAAAGACTAAGGCATCAGTAGCCTTTGTATTACCAAGACATAGTTATTATATACTTCTTATCTTATAATGGTTGGGGTTTTTTTCAGGTAAAAGCTAAAAAGATGAAAACCCATATCTTAGTCTGGCAGAGTAATATTTTCGCACCATAACACTTGAATTACATGGCTGTGCTATGGAACGAGGGAGTAAAAATTTGGATACAAAGGATGCTCTTGGAGGGGGACAGATGTGGTGCTGCCCTGGGCCATTACTACTGCTTTGCAGCAGGCTCAGGCATAAAACCTCTAGCCTTTGGTGTTCAGGTTTGTTCTGTAGAATTTGGCTTGTTCTCTAAGAGAGAAAATTTTAGTGCATAAACAGTGTGGATAATAAAACAGGAAGCAAAAAGGCAACAGCCAGAGTGCAAGGGAAGCATCTCCTCAGGAAAATGAGGGAAAGAGGGAAGAGAGTGAAACCATGACAGGAGAGGATTCATGAAGCAAAGCAGTTCACAATAACCCACAGCCTTTTCTAGCTCTCCTAAAGGAAAAATGGAGTTGCTTTTACACATTGGGCTCAAAATTTAGGAAAGGAACAAGAGGAAGCCTAGAGGAAGTCCTCTCCCTTGCATCTAATAGCTAGTGGCAATAAAGTCAAGCAGCCATCCATCAGGTCTGCAGGTAAGACAGAATTAAATAGGAAAATTGTGTATGGCAGATTAATTTCTATAATTTTAAAACAGTACCCTGCTAGTTAAATAAAAATAATAGATATTCTTTCTGAATCAAATTAGCTTTTTCATATTTTTCCAGGATTCTAAATAAGATAACAGTAAAGGTCATAAAATGATATGCATTAATATTTATACTTGTAAATGATAGGAAGACTTTTAAGAAACACATTTTACATACAGTGCAGCCAAAATTTAAACCATAAATTTCCTTAAATAAGTGCAACTGTAAGAGATGGTATTCAAGGAGTTTAGACAAATTATCAGACTGATATTTCTAGATGCAAAGTCATTAAAAATATCTTCAGAATGATCTCCAGATTAAAAGTGACACTCTGAAGGATGACTTAATTTATTCTCTGACATTGAGTAAAGCAGGTTTCCCTTGCCCCAAAATATAAAATAAATAACTGCAAACACCCATAGTGAAAATTCAAAAGGAAAATATGATCACATTGTAAAAACACAGGTTACATAAACAACATTTTTATACATATTTGGGAAGGTATTACTTTTACCCAACAGTGAGTTAGAAGTGCTCATGGTGTTTTTAAGTGGTGTTCATCATTACAGACTTTTTCAAAATCCAGTGAAGGTCTCTGCCCCAACCCCCATGGGCAGAGGCCTTAGGTGTTTTTACTCTACATCTCCTGGATATCAGCTTTTCACATCATCTTATCACTTCTGCAAATCAGAGATGGGCTCTCAAGTCAAGCACCAGACATCACGCAGAGGGACAAGAGCCTTCCTTAAATTACTTCAGAGAGTTTGTAAGTGATATTAGAACAGAAAGAGGACTTGCAGGTGGTGGGGGCTATGATGCTGCTACCTT
The DNA here is from genome assembly GCA_013400515.1 of Erpornis zantholeuca. Lineage (NCBI taxonomy): Eukaryota > Metazoa > Chordata > Aves > Passeriformes > Timaliidae > Erpornis > Erpornis zantholeuca. The sequence goes on from VZTN01016535.1 coordinate 196,700, forward strand.
CCAAAAGTGCCTCCAACTGGGGCTGCTAGGTCAGGGCCACGCACCAAGCACACATACACACCAGATAGCTTCTTAGATGGGTTGATGACAAAGAGAGGGGAAGGGTCCTTGTATGGGGTTCCACAGAGAGGGTTATTCCAGACACACACAGGGAGGGTTCCAGGGACAAAGACGAGCATCAGGGGAGGGTCCAGGTTTAAGTCCGGGGGAGGTGGGGGCAGAGAGAGCATCAGGGACCAATCCTCCAGGTGCGCAGGTGTGGGAAATGCAAAAACTGAGAAGGCTTTAAGATGGAGTGAGAAAAACAGGCTTTAGAAATAAAGCAAAGATTTTAGGTTCGGCTGCAACTACAAAAGCCAGAAGGTAGAAGAAGATACAATTATCTAGATAGCAAGGACATTAAAACAAGGGTTAGTGTTTCTAGGTTTGGCTCAGGTAAGTCTTGAAGCTGCAGAAAACATGCTTAGCATGATAGTTAAGTTTTAACAATGGAATATTGTGCATTAGTTATTACAAGGCACACAAGCATTGTATGTAGCAGGTGTACATGTGCTTTTCACTGATTAGTTAAAATAGTTGTCTGTAAACTTTAGAAGTGTGCTATTGGCTAAAAATCTTTTAAGAATGTTGTGTAACAAAGAGATTTTAGGCTCTTGGTGCAGGCGTGAGCCATGTACCATCTCTTGTGTCCATGAGGCTGATGCCTGAATGAAATAATAAAATCTCCTGGAATGTCTGCCTGTGCCCCCGTCCCGTTTGCAAAGAGACACCAACACACGGGGCTGGTGCACAGCAGGGCTGGGGTACGGGAGCCACCACCGAAATAGTGAGGGGTGTTGGGGAACAAGGGTGAACAGGGAAGGGAGAACACTCTGGAGCAGGGACATATAGGGTAGGAAAAGGGGCAGAGGGCTAACGAGCCAACCAGGGAAACAGAACTGGGGTGCATTAAGGTAATGCAACAAAGGGTCCTGGGAAGAGGTCTTTTTGTCTCCCTAACCTGGGAGTAACTTTCAGGGACCAACCTCCCAGGGATTCCAGCATCCACCGGTCTAAGGAGCTTTTCGGCCCCCACAAGGGCTAAAATGTTTTAAGGGCAAATGTCTAATCCTGACATCTTTATTTTCTTTTCCCTTTCACTACCAATTCATCCTAAGGCACAAAATCAGCATGACAACTCTGTTTTGTTTTGGTTTTTTTTGGCTTTTTGCAAAGCTACAGGAAATCCAAAATCACATTTAGAGTGGAAAATATGTGGATAGATTTAGGCATTGGCACCTGAATGAATTTCATGATGATTACATTCCTCTCCAAGGTATGAAGCAGCAACTATGTTTCCCTTTTCACTCTTCTCTAGCAAACCTGGAGATCCAATAATGTCATACAACATATTGCAATGTGACAGCAGAGTGCTGATATGTCCTATACAGGCATTTGTAATTTTAAGTGTGGGATGGTTTTTCAATATATTCAACAACACTTTAAAATATTTGCCTAAATTAGATTTTTTACCTTCTGTTGTGCAAATCTAGATTCTTTTCATCCATACAGGGACATTCAAGCTAAAAGGAGCTGTTATCAACACTAACAGAAGTATTTTGTTGGAAATAGAAATCCTTATGAAAATGAACAGGATGCAGAAGGAAGATACTATATTCTGCTGCATGTACAATAACAGGGATGCCAGTTTGACCAGATGTTTATAATTAACTAAGGAACAGCCAGACTACTACAAATATTGTAGTGCTCCCTGTTCTATTCAGAAACATGCACATTCAGAACTAAAATACTCTGTTCATCCATTCCTTTTGAACACAAGAATGAACTGGTGCTACAGGAAACAGAACTGAAGGGATACCTCCCCAAAAGAGAGGTTTATAGACTCATATCAAAGTTTATCTTATATTTGGAAGGCAGTAGTCTGCAGCAACAATAAAGCTGTTATTTTCATGTCTTGCTCCCTGTGCTTCTAACAATGCTCAGGACACATTTGGAAGAAAGGCTAATCTAAAATATTATGCATGCATCACTTTTCCCTGCTTAAAGCAGCTGGAAAAACTGCAGTACTTCTACATGTTCCCAGATTAGTTGTTACAAGTGACTTCATAGGTCAGATGTGACAACAGCTGGCAGAGAGCAGGAATTATTACAAAAGTAGTTTTGGAAGTGAAGAAACTGAAGGTTCGATTGTATATTTGATGACTATGGTCATTAAGTCAGAATTTAGTAAAATCAGTTAGATTTTTATTTAGTAGAATCCTCTACTAAACAAAGTTAAGTGCTTCCTTACCTGTTTGCATAGTTTATCTTTTGGTTTTTTCCTCAATGCGTTTAATCATTGGTGTGGAACCAGCCTAATTGTTTATATTTGAAACTTATTTGAAACTTCCCATGATTTGTAGAACTGAGAAAAGGTACTACTTAAAGACATTAGAAAATGAGCCTGACTTTTAAAACTATATGCTCAATTTTTTCCTTAGAATATTCCTTTTTTTTTTTTTTTCATTTTTACCCTTGCCTGAAGGTCTGTGGTGTTAATATCTCCAGACCTGCAATCTCCTCTTCTAGAACAGCTCAAGCTCAGACAACTGCCTTTTTCTGGTAAAATGTGTTCTTGATTGTGACACAACTCTGACAGCGCAGCCCTAAATCAAAAATATCTTTGGGCAAACTGGAGCAACAGCCCATTTAAAAAGAGAGCCATTCATTGTCCATAGTGAATTTCAAAGCACTACATTGAGTTAGGAATAATCATCTGTACAAAACAGAGCTGGGGAGGGACTCTGCAGAGATGGATGTAAGGGATCACATGAGTCAAAAATTCCATGCTATTGGAGAGGCAAAAAAGAAAATACTACACTGTAATACATAAAACATCACCCCAGACCACTCTGTTTTGACCACTTTAGAAGGGTCAGGGGTATACTAGAAAGTACCCAGAAAGGAACAAGGAAAAAATTCAAATAAATAGAAAATGTGGACTAATGAGAAATACCAAAGTGAACAATTCTTTAGTCTAAACAAGGGATGCACATTTGGAAGCCTAAAGGCTGGTGCAGTGAGGGAGGGACAAAAACAGCCTTCATGCCCACCCAGAGCCCAGAGTGCCTGGCAACAAGGAGGGTTTAGCTCCAAATTCTGACAGTTTTGGGAGATGGTGCCTAAGAATTGTTTATTTCTATTGCCGAGTGCCTTAAACAAGAGAAACATAAATATTTGTCCAATGTGACAGTAAAACTGTCGTGGTGAAACACTCAAGATTACTGTTCAAAACCAGTTTTGTAGAAGATTATATTTCTGCCTTGCATATACTATTTTCACAAAGTGAGTTTTACCTTCACAGAAGCTTAAAATTGGCACTGACATAACTGGGTGTTTTTATAGTATAAATAAAAGCCTTTAAGGGGTAATAACTCCTTGACTTTTACTTTCGTCTACAGCACAGAGACTCTGGCAAAACACAAAAACCCAAACTTGCAGACCTTGGAAGTCTATAACTGCTCTTTTCTGGCAAACAAATACTCAGACTTTCATATAAGCTTTTATTTAAAAAACAGTTAACAAGCATACTTATGCCTGTATTTGTGCTTTACCTACTTCATGTAACCCTTTTTGATCCTGTAACACTTGACATTCAACTCATAGCCTGGGGACAGAACATCCTCTGCCGTTTACCAAAGCTGAGGTACCTATGTGTCAGAAGAATGCTTGTGCAGGAAGCAGGGGATCCTTTACACTCAGGGCTGGTTATTGGGTTTCAGAGAACATAATTGCACACTTGGGCACTGTAATAACTTCTTAATTACAGTCCTCTGGGGAGTGGGAGGAATCAAAGCATGTCCGAAAGGGACTTGACACAAGTAGCCAGAGTGGCCTAATCCCATCAGAGGAGAAAGCACTTGATCTGTGCTCCAGAAAGCGCCCAGCCTTCTTCAGGCACTCTATAATTAAAGTCCTTAAAATTGCTCCCCTCAGTGCGCTTCTCTGCTTCTGCTCTTCTATCAGCTTCATCACTGAAATCACCAGCCTGGTTGACCAGCCCTGATTTCTGCTTCCTGCCCCGTGCACACTGCAGTCTCTGTGACTGGGGGTGGGATCGTGGCTGAGGCACCGGGCTGGGGGTCAGCTCTCAGCTCCTGCATGGCCCATACCACACATGCTCTGAGTTTTGGGTGTCTGTCATGAGGCACGTCAGCTGAATGCCCACGGGAATTCTGAATGCATGAAATTATCCCAGAAATGATCACTTTTTTAAAAGTTAGGGCCTGGACATCGGAAAAAACTCATGATTGAGAACACTGTTGAAGCACATGCTAGTTTTATTTATTTCAAAGTATCATCTGAGTTTAAAAAGAACCAAAGCACATTGCTGGATCAGGACATGTGAGTGACTAAAAAAAGGGAATATCCACACCACTTCTAAAGTGTGTCATTTAAAAAGGAATGCAATTATTCATTCTTCAACCAGCAGCCAACCTGCAGCTTGTGGCAATCAGGAACAAGCACTTTCTCCAGGCGTGCTTTTCCATGATTGCCCATACATCCATCCGTGCACTTTCCTGCTTATTGTCTAGCCCTAGTGCCAAACAAAATCAGGATCTTGGAGTTGAAAGAGAAGATACTGATAAACCAAGGGTGGCTTCCCTTACAAAGCAGTGTGAAACAGGCACTTGTTTGAGCTGAGGAGCAGAGTACTGTCCAGCCCTCCAACCACCAGCCCTCCAACCACCACCAGTTCACTTTGTGAACTGTCTCAGGACATTTTTCTTACAAACCCCACATTTCACAGTGGGAAATAATATAAGAAACTTTCAGGGTTATTATCTGTAAGTTCTCTTTCTGGGAATACAGCAAACCACCAAATCCATGAAAACTGGGTATCAACACCACCAGGATGTCCCCTGCTCTGGGTAAACTCATCCACAACTAAAACAGGGTGGAAAACAATGAAATTGCAAGCACTTAACATGTCTTTATATAAAATGGGTCATTTTTTAATGCTACAACAAGAAAGGAAAAGAATGAATGGAAGAACATTTTTTAAAAATAATTATAACCTGCAGAGAACTAAACATTTTCAGACATTTTTACGAATCGTGAACTTTGGCACTAGAAAGACATACTCCACAGGGCTGGTGCCTCATTAATACAGCCACAGCACTGAAATCCATGAAGAAAGAAATGGGGGAGGAGGACTGTGTTAATTTAGCTCCGAGTTCCACAGAAGAGAATGTCACACTCACTCCCCCTCAGCAGTGGGCTTTTCATATGGCTGCATCCAGGATGGCTGGTGGCTGAAAAGAGAAATTGCTACTGCTGAGAGAGAGCAAGCCAGTCACTCATCAGCCCAGTGCCTTTTTGCTGCTGTCCTCAACAGTAGTAGACCTTTCGCCCTGTTAAAAATACTGTCCAGGTCTGGGTTGAGATAGAACAGAATAAGGCATGTTGTTTTCATGTTGTAAGTTTTTGTTGAAGAGGTCTACCAAAGTGAAAGATCTCTGTGGTTTCTGAAAAACAGGTTTTGCTTAATAGCCCTTTATCCTTTAGTGAACAAAGGGAGTCAAATATGTGTTTTGCTGTGAATCGTGTAGGCAATACCAGCCAGATATATATTACATGTACCTTATCCTGTGCTTCTTTCTCTACTGTAAGCTCCAGTCTAAGATTATTTCTTTTCTATTTTCCCATAAGATAAAACAAAATAGTTGTTTTCATCTTGGTGTCTGTAAACCTTTATATGAACAACTTCTACGGGATCCACTCAAAACAATTAGGCAAAAAACAAACCCACCACACTACTAGTGCATGACATCAGTTATCACATGGGGAGCTGCACTTCTACTGAAAGATTTTTAGTAGTCTACACATTGGCTGGTGAAAAAAAAAAGTTTAAAACCACTGCAGAAGCTAAATACACCCAAATAATATCTGCATGGTCAATAGCAGAAGATAGATAACTCTTGAGAGAGACTATGAAAATTAAAAGAAAAGAATATGGACAGAAACATAGCCATTGGGATCTTATTATCTAAAATAAAATAAAAAGGAGGTCTGATGAAAATACAAGAAAAAATGGGGAGTATCAGATATTAACAGGAATATTAACAAGGAAACCACACCATGGGTTAACTGGCCACGAGTTGCTCTATTTGCAAATAATGGAACCTTAACAGAAGAGAATAAGCAGGAAGGCAAGCCAACATTTTATACCAAACAATTATTAATGCACCAACAGTCTGAACATTAAGTTAAGGTTCCATAATGAGGCTAACAGTCTGTGGAGATGGTTCAGTCATAAGACTGTTCTTGGCTTAATGGGTGCCATAACCATTAAAGATGAAACACAATATTTGGAAGGCAGAACAGACACAAAGCAGAAAAAGATCACAGCAAACAAAAAAAAAGCTCTTGGTTCCATTCAGGCTTGGCACTGCACAGCAGGATGAAAAGAAAACACAATACTAGTTTTTGCATATCTCCCACTGTTCTCACTTCTGAAAACTAAAGCTGAGGACACTCAAAAGCCAACCATAGCTTAGGGAATAATCTTCCATGGTTCCCCTTATAGTTAATGGATAGAGCAATTTCCCCCAAAAGAATAAATCAGAGCAGAAACTTGCCTGCAATTTTTTTGTATCCTCTAGTGTTCTGGTTTGAAAAGAC
>VZTN01016539.1:0-19388 GCA_013400515.1 Erpornis zantholeuca
ATATCAGAAGTCTTGTGTTTGAAGTGGAGGAAAAGTGGAAGACTTGTCTTAATGCTGAATATTCAGAAGATGATCTGTTTAAAGAATAAGTGGGGAGTAAGGGGAAGAATATTTCACTCTGGTCTACTACAGGGTCCCAGATGTCCTTGAGCTCAGCCCTTGCTTGTTCCCTCAATTACTACATCCCTAAAAATAGGTCAATAAATCATGAAAGTTAATTAGGGTTTGTTGGATATCTGCAGAGAGAAAGTGCTATTATTAATAGCTATCTTTTTATATCTTACCTTTATTCTTATTTATGGGTTAACATGCTAAACATGTAATTTCATGTAATACTCAAGATGATTTCCACAATTACCACAGCTCTCCTTGAAATCCTCACATGGGAAAACTGCAGCCAGATGCTTCCCAAAGGTCAGCAGATGTTTGAATTAATTTTCTGCCATTTAGGTGACAATGATCATACTCTCTCTGCTGCTTCATGCTTGTGTGGGTAGGGTTAAATATAGTCAAATATAAAATAAAAATTCAGGAATCAGTAATACATATTTATAAGAAATTCATATTGTTGGCAAAGTTTGTTTTGCTGACACTGTTTATAAAAGCACAGGTGTGTGATAAAAGATTTCATCTTGAAATAAATGTGCTTCTTAGCTTTGATTGGGCTGTTCTTTTCTTTTTCTTCTGCCTTTTATGAAGCACATTCCATCTTTAACAAATTATCTACTAAAAAATAATCAAGATGCTCTAAAGTATTTAAGTTGCTAAAAGCAATCCAAAGACTTTCTGCTTGTCTTGGTTTTGGTTGTTGTCTTAAAAGCGCAGAACAAATTTTCACTTCACTCTAGTAAATGCACTTTGATTAATATTGTATGCTTCATTTTTATGAGGAGATTCCAGATTGTGTTCTGAAATCTGCAGCGAGGAGATGCTGTTTGGAAGGTCTTGGAGAAGGAAAAAAAAAGATGTTTTGCTAGCTGAGAACTAAACCAACAGGTGCCACATTGACACAAGCAAGAACCTGAGCTCGCCTGCACCAGTTCCAAAGCGTGTCCTTCTCCTTCAGCATGCCTTCCCTTGTGGGAATGCTGTAACAGAGAGCAGAGAGCAAAATCTCTTTGACAAAGGTAATTTGACCAACATTACAAGGGCCCTTCCTTCAGGTGCTTGTCTGATCAGCAGTCATATCTTTGCCAAAAGGATTTGTGCTTTCTCTTGTCCAGAGTGCCTCTTCTGAACTAACAAAAACTTGGGAAGGAATTTCTTTAGAAAGAGTGTCTAGAAAGAAGAATGTTGAAATGGACTAGATAAATATTCATGAAATAATTGGGTGAAGGAATGCCAGCAGTCATGTTGCTGTGGCTGGCAGATTCAGTCTCTTAGGTTTCATGAGAAAGACAAGCTTTAAGCAGAGTTCATCAGGCTGTAAGAAACCTGTTTCCTCCAGGTTTTCAGTGAATCAGGATGATGCAGAGCATCTGCAACTATTCCTAGGACTGCTAAGCTAGAATTTACTTGAAAGAGAATGTGCTAAAGCATAGTTTTGTCAATCAAATTATGTACAAGATTTTTTCTATAGTATATGATAAAAATGTAACCATTTTGATATAATTTCATCTTCTACTTGTCAGGTGCCTTTGTCCCTTAGAAAGAGGATAGAAAAATATAAAGGACTTCTTCAGCTTCACATACTTTTTACAGCACTTCATATTTACATGGGAATTTTTCCATGATGAGAACAAGGCAATAAAAATGAAAGTAAATAATTCTAAAGCAAAATGGCTTTCAGACTAATTGACTGACTTAAAAGCAGTCCATTAATAAAAATGCTAACTGACTGTTCAATTATCAAGTAATTATATATATGTAAGTGCAAATAGAGATTTGTTTCAGAAAGGTGACAGTAGTTTTTGATTTAAATGTTAGGGTTTTGGTTTTTTTCCACAAGAAAGCAATGCTAGAATATTAAATATGGAAATGCAGGCTACCACATTTAGGGCAATGATTGTAAGGCAATAAATTAAAGTTTAATAATGTTGTTTTCTGGAAAGCTCACAGCATCCTGCCAGGCATTATCCTTGTCTTAGTAAAAGGCAATTCAAAAGATTATTATGGGGCTAACCAAGTCAGAGCAATCTAGAATATCCTTGAGAGCTGAGAATAAATATGAGGCTGCTGAACCATTAAGAAATAGGCATTAGCCAACATAGGGGGGTTTTGTTTGTTTTATTCTTTTACAGCAACATTGTGAGCCTGCTGTTTTCTATTCTTTGTGGGTTTTTCTTTTAATTAGCCCTGTGTTAAAACCACTAAAGATACTGAAATAAAAATGTTGCTTAAGCAGATGTTGCACTAGAAAATGGGTCCAGATCGTTAAATGCATTTGTTTTATTTAAATTATTTACTAATATTTTCAAAAAGTAGTTCTTTAAAAAAACCCAAGACTGATAAAGACATGTGAGTTAATTTCTCCTAAAAGCAAATATTTCACTTATTAAAATTTGAAGCTGACATCCTGCAGTTGATAAATGGGGTACTTTTTTTTTTTTTGTGTGTGTATTCTATAACAATCCATCTGTATGAAAATTTCTGGGTTTTTATGGTTTTGGGGTTTTTGGCTTTTTTTAATGGAAAGTAGGTAATACATGAAGCTATTGGGGAAAAAGAAGTTCTACATTGCAGAGGTTTCTCTGTTTCCTGCTTTCTTTGCAACACCTCTAAGACAAATACACCTTTTCAATTTTTTTGTGAGGCTACTTCCATCACTTCTGTGGATCCTTGTTTTCCTTATTTTACATGTGTGGAACTAATGATCTGTTTTTTGATCAGATTCTTAACTTTTTTATTTTATCTATTATTTGTTAGGTTTGTTATAATTTGAACTATTTTGGAAGCAATCTTAAAGGAAGAAAAAATCTGATGGTCTATACTATGATATGGCGAGATTGAACAATGCTATAAAATGGCATCCCAGGCTTAACAGAGAGCCACAGACAAAATCTGTAGCTTTCACTGTGCTTCTCTTATGTCCTAACTCTCAAATAATTCCTGATGGGAATAGTCAGCATGAATTTGCCAAGTGCAAATAGTGCTTGACCAACCCAATCAGCTTTTGAGATGAGATGACTTGTTCTGTGGATAAAGGGAGTGCAATAAGTAGTGTTAACTTTGATCAATGTACCTGTTTTCGTTTGAGTATCTGCTGGAAATTTTGTGTAGCCATAATATTCAAACCACCTTCTTCATAGAAGCTGTTCTATGAAACACTGTGTGGTGGTCTAAGGGATATTTTTAACATTTTATAGAATTATCCTCTTGGCTTTTTTTTTCCTTTTTGTTTTTACTTTTGATGGTGCAAAACCTGGATTGTCAATATTCATGCTATTGTTCTTGAATTTTAAGAGGATGTTTTTGTTATATAAAGGATGTGGGTTGAAATTAATCCCTAATGAAGCTTCCTCTAAGCACTTCTTTCAATGATAAATTTTATCAGCACCTTAAAAATAACTTACCTGTATGTCAGAGGTCACAAACTAGCATAAGCATAGGGTAGCTAGAGAGAAGCTTGTGTAAATCTCAGCTTGGAGGTCACTTTCCAATGTCACAGTGTGAGACAGCTGGAGACTGTGTGCTGTATTCTTACTGCCTTTAAATTGTTTTTTTTAAAGTCATCTGCCTTTAAACACCTGAACTCTAATTCACAATTCACAAACATGTTTCTATTCACAGCATGTAAGTACAGCAGTATTTCGTGGTGATATGCTAGGAAAGATTTGCTTCTTCAACCAGTTTTGTTGGTCTTATTGCTGAGAAGTTAATCTTCATGTAAAATATGTCAGTGAATTTCTTTGTAACCAGCTGAAGTATATTTGTCCATTCTGATGGGAAAGGAAGGAGAGTTTTGAGACATTTTACTTCTCTTTTTCTAATATTTTACTTGGTCTTCAGCAGTCCATCTCCACAACTAATTCAGCCCACTACCAGAAAGTCATTAATCTCCTACTTCTTGTTATAAAGAACCATTGGCCATATTTCCATACAAGGCAGCTCATTTAAAAGTCAACCAAAAGTGCATATCAATGACTTGTATTAAGAAATATAAATAGCTGAATGGTTCTTAGATTAATCATTGATGCTAAAGTTTAGGGAAAGTAACAATGACTAATTATTTTATGTTCTCTTCTGAATAAAAAGGTGTTGGTTCTCGGGAGGAGCAGAGGGGAACCTAAAAGAGAATGACTGGTTTATCCAGTCTTTCCAAGTGTTGCTGTCATCAAATACATTTTGAGGATGTGTTAGTATTTCAAAAATTGTGCCATGCCCTACAAAAAAAACCCCAAAAAACCCAAAGTAACCTGCTTTCACTGTATTTTGAAAACCCTAGTGGTCTTCATTTTAGGCAGATAGGTATAGATTTTGCATGAAAGAATCGGACAGCTCTGTTATCTTCTTCTGTTCAGAATTATGCCAGTACTTGCAGGGAGGAAGTCAAGCTGTTTTTAGAAGAATTTTATTATATATTCTTCAATTATGTAGTAGTAAGATATTCAGAAGTAATTTATTCTTTGCCTCAATGGCTATGTGCTTATTATTATTATATTTTGGATGGAAAATGGCTTGATAAAAAGAAGGGAAAGTTCCTGTACTGTGTAATAGTACAGAGCTACCTCTCAGATCTCAGGCTTCTTGCACTATATCCGTCTTTCCCCAAACAGTGATTAAATGTCTGAATTTTCCCTGGGCCCCATATATAATGTAGATATTTAGGAAAGTTATTTCTGAAGTGGTTGCACTTGTACTTAACTGTGCAAAGCAAATAAGAGTTATTACTAAAAGGAGTGGCAGTCTCTTCAGCTGCTGTGGTTTGGTTTGACAGGGACCAGGCATCAAAGCCATCAGCTGTCACAATTCAGACGTTTTATTAAGTGATATCAGCAATTTACATTAATGAATGGGAGCAACTAAAGCGATCAAATTGTCCTTTTTTTATAGCATGTGTCTGATTTTGCCAGTGTCCTCTGGCTGTGAACCTTTAAATCCTGCCTAGCTTACATTGCTAAAGTTTGCAAGAGCTGGTCTAATCTGCTGTTCCCAAGGGCAGAAGATAAATTAATTTTTAATAATAGTAATAAGAATAATAGAAAATGAGTCTGGAGCTACCATGGGACTCATGACATGGTTCAGAATCCCTTCCAAAGAAAGCTGTTTCTGTGAAATCTGTAGGGAAGGTGATAACTAGTGGGAACTAAAAATTTGATTATTAATCTAACTTTTCTAATAATAAGAACAGCTGAACCTTGGACGATAGTGATTATAATGGGCATAAAATAGCCACTTTTATATTAAATGCCCATAAAACCACCACAACTTACAGTTTAGAGTATGATGATGAACACAGCTAAGAGAGGCAGTAGTTTCTGCGTGCGCATTCAGCTTTCAAAATATGAAAGATTATTTGACAAAATTCTTCATTTACTTCTCATGATTTTGCAATATCCCACTTTGACTTTTCTTTTTAGGTTTTTTAGGAGTATTTTTATGCAGAAACATTCCTTTCTGGGATGCCGAATTGATTTTTGGTTTTTTTTGTTTTATATTGATGCCTTAAATGGCTACCTAGAAACAGAGACCAGACAGGAATAAAGGAATAAAGGTGTTATTTATTTGAAAGGCCTTCAGGTGCACACTTTGGTCTNTTTCCCTGCCCTAATAGGCAGAAAAAGAAAACACATTCCAGAGCACCAAGCTGGGGGTACAAGGCCCCTATCCTATCTTGGAACCTGAACCCTGGGAACCAAGGTCAAAACCAGCTCTTCAAGACACGTTTTCATCAACAACGTTTTAGACCCTAAAAAGTGGGGATGGGATTCATAGAGGGTTGAACCAGGGGAAATTGCCACACCACTTATGTCTCTAATTGGTGATTTTTGTCAATTATACTAATTTTCTAAACCTATAAAACTGTATTCACCTGGGGGTGGGGGCGGAATTTTGTGGACATTTTCCATATCTGCCCCTGGAGACCTCCAATAAAGATCATCCTTTATATTACCTCCTATACTGATATTATTTCAAAAGTGTGTGTTNTTTTCCTGGTACTTTTCCCTGCCCTAATAGGCAGAAAAAGAAAACACATTCCAGAGCACCAAGCTGGGGGTACAAGGCCCCTATCCTATCTTGGAACCTGAACCCTGGGAACCAAGGTCAAAACCAGCTCTTCAAGACACGTTTTCATCAACAACGTTTTAGACCCTAAAAAGTGGGGATGGGATTCATAGAGGGTTGAACCAGGGGAAATTGCCACACCACTTATGTCTCTAATTGGTGATTTTTGTCAATTATACTAATTTTCTAAACCTATAAAACTGTATTCACCTGGGGGTGGGGGCGGAATTTTGTGGACATTTTCCATATCTGCCCCTGGAGACCTCCAATAAAGATCATCCTTTATATTACCTCCTATACTGATATTATTTCAAAAGTGTGTGTTGTTTCATTTCTGGGTTCTTTAAGGCTTCAATTTAATTAACTATTTCCAGGGACAAGTGTTGTCTCAACATTTGTCCATCCAATCCTGTTATAATGACAGAGAGATTAGACATCATGGCCACACTTTAACAGCTCATCTTGATTCCATCAATTTTTATAAACACCGGAGGGAGATGAAAAGGATACCAACAGTATTAGTTTAACATTGCATATTTTCAACTATGTTTTTATTGAAAACTCACCCAGCTCTAAGCCAGCAACATAAATATAAAACTGCTTAGGTTATTACCAAATAAATTTATCTTAAATAAAACATTTATGCATTTCATGGTTGGATTTTTTTGAGATGCAGTGAAATAATTAGAAGCAGTGCTTTCTCCTTTTTATAGCCTCTAGTTACTGTTTAAAATATATTGTTCATATGCATATATATACATTTTAGATTTTGTCTAGTTTAGACATGTCAAATATTTTTTCTCATGTTTTTCAAGGTCTGTTTTGAAATCTGGGATTATTTTCCATATGCAATGAATAATCATACACTCATAAACATATGCAATATTAGTATTCCTTTATCTTAAAGCAGAGTCAAAATATAAAAAATAAGTATATTTTGGTGTCAATTCATCATTGGATCCTCATTTTGGGCAGAATAATTTTGATGTGTGTGGAAACAAACTGACCAGCCAAAAGCCCCAATTATAAAATTACAGTTGTTTTGCTGTAAACAGTTGGTTCACTTTACCTTTTAATTTTAAAAATTCCCTCTCTACATCTGCCCTGGATCAAATTTGTTCTGGTTCCTTCTTGGATACCTTCCCTAAGATGTATTTCTGCTCAAATTTCATTTAACAGTCTTTGCATTTGGCTTAGAGGGTTTTCCATACTTTTCTTCCATTCCCAGTAGAAAGCTTATTTGTTTTGTATATTGGCTTTGGTTCAGTTGATTCTCAAGCATTTCTTGTTCATAATTATTTTGTATGTATCAACCTACAGCTTCCAATCTAAAGCCTTGAAATCTAATTTACAGAAAAAAATTTCTGCTGCCTGTCTAAATAACAATTTATTAATCAGTCTTATTGTAATTATTTTACATTGTAGTCTGCAATTAATGTCATGTATGTATTTTTGAGTAGCATGTTCAATTCTTCGTGTTATGTCTGTAAATATTATAACTTTATGAAATGCCTTAATGTAGCCTTAATGCATCTTTTGCATAGCCTGGGGATTTTTTTGTTTAGTTATGTGTGTGATAATCTTAATTTGATGTTTTTCTGCATACAGTAATCTATTATGAGAGTAATTGCTTCAGCCAAATTTGAGTGTCCAGAAGAATTGGACAACATGTATGAATGGAGTAAATGTCAGTCATTTACATTTTAATTATAAAATATTAGTGCCCAAACCCCATGTTGAATTGTGTGTCTTCTGAACCTAATTGCATCATGTAGTTAATATTGATCGCGCTCTCGTTAGTGACAGCAGAACACAGCCATTAGTTACTAAGTCAATTCTTTTTTTGCTTCAGGGATGCTTGATGCCGTAGTCATGATTAAACACAACTTCCATCTGTTCTAGCCTTAACCAAGTTATATCTGACCCAAACAGAGAGTGGAAAGACTCCAGACTCCATCACATTGCTTGGCTCAACATTTTAGCTATGGTAACTTTAATTTTATTTAAAAGTCTGGCAATAAAAGTCTTTCAGTTTTAAGAAGAGAAATAAAGCTTTCAAAAAACATCACAAATGAAAGACACAGTTGTTCAGTGTGAAAACAGATCACCAAACATTGACTTCATCCCCATTAGATCAGATCATGTTTTACGGTGTTATTTCATATACTCATTATGTACTTATAGTCATAGAATACCTCGAGTTGGAAGGGACCTCTAAGACCTTATTTCTCCAACCCCTCCCATGGTAGGGACATCTTCCGCTAGACCAAGCTGCTCTAAGCCCCATCCAACCTGGCCTGGAACATTTCCAGGGATGGGGCATTGTCCCGTTCCACTATAGAAGTCGGGAAGGATTCTTTTAATAGTTTTTCTGACGAAAAATTAGGCACAAAACACGGCAATATTATATCTGGAACCCGTTTACTGAAATAAAAGGGGACTAGGAAAAGGGGCAGAGGGGGAAAGAAAGAGAGGACAGGGACAGCATCACCACGGAGAATTGTGAGCGCTCTGCCGGCGGCAGCTCAGCAGACAGAGCGTGCGAGCTGCGCAGCTCCCGTGGCGCTGGGCGCGATGCTCGGAGAGCCGCGGGCTGCGAGTCCCTGCTGGCGGCGGAGAACAGGCTGCTGGAGGGGCGAGAGTGCTCCCGGGGCAGGGGCAGGACGGAGAACAGGCTGCTGGAGGGCCGGGAGTGCTCCCGGGGCAGGGGCAGGGCCAGGACGGCGGCGGCGGCAGAAGCTGTGCCTCGGAGAGCACGGCTGGGTACGAGCGGCGGTGGCAGCAGAGATTTCCACAGTGATGAACTAGGTCACAGCAGCGATGAAGCCAAGCAAAGCAGGCAACACAGGAAGGCAGGACCACAACGAAGCCGAGAAGGGAAGGGGCCAAACTGCCCCTCCAAGCCACCCAAAGCAAAAGACTCTGTGGTGTTGCGGCTAGCTGCTTTTCATGTGCCCCCAAACTCCTCCCGTAACTCGGTCTCCTGGGCCTGCTTTTGGCTGGCATTTTCACGGACATCAGGCACCTGCCCCTGCCAGCAAGCGTGTGCATGTGTGAGTGGGGACGGGGGAGGGGAGCTGCATGAAATACAGGAGTTCTCTTTACCCCATTGGGAAAAATGTTGAGGCATAAATATATTGGTCCCTCTCAGGCATCCACAACTTCTCTGAGCTTCCTGTGCCAGTGACCCACCATCCTTACAGTAAAGAATTTCTTCTTAATATCTAATCTAAATCTTCCCTTTTCCATCAAATATTTCACCTGCTTTATTCCATTTATATTCTTATATCTCTTAACATCTCTGAAGCAATTTTTCCCTCGTCATTTCACTATAATTAGCTGCTGCTGTTGAAAACAAATTCACTCTGCAATTTCTTCTGCCTTGTTCCTATGTGTGATAGTAGAAATGATGATGTTGATGTTCAAATTCATAAAGCCTCCTAAAAAGCTTCCCCCTCCTTCCTGCCCTCCTACTAATAAAGTTTGTTTATATGGCTTTTGGGCGGGCTAATAAATCCCCCTTTCTTTTTCAGCAAAATGAATATCTCGAAAGATTTGAGATGGGCAGGTATGGGATGGTAATGATTCATGATGGGAATATTTGTCCTGTGATGAAAAATAAGCTGCTAGAGAAGACACTCTAGCGGAGTTCTCACTGAAGGATGCTAGTAGTTGCAGTTGTGAGGAAAATCTGTGTCATTTTACTCAATGCTATTTGGTTGAGTCTGCCATCTCACACCTAAAAGTAAAATTTTTCATGTTTTTAAAGGGAATGAACAGAGTTCAGAATCTTTGCATTTATACTGTTTTATGTGTAACAAGATTTTAAGCCATCAGCAGGGCAAAATGGCTACAAGAAAGATGCTGTCACATTACATTGGTATTTTGGTTTGGTGTGGAAAGTGTGAAAGGTTTTTGTTTGTTTGTTTGTTTGTTTGTGTGTGTTTGTTTTTTTTTAACAGACAGAAATGACATCATGCACAATCAGAAAAGGTACTTTAAGAGCAGTCAATGCATGTAAATCCATGAGATTTATTTAGGAGTCTCTTACCTTCAGCCAATTTTGCTCATTCCAGTTTCAAAACAAAACATAAAATTTCTTACAGATTCAAATGAAATTAATTCACTCTGTGTTGAATCAGAGAAGGGTGATATACATGTTCAGATCAGTGAAAATGGAGGGGGCAAAGCAGGAGAAGAAACTTCAGTGGAAAGAAAAGGAAGTCAGGTGCCAAATGTGATGAATGAAAGGAGGCACTTCATGTTATTCCCAGAAAGTTTTCATCTTCATATTAATTTAGTAATTTGTATGAATTTGCATTTTAGATCAAGTAAGTGAGCTAGTTTGTCTGGTACACTCCTTTTGAAAGTTTTCAGCTTAGATAACTCCTACAGACAAGCATAGAAATTAAATCAATTAGAAGTTGATGGATGCGCTAAGTCTTCACATCCCTTGATTTTAAGTATGCTTGCAGTTATGCATCTAGAGTTTATATAAATGTAATTCATTTATATATGTGTGAATGCATATGTATGTGTGTAAAATAGGTGAAGAATGAATCCTTCACATAATCTTTATACTATAATGAAATAGGCAATAAAAGGTTTTCAGGAGCACTTTTCTGGCCTCTTTTTATCTCAGAGACCACTAAAGCAATGATCAACTATTGATCAGGCTAAGCTGACTCTTGCACATTTCTGCATTGTCTAAAGCACAGTCTGAATATTTGCGTTATTATTTTTGTATCTCCCTCCCTTCAGACTTACTTATCTCTTTAGCCTTTCTTTGTGAATTGCTCTTGTAGATACAGCTACTTATACAAGAAGCTGCAAGAAGGAAAATGAATACCAGATGGTGCTTAAATCAGGATTAGTACATTACTATGTCAAGCTTTTGCAACCTCTGTACAAGTTTACTACTGACAGAGACTCTCAAGAGAGAAAAATTTTGCATGACAAATGTGAAAAAAATCAGTGGAATGGCTTTACTAAACTGACAAATGATTCCCTGAAGTTTTGTTGTGTAAAGTTTTACCTTAAAATAACAATTCAAAGGAAACAATGTTACAGTAATAAGATGTAAAGCAACTTTATTCTTTTCATACATGCAGCATAGTATTAAATTGGAACTGTAATGGTAAAATATGGTTTTGGTTTTTAATTTATTGACTGCATTGTACTCACCTGTATTTAGACCCTTTTTTTCTTTGTACTCCTTATGGTAATTCAACCAGGAAATCAGCTCTTTGCAGACAAAAGTATGCATTGTTTCAGTTTGTGGGATTTGCATGAGCACATATTTAAATATGGAAACATAATATGAGGATAGGAAAACATTCTTTGTTTGCCAGTAAAGGACGTGGGCAATCACTAGAACATATGGAAATCCTTATTTGATTGAAAATCAATAGCTATGTTTTATTAAGAGTAAACCAAGAAAAAGCTGGTGCTTGGAAAGCTTTTTTTCTTGGGTTTAGTTTCTACTGTTAACATCTGTAAAGTTCCTGGGTGTGAATGCTTAATGAAATGGACCATGTGCAAGAAACTTCTTATTGAGGTCAGAAAAAGAGGCCAGTAGTCGTGTTGAACATGATAAAACCTAATTACTAACCTAATTACTGGAGATATTCCATCTTTTAGCTTTTCTGAGAGCATTAGAATAGACTCGGAACCTCTTAGTGTTGTGACTTGCTGCCTTAAACTGAACTGGGTTGTATGTTCTGAGCTTGGCATGAATCTAGTCTCTTTAGGCATGTGTTTTCCAGTTTAGAAGACAGCTCCCCAAAAATAAAATGCAAAATACCATGTCCCTGGTAAGAAATAGAAAAGTAGTGAATAGAGACAGTAGTAGAATAGGATTGCTTTTTCTCAGTCTGTGAAAATGTAATAAGGAGAAATCTGAGGCAGGCTGCCTGAGACTTAACTGAACTTAAAAAATGTAAAATAATGAATAATAGTGATATAATAAAATAGACATATTGCAATCTGTATCATTATTTTGATGAGATGACTGATGTGTGCAATGACTTCATCTGCTGTCTGGTACTTTCTATCAGAGATGTGACCTTTGCTCGACAGGCTGACAGCTTTATTGGAAGTGAATGTCTAAGCACATATGTAATTTTTTCTTCCATATGGTTGTAAACACACAATTATTCAATGCATTAAAATCAGTAAAAGAATCATGACCATCTTATCATGGAGTTTCTTAGCTTTTGAGAAATAGAAAAATATATTTTTGCAAGAACTTAAAGGAATCTTATAGTACAAAAATTTGTAAAATACCACTCAGTTCTTGAGGTTGGGTGGGGAAATCTGATAATACTGAGAGAAAAATTGTTCCTTACTGATGAAATTCATCATCTAAATAGTGAAGGGTCAGGCAGAACTTGAACAATTTTCTTTTTTGTCCTTGCTATTTGCTCAGATACTTGGACAGGGTTTTGTTTCATGACTTCTGTAATGCACAGTTCCTTTCTAGTTAATTGTAATAACTCCTGGTTTGAAATGGGTAAATAAAACAGTAGACATTAAACAAATCCCCTTTTCTCGTATAAACTACTGATAATAGGCATGTGAAAAGCTCCAGGTGAGCCAAATCTGTTTGGTTTTAATTCCTAAATTTCATCAATATTTTTGCTTCAGTTATATCATCACACCAGTATGTATCTGGATTTTTCCATAAACTGCAATTTGTTTTTAGAAAGAATATACAATGTAAGTCATGGATAAAAATATGTGGATACATTTGGGGCAAACTGTGAAAATTATTTTGCTTTATTTACTTATTAGATGTAATCCACAGTCATAAATATTTCAAATGTTTATAAGACTACTTGTATTGGTAGGTACTCCACAGTGCACTACTATTAACTTGAAATACAAAAGTGGAATAAGAGCTAAAACACTTGATTATTCATTATTTCCCATCTAAACTATAAACAAGGTGTAAGTGGCTGCCAACTTAAAAAATTAATTATATATCTCTAGTGAAAATAATTAACAGAATATGTTAGTTTAGATGGATGAAATCTAAACCTAAAAGCATATTTTAACTGTTGTCCCTGTTGGGAAAGAATTCTGTTCAAAGTTCAGGTGCCATTATCCACGGGGATAATGCAAGGCAACAAGGTAGGTGTACTATGCATAGACATTCATATTTTAGCCTGTCAGTGCATTACTCTGTGTTTGGATTTCCTTTGGAAAATTATTCTTTCTGTCACTGCCCTCAAGCCAGGCTGTGTTTTATTTGTATGGACTACTGATAATTTATTCAGAACTACTCTAGTTGACTCTAAGGTTTGTTCTCACACTTACTATTTCACATATTATGAATGGCAATGTATGGCTATTTACTACTCTTATCTCAATTTGGGAAGGAATAATGTCTAAATTTAAAAAAAAACCCCAGAGATATGAATCATACTTTTGATTTAATACTCTTTATTTCAATAAATTGCTCAATAAGCTTCATTTAATAGTAGCTATACTAATAATATTTGTGACTAAACATCTTATTTTAAATGTAAAAATTGCTTCTTACACCATTTACTATTGTAGATTGTTTTCTATATTTTTCTTTAAATCTTTTAGCAATGTTTGAGGATTCTTTTAAAAGGACTTGGTGGTCAAAGAGGCCCAATGACCATCACAGATTATTTCCTGGGCTGTTCAGTACTATGATTAACATAATACAATGTAAATCTCACCTGACTTTCTAGTTGTTAGGTGATTTTGGGGTGTTAACCTTCATTAAAATACTGTCAGTGAAGACTAGACACTGTGACCTCATAGGCTAGATCAGTGATTAGCAGAAAAAGTAAGTGTAGTTCAATTCCATGTTTTAGGTTACAGTAGGAATTGTCACAGCACCCCTGAACTCCATCCACATAAGTAAACTTTGTTATTTGAATCACGTTGTTGAATGCTGTTAAGGCTTTACTACATTTGAGGCAGTATTTTTTTTCTAACAGCTGTCTTCCTCAACTCCTCTGATATCTCTTCATTTTCCAGAGTGCTGCTTCCTTGAGTAACATAAATGCAAAATGTATTGGTATAATTTAAATTCCATAGGCATTAATTCATAATTTAGGAACACACTCTTTTGGGTTTCATTGGAATTGCTTGAATATTTGCTGAATTCCTGTATCAGTCATAATATATGATCTCTTCCTAAGAATGTATGGAAAGACGCAGAATTGGAGCATGGCAACTTTGGAAATGTGCAACTAGGAGCTTGCATAAAAGCTGGAGTCTGTTAGGAACCCATTGCCTGCTGTCTCAGCTCTGTGTTGAGGATTTAATGTTGATTATATCGATTTTCCAGACTATCCCTCACTCTTCTAAACAATTAGGTAGAATAAAACATCTTTATAATTAATTTTAAATAGCTATGGCATGTCTTCTCTCAGTTTTTTAGGATATTATTTATCGTGTATAAATATACACATTATCATTTATGTCTCGTTCTTCCTCTCTTTCCTACTTATCTATTTTATATCTTTGGAGAGAAACACCTCTATGAGTGAAGGTCCTTTTTAAAGGAAAAGTTGCTACATTTTTTCATGTGTACAGCCTCCCAACTTTCTGCACTTTCTCTAGGATACCTCAAAAGTCTCTATTTCCAGTACACAAGTCTTAGTTTTAGTGGCCTGACCTTTTCTAGTGGAATAATATTCCTCGTGAGAATTTCCTACTAGATCTGCAACTGAACTCAATGAATATATGGTCTTTCTTGATAGTGAAATAGGAGCTGAGTACCTTTGAATGTGGCCAAGGACTGGGGAAAGTCTGACTTCTGAGTAAGGCTGTGCCCAACAAACTAACTTTGCCTTTAAGCTCCATAAATCATGACATACTTCCTTGGTCTTGGGCCAAGAGACTCAGCACCATGCACAACCAGGGCATTGATTTGCTGGTGTGTCATTATATCTCCAAAGGGTAATGCCATAAATATCTTCTTACTTTACTGCAGATTCCCTGGCTCTTCTCTTAAACATGTCAGCAAAAAGTTGCAGAGTTCCCACAGCTTCTCTGAGTTCTCTTTAGTGATGCCTACTTTCAAGAAAGATGATACATCTTAATATCTCCAGGACCTTGTAAATGCAAAAGAAAATAGACCATAGGCTGCTGCTTTTTTCCTATTAATTTCACATATTTTTATATACTTAGTTTGAGCAGTCACTTGATCAAACAATTTGACTTTCTGCACATTAAATGACCAGAGGTCCACGGTATTGCTCTCTTACCCATGCATTAAGCTCAATAACTTGTTTCCTGAAGCCTTCAGGAATCTCTAGAACAAACTTACTTATTTTTCAAAACTTAATATCTGAGCCTATTTTTTAAACTACTGTTATCTGTGGTCTGCAAGGCTAAATAATGTGGCTCTCCAAAAAGACCAGCAATTCACACAGCAGTGCACACAGAAGAACAAAGGATATCTACCTTAGAAAGTACTAGAGAGACAAGGCTACTGCAGATACTTGCAATGTATTTTTAGATTAACATTTAGATCACGCTATAGAAATAAAAACTGGCAATTTCTGAAGTTTCACCTGGTAATGAAACAACTCTCTCTTTTTATCCTTTGGCATGGGGTATTATGGCAGTCAATCCAGCTAGTGTGTATATAAAATCACACAGTCGATGGAGTATTTCTTACCAGACATTTACTCTATCATTGTTCCAATAACTGAAGAATAGTAATAACAATTATTAAGAAAAGAAATTACTTACATAACATGACAGTTGATGATATATTGTCTTACTTGAAGGTACCAGTATATGGAAACACTTTTAAAATTATTCTAGTAATCCAGTCCTGTTTGCAGTAACATCATTTTTATTTATATTAACAGAATGTGAATCAGGATTTTCCACTTAGTTTAGCTGTGACTCCTTTCTGCCAATGAACTACTTGTATATTTAAAAATTAATAAATTAGATTTCTATTTTAAAGTACTAGTTTTTAAAAGGAAAGGCAGACAAATAAGATATTAATGAAGAAAGAATTGAGTGGGTGTAGCCCCTATTGAAGGGTGATTTTCTTTTTGGCTGTGAAGTTGCTTCACAACAGACATTATACTGATTATAAGGAGCATACAGATGTGGGACAGGTTATGCTGCCAATGTGCAATTGCCCCCAAAAGCAATCAAAACCCTTGCCTGATTTACTTGAGCTTTGCTAGTGGCATCTTTATCATATACAAATAACAATATACCAAAAAATATAAACTGTAAGTCTTATGGTTGTTGGCATCTATTTTATAATTTAATTTAATTCAGTGTTGGAATATAATGCAGGGATGCCTTAAGAATGCTGAGTTTAGTTGGTATTTGTAATTGTACCTGATAGAATGACCAGAGTTTCTATTTTTCAGTGTTGGTTTTCATTTCTATATATGTGTTTTACTTCTGCTTTCCTTCTTTGTGATCTATTTTCTTTTATTTGCACTGCATTACGGAAGTAATTAATTTTTGCCAAAGGCTTGACTCATATGTGTTTACAGTGTACTTATTCTTAATGTTAACCATTCTGACTAGTTTTATGAGATTGTCAGTTTTACATATAATCCAGCATAAAAACTTGCATGCACTCCTAATCTCTAAAATTGTAACATACAAAAAAAAAACCCCAAAAAACCCAAAAAAAACACCAAACCCAGGAGAAATAGAGCATTTTATTAGTTCAACTTAAGTCAAATTTGTTAGAAATGGTCAAGAAACCATTTAATTTTCCCTTACCCTTTTTTGTTTTAATTTTGGATTTTATAAATGGTACTGTTCTATTACAAAAGATACAATATAAATCCATTGTGAGTCTTCTGCTCTCTGGTTCTATATTTATAGTTAACCCAGTTTTTGAGAATAGAACTTTGCTCATTATTAAAAAATTTAAAAATGTAAATGATAGGGGCAAAATAACCAGATCAAATTTTTAACTAACTAAATTTTTCTGCTCCATAAATGTTTTGCATTCAGCCAATTCAAAATACTTCCATGCTGAAGTATTAAAATAATAATTAAAAATTAAGTATTAAAAATATGACAGGCACACTTTAGATCATTTTTTCTGATGATCCATATAGTCATCAATGATTTGGAAGAATCAAATGCTAACTCTTTATTTTGCATGACCATAGGTGGTCCAGACAAGGGATTGCTTTCTTCTACAACCTAGACAAGTAGTCTAACCCCTGGGTTCATGAACTCAATATTTTTCTTGTCAGTCCAATGAATATTGAGCTTTTTGTGTAGTTTTCTTTCAAGACTCGAGAGATTAAGTCGACATTGAATATAGAGATGGTTCTGAGTAAAAACTGGAACATGTACTTCTCTTCCAAGTTTCAGACTGTTAAGAATTTTACCAGAAATATTTTTTCTCCAAACCTCAAAAAATTTTAAAGCATTAAAAATCCTTGAAACTAGAAGAGTGTCCCAATGAGAACTTTGTATATCAACATATCATGTTTGCTGACTTATCAAAACAAAACAAAACCCTTCGAATTTCTACTTTATTCAAGAAAAAAATACTGCTTAACCAGCTCAGAAATTTATGAAGACACAGAAATTACTCTTTATCTTATTTTTTATTTTTCTCTTTTCCCCTCAAATGTTGTAATTAAGTGATAGAAATTTGACAGGTTATCAGAGCTATCTATAAATGAATTCTTTATTGCTAAAACATTCTACTATCTTGATAACTTTTTTATACATTATTAACCTTTTCTAGCATCCATCTGTCTTTGTTAAGGATGCCTAATTGTGAAAATTTCACACTTCTGAGAAACTTAAAATACAAGATTAAAAAAAAAACCATAAAACCCTCCAAAACAACAAACAAACAAACCAAAACCAACCAACCAAAAAACCTGCCTGAAATTTTAGGCTTAATCCTATATAAAGGTGAAAAAATCCATTGTTTCAGAGAAGTGTAAGCAAACATGCTAATATTTCACATGCAAAACCCATTAATACTTTTTCTTGCAGTCTGGAATACAGTGAATTATTTCTTGAAAAAATCTGCTCTATTTTTAATGCTCTGTAATCATATATCTATTAATGATCTTCCAGTTCTGATGCTCAAACCAAAGCTAAATGCACACAAAAAATGTTTTTTAGAAGAGGAACAGCTTTGTTTTGCATTAGATTGCATTAATTTCATGCCACTGGGCTTTTAGTTCCATTCCTTTAAATTGCTATGTAAAAAGGCACATGAGCATAGGGCCATTGAGATTTGTTTCTACTGATGTCAAAAGAATTTATATGCAGGGGAACTGAGCAAAGTGCTGAAATATAGTAATATAAAATATAAATATAGAAATATAAACCACAAATATGCAAAATAGGTACATTAAACTCTATAAATCATGGTTAATTGGATGAGACTTGCTTTAATTTAATTAGATGTGGCTCTCTGGCCCTAATGCCCAGAAAATATTCTGGTCTTAAGGTAATTGTTTCTATAAAACGCCAGTGTTGTATTTCAGTTGACACTGCAACTGTTCATTCTTGTGGTTTGTAGGGTTAAACACAAGGAACTAGGAAAAAATGTGGGATTCATTTTATTGTAAGCTTTGGCTGGGAAGAATAGTAATCCTGAGCTGAGTGAAGCAATTCCCATTGTCTTCCCTGGAGAATGAAACTCCATATCATCCAAATGCTCTTTTATCCCAGAAATAGGTTTCAGTAGAAAGAAAGAGTATACTGGCTAATATGTTTGCTTTTTTTTTTTAATTTATATTTCATTTTCCCATTGTCCCTAATCAGATCTTAAACTCTCTGAGACAGAAACAGTCTTTGTAAACAAAGGCCTAGAAATAATTATGCCTGTAAAGAAAATTATATCTCAGAGTATAAGTTGACAACAGCTAAATTAAGGTTTCCTCTTTCTTTTTTTTCTTTCTCTCCTTGTCTTCATAGGAAGTATCACTCCCATCCAGTGTACATTAAGAAAGGATATTTTTATGTCAGTTATGTCTGGTGTCACATGCACATCCACTAAATGTAGGAGGATGAAGTTTCCCTGATACGAAAGAGTTGGCTCAAGTCGTTTTAAGTTCATGGATGAATGTCAGAGACTGAAAATAGTTCATGCCTCAAACATTGATATAAAGTTTTGCTCATTATAAAGAAGCTACAACCAAAGAAGCCTCCCTGAAGACTGGGACTTTGGACTGCAACTCAAGCTGCTGATTAGATAAAGGGAAACCATTGTTCAG
>VZTN01016540.1:13911-99049 GCA_013400515.1 Erpornis zantholeuca
AGCTGATATCACTGAGATGCTTTCTGAGCATATTTTCCCCCCTCTCTTTTTTCTATGCAATCTGTTTGTCCCCTTCTTTTAAAAACTTTCCACTTGGTTATTTTAACCAATAAAAATTTAGCTTGTGGGGTGAGATCACATGCAATTTTAGTACTATTTCTTCTCTGCATTGTGTCTTCGGATACTAAATGTGCAGTGAGACTGTTAAGGTCCTGGTGTTTCTTCAAATTAAATACCAATCAGGATAGATTAAATGGAACAGTCCCTTTCTTGCATAGAGCCATCCATCTAGCTGATAAAAAATTTTCCCAGTTAAAGCATATTCAAGGATATTACAGATCTTTACGTGGATAGATAAGGATATAATTCATTTACATCTCACAATAAATATTTCATATTATCAAACATCCTCACCACCTTGCCTCCAGTTTCTCAAAGATGTTGGATATGCCATGTTAACAGTACAGCTGACAGACTGTGGGGAGGGGTTGTGCCTTCGTCACCACTCATCTGTTTCAGCATTCAGCATCTGACTCAGATATGAAAACTACATCTACCCAATGTACTCAGCATGAGCAACATGCTGAGTTTCAGGAGGAGCTGAAAGCCCTGGTGCAGCAGGAAAGCTGTGACACAACCATGGAAACGTGGCAAAGTGACTCCCACAACCGGGATGCTGAGATGGACAGATGTGAACTCTTCAGAAGGCAAAGGCAGGGAAGGGGAGGCACTTTATTACTATACAGTCAGTTCTTCCATAATTTCCATGCCATGTTCAGTAAGTCTTAACTGGAAGTGGTTAAATAATTTAAAAACACACCAGTAAGTTTCATCCATCACTTTTGCAATGCCCAGTATCCTTTGTCTCATTGTGACAGTTGTTCTTGAGGGCTTGGACAATTACTTGTGATAGTATTATCAAGACTACTTGCTTGCAAAACGTCCTACAGCATGGCTGAAAAAACGCCATGTGAATACTGGTGGTGCACAGATAATCCTAATTTAAAAACTGTTAAAGAAAGTATTGCAAGGGATACAGCAACTATATGTGAGTAGTTATTAAATACATAAATAGAGCAACTTTGTAATAAAATCTGTAAAGTTTTTCAAATAAAANAGACAACCAGCGAGAGACATTTCTGTGTTGTTTTGTGATTCTTGCATTAGAAATAAGAGCTATTGTAACCAATGTGTGAACCTCTTCTGACTCTCATGGATATTCAATAATACAGTTGTAACTCCATGTGCACAGCAATACAGAACAGATAGAAAGAAGACTGCTCTGCGTTAACTTTGATTTTGTAAGGGTCTTTGATGATAGTCTGATATTAAGGGAAAATTATATGATGTCATAATTCTGCTGGTGTCAGTTAAATTCTTCCACTAGAAGTTTTGGCCAACAAAGTAATAGACCATTTTTAATACAGAGTTCTAAGACAGTAAAGATGAAGGTTCCCAGACATGCCACAATTTCCAACAGCAACAACAATTCATATTAAACACAAGTAGAATGTTTCAGAGACTTGCAGAATAGTGAGGCAGGTTGGGGAATGAAAGGAAAAAACCTATAGGCCAGTCTAATTTGTGTTTAATTGATTACTGATATTTCATTAATAAAACGGGTTATTGTGTAGCATAGCAAACAATTATAAATACATCAGGGTCAAGAGAGGGCAACCACAAGGTGATAAAATAAATCTTTTAATCCTGTGCTACATCTTTGGGCTCTAGGTTTATAATGCATCCTCAGTAGGATATAAAGAAATCATAGCCATGTATCCTGTACTCTATTTACAGAATAGAATGCATACTCCTGCAAACATCAATTACAATTATGTTTTAATTATATTGCATCTACCTGATGTTAATGGTGGGTCATATAAAGTTGACTCCCATGAGAAGGATATAAGATTATATGGAAAAACAAATGGGAAATACAATCATGCCATGCTCACTGAAACGTTCACTGGGTAATTGGTCTGACTGATCTTGAAGATTATTTTGTAAAGGTATATCAGTAGTCACACCTGGCAAAGATCCACATCCATTTATATGTCTGCCTACCTAATTATTTTTAAGTACTTGGTTGGTCTTCAATAAAAGGGTAAAATTATCCCTTCTTGGTCTGTAATACAGTCTGCTTTGTCCATGAGAAAGGAGAGATGTCCAAATGAAGAATTTAATCAAGTACTTGGTTATGCCAGGCCAAGACCTTCCACAGATCATTCTGTGTACAGCTCTGACAGAATCCAGCCTGCCCAGCTGCCACACAGAGAGATGGGACCTCTGTTGGTATGTACATCTTTAAATTAAGTGTTCACATCACATTTAAAATATTCTTCTCAGTTTGTCTTTCCATTACATAGGATGATGTAGATGTGTTTGAGCTTTTTCATACACTGGAAATATGAGAGATATGATGGTGAGGTGTTCCTCCAGAGTTTGCCTCACTGAGCTGCTGCAGCATGGACATTCCCAGGGCACCTTGACCCCAGATTTCCATCAACAGAGCTGCCCAAGTTACCTGCCTGCTCTTGAAATGGCAGGAAAGTAGCAGGATAAACTGCTACAGCTGAACCTTTTGGGCCTGAAACTTGGTCTGAATAAGATATTTCAATAAGGCTGTGTGACTTGGACCCAGAATGTCCCAGTTTTCCAACAGCAACCTGGATAAGTTTCCATGGGAGCCCTCAGTTCAGTGGAACAGTGCTGCCCCCTTTGCAGGTTGTCATGCAAATGAAAGGCTCTTTCATGAAGTGTACTGCTATTCTTCATCAGATAAATTGCCCTCATTTCAGTTTATTCATAATCTTTAATAATGCAGATGTTTCTCAGCAAACATTTCTCATACTAAAATATTAACCCTGACAATCAGGCCAATGGATGAATTAGTGTTGCGTGGTACGCAGACATAAAGGAAATGTTCTTACTGGTCCTGCAAACTAATGATGCCCACGTTGAAGGATTAATGCTACTGCAAGAAAAATGGGAACAGGCAGACAGAGATAAGAAAAATTAAGAAGATATCTACATTTAGAACTAGCTGTGACTAGGGTTTATAGCAACATAAATAAATCATCATAAATTTGTATGCTTAATAAAATCTCTCTAAGGAAGACAGAACTACTTGTGCAGAATTTTCTTCTCCTTAAATTTCAGAATTTAATAAAAATAAAAACAAAAGCAGCAATGAGCAGGACAGTGGTGAAAAAGCTTTAAACCTACTCCACAGGTAAAGAGCACAATAAGCGAGATAAAACCCAGCAAATTTGCTAAATTGAATAAATAATTTCAAAACAGTTTGTGAGAACAGGCCACAGCTGGTGGTGTCATCCTGAGTCATATAACGGCTTATTACACAAGTTGCTGGGTCATAGCAGAATGGAGCAGATGTACTGGTAAGCCTTGATGTGCAGTGCAAGAAGACCAGAAGAAAGCTCTGGCACAGAAGCATTTTCACATGTAGGAGGAAAGCTCTTGTTAAGGGAAAATACCTTGATACTTAGACCTGCTTTTCCCGCAGAGCCTGAACTTAACAGTCCCTACCCATGGGAGATGCAGCCAGAGCAGACATTCATTTGCTGATACCTGTTAGGTCCATGCTCATGTCCTGCAAACAGGAGGGCTGGAGGGAGTAAGTCAGGAGTACATCACCATGGTTAAAGCACTGCTAGCACTCATTATGGAATGGCCAAGCTTCACTTAGATGAGGTCCACTGCCCTCTCTCACTTCAACCTTATTTACCCACCCTCATCTCTGATGATGAGGGTCTTGTTCTTACGCAGCTCTCTAAGTCCAAGAGATATTTGTGCACAGCCACATATGTCTGATAGATTTATGTAAGCTCTCTCAGTCAGGCAAACAAGTCATCAAAAATACTAAGAATTGTTATTTGCAAGAAATATTAGAAAATAAATAAATAACATTTCAGTAAAAGTCTGTTTCATTTTCTTATGAACTCCTCTCGAACATCATTGTGCAGTAATAAATAAAAGAAGCCAAATCAGCTGTCAAAAAGGCTATTTATTCCTACCTGCAAGTACATCTGTTCAACTAATAAAAACATCACCTGAGTGTCTGACCTTGCAAGACTTGTCCTAGGAGGAACAGGCAAATCGTATATAAATCATAAGCTTCTTCTCTGAAACCTCTTTCTCATTCTGAAAGACCATTATTAAGGTCAGAAAATGAATATGGAAACATCATATGATTCAGGTTTGCAAAAGTTTTAGAGGAGTATAAATGGTTGCTTCCGTTATGAAGTCTCAGGTGCAAAAGGCACACCAGCCCTGTCCATGCTCCACTGCCTGCTGACTGCACTTTTATCCACAGCTTCCCATTCCTTAGGCAATATAAACACTCCACACAAAAGCTCCAGATCTCGTCTCAATGGAATCACAGGCAATAAACCCCCAAAAATATTAAATAACAAAACTCTACTCTCTGTGTTCCTAAAGTTATGCTTCTGGAAGGGAAGCAAGTTTTAGAAATTCTATTATCAACTTTATTATATTTTTATTGTAAACCTTCTGCTAAAGGCTATGCTAAATTCTTTTGCAGTCTACATACAGGATGCATATAAATTTGTACTCAGGATTTTCTGCTCCTGGTGTTATGTGAGGCTTGCCTACCCAACAGTTTTTCTTATTACTGCAGAGTAAATTATAATGCAATGTACAGCATGTTAAGAACTCTGCACTAAGCCTTCATGTGGATGGTTACCTAAAGATGTACACAGTACATATGGGCTTGCAGTCAGAATTACATCTCTTTCCCTACCATCAAGTGAGAGACAGGTCCACCTAATGCTAAAGCAATGATGTTCTAAGATGCTGCTGAACCTTAGGCACTTTACTATTGCAGTAAGTAATAATTACAGAACAGTTAGAAATTAGTTTGTTGAAATATTTCTATATGGTATACTTGAGATCTCATGCCTTTGACAGCCAAGGAAATCGATGGAGTATTTAACACTTACCAAGAATGATGAAGTATAAAGGATAAAGTCTTTTGTATATCTACTTGTCTTCATTAAGGCTATTGCAGCTCCACAGCTCACCAAAAATTTAATTATGGCCTTAATTACATTGAACAAACTGACCTTGGCAAATTTGGTCCTTCAAACTTATTTCTGTCAGGGATACTATCCAATAGGACACTTTGAGCACTGACATTTTCAAGTTCTTTTAGAAGATACCTTAATAATGATGTTTTATAAGGTATGTTGCTCCCACAGAGACAGGATAATTCTTCCCTGCACTTATGTGTGTTTATCGTCCACACACTGAATCAGCAAAGAGCAGCTATGGATGTCTAAGTTAGCACAAAACTTGTGCTCTATAAATTCTCTCTGTTGACAAGCCCCAAGATTCCAGATGAGGTACACAAAACAGCTGCAGTACAGCTGTAAAATGAAGAGGGATTTAATCTGACTGACCTCGGTTGTGATATGAAAAACAGCTGTACATGGTGAAGAGGTGAAAATTTACCTTTTTTCCATGTCAGATAAGCCTGGTTTGACTTTTGATGAATCATTCACGGGGGCAGGGGGAGTATCCAAAAGACAGGCCACCACTAACAAGGCTGGGAATTCATTAATGAAGACGCTTACTCAAAGTAAGCATTAATGAAAATGCTTACTTATTTCCTTTACTGCCTTCCAGAGTGCTTTGTGTTATGAAGTTCAATTATTCTTCCAGGAAAAAAAAATTCAGAAACTGGAAATAAGTTAGCTATGCGAGAGGTTATTTTTCCTTTGTGTAGCTGACAGCACGAAAAAGTCCTTTGATGCTTAGACTGATTGTTTAAAAAAGACAAATCTTATTTACAACCCCTACACATACTAGAGTTAAGGGAGGGGGACATTACATGTAACAAAGACAGCATGAAAAGGATTTTCTGTGGAAGCTACCATATGCAGGAAAACCTTGCAGTGGAGAATGTTTGTGTACTCAGAATACCACAGAAATATTAAAATTATTTCTGAACAAATTCAGCACTTTCATTGCAGAAATACAGGTTTATAAAATGCTACTCACTTACTTACTCCTTCTATCAAAATACAAATCCATTTCATGGCTCTGTGGTACAGGGTTGCATCTTCAACTCTTAATGTTAGCAGAGATATTGTTCATTGCATAAGATCATGCTGAAAAATATTACTTACATAATGAAGACATCATCAAGGTCAGCTCAATTTCAACAACTCAGAACAGAAAAAAAATTGATTAGATGGGGATATACAGGAAAATAATAGCAGAATAAATATTGTGCCATTGTCACAAAAACTGTTTATTGCCTCTTCAAAGATGATGGGATATGATATTACATTCATTCCAAAGGTGCTGCTGCCCAACATGTACTTCCATCTTTCTTTCTGGAAGGGGAATAAGCAACCAATTTCAGAGGAGTTCAGAATGCCTGAAATTGCCTTGTGTTTTGATTAGATATTTTAGATCCCAGAAATTCAAAGCCACATTGTTGCAATTGCAACAGGAGGGACAGAAAAACATCCAGATGATCTCCCCATTGAGATCCTCCCTCCCAGGTAGTAGCTATGTTGTGCGTAACTCAAACAAACTCAAAGGGACATTTCTATATTAAAAAGACATTGTGAGTTATCTGAGAGAGTTCAAATAGCTCTGGCACATTTTCTGTGGATGAGAAAACAAAGTTTCTTGTAGGTGAAGTATGGACACTGAAGTTGCTCAGTAGTTCTGCTCCTCTGAAAGTGATAGCATCTCTTGAGATACCAGGCTAATTAAATGATAGTGTTCCCCTTCATCAACAGAAGTCTATGAGGTCTCCATAGAGCCTCAGCTAGGACAAAGTGCATTTCATCCTAACAGTGAAGAGCATTTGTGATAATGCATCAAAGTATCAGTAGTGACATCTATATTGTTTGGGGCTTTTTAAGTAAGTTTCATCGATCACAAACCCATGGAGGGTGCTCAGAAACACGGCTGAGATTGCAGGACAGGCAGAAATGCTAAATGCTGATATATACTGTGGCAATGTAGATATTGTTTATTCTCTTCTCAGGTCTGCAACAGAAATAATACTGTACATAATTTCAAATGTTATGAAGAACCTACAATATTTTTATTACCAGATTCACGTAGCAGTTTGGTTTAAATTTTGTGGAAAGGTTTGATTTGTGTCACAATAAATTCTCTATTTTATCACACCAAATAGCTTTAAAAATCACAACAATTATTTTGGAGCTTATAAGTGTCAAAAATGTATATATAAAGTACATCTATGTATGCGTAAAATACTCCAGCATTAAATCTGTAAACAGCCTATAAAAAGAAAAAAATATTTACACATTACTCACAGTAGATTATTCTTGTCAAGTGTATACTTTATTAACTCAACAAAAAGTTGTTGTTAGCAGAACCTTCAAATGACTTACAAAGGAAACTGGATATTTAAAAAAAGAAAAATAAAAGGATGTTGAGCAGCAAATGCGAAAAACCCATAATATATAAAAGATACATTTCTGTGAAAATATAGAGTATTCCATTCTGTATCTTTTCATCATGACTCTCTGAAAATAAGACCAAACTAGTGTGAAATATGCAACTACATCCCTAAATTGTTTTATACTTGCATTACCTAACTAATGCTAAAACAATCTGTTATGAAGTAGAGGAGTTCATGGAAAAATGTTGTATGCTGTAGAAAGGATGAGAGGAAGCTTGGTTTTCCTTTCATATGGAAAATGTGTTTACTCAAATTATTTCATTCTAAGAGGCCAGCAGCAGAAATGGAACTCAACACTTGCACAGCACAATTGTAGCAAGAACCATGCACAGCTCCAAACCAGCTCTCATCTCTAGTGAAGACCAGGCAGCTTACAGCATTTCCTTGCTACCAGATGTGTTTTTTCCTCACCTAACCATCCCTGCAATCAACACACACTGGTAAGTGATCCGTTTCTCAGTTAAAACCAATGTTATCAGGAACCATAGATAATACATTAGCCGCAGCTCACGTGGATGACTCTTCTGGCTTTGCATGCTTTGGCTTTCTAACCTACACATTGGCTACTGGACCCCTTTGTCTAACTACAATGTGTTAATTACCCTTTATCCCTCAGCCCAAAGTTTCTGGTCCAGCACAGGCTGACTTGCTGTTGTGGGTGGGAAACGGACTGTTGCTGTTCTCTGGGAGAAGCAGGTGGCTCTGAGACCAGGGACTCCCTGAGCCCAGTGCCATGGACCCACATTGCCAGTTTGCAGCCCACCTCCCACCCTGACTGCACCTGTGCTGGGTAGGACCAAGTTGACTCAGCCCAGGGAGGCCCAGAGGCAAAGCCTTGGTGGTAGAGAAGGGCTCCCCAGTAGCAGAGAAGGGCTTTGGTGTGTGTTTAACAGGTACCAGGGACAAGAACTTCTCCCGTGTTGTGCTTGTGGATCCCTTGTGGATTCAATACTGAGGCCCCTTTCAAGTGTTTCATTTGTATAAGATGCATACTTAGGGTAACACTGACAAATGGACCCAACAGAGGAGACTTTGACCAGTATGGCCACTTTCCTCCCAGCCATAATATCCAGCTTATGTAATTTTTTCATAATTACATCAGCTTCATTCTAGTACTGCTTGGTTACCTTCCAAAGGTTTTTTCCAGGAACTTTACTCTCTGGTACATGGAAACTCTCCTCTCATATCAGATCAGTTGGTGTCTTTTTTTCCATGGCTTAAATGTGCTTTGTTATACTAATGTCATCTTTTTCCTTTGGCTTAAAAAATTCTCTGCCTTCCATAATATGCTATATTCACTTCCCTATTCACAGGTATACATCTCATTACTTATACCAGCAATCTATCTCAGCTGTCCCTCATGCTGACTCCATCCATTGCTATATCATTCTCTACAAGTTTTTCCTCTTCCTGTACTCCCATTCTCCAAGAATTTAAGTGTAGGTTGTTTGTCAGAAGTCCTCTTCATGTGAAGCCTTTCCCTTGGAGAATAACACCCCAACTCCCATGCCACTGAGTCTTTGAAACAGAGGGAAATTCAGAGCTGGGGACGTGGATGATGTGAGTGTGGGGTTGTTTACAGAAAAGCAGGCTCCCCCCTCTGCATCTTGCAGCAGTGTGAAGTCCAGACAAAGGAATTAGGGTCACTCAACCTGAAAAATGTAGCCCCATAGAGGGAGGAGATGATGGCAAGTGCAGGGCAGCATTAGGTGCACAGTTAGCAGAAAGCAGTCTTTCCATTGTGAGGTCATTTTGGCACCCTTAGCCACCTGCTTCTATGGTCATTCCCTACTCTGCTTAAAACATCTTCTGACTACATGAAGAAACTCCAGAAAAAGAACTCTGACCCACAAGGAACAAGACTGGTCCCCTTCTCATCAAGGACAAATTGTTTAGGACCCTCATATTCTCTGTTGTTTGTTTACTGACCTTTCAGGTCTTTATATTTTCTTTTTAATATCCACAACAACTGTAACATTATTCATCATACCTTTGGGTCCTCCCACGATGTCTAGAGCTGCTTACAGATCTCACAAAAGAGCTTTGTCACAGATTTAATGTCAGGCGTTCTTGTAACTTCTGCTGCATATAAATCACATGTGATACTGGCAAAACAGTTTTCCCTTCTCCTCAGAGCAGTATAATATTTTTATTAGGGTATGTAAATCAAGATGACACATGGCCTTGATCTCCCATCCTACTGGTGTTCTTATAGCATAAAAGCTCTTACTTTTATTGGATATGCCAGAGTTCTCTTCTAGGGTTTTTTTTTAGGATTTTTTTTTTATTGAGTCTGATTCAGTATTCACTGGGCAAAAGTCTGTCTGATTTTTATGTGTTCCCATGGAAGCCAGACCTTTTGAACCTTTGCCAAAAATCCTCGCATAGCAGACAACTATATAGTCATCTTCTGTTCTTTTTTCCTGCCTTTTCCCTAATGAGATACTAATCATTGTTTTCTCAGCTTTTGATTGTTCACCACCGCCTCAAAGTCCTAGGACTTCCCATTTCCAAATTTTCACCTGCATGTTAACAGGAAAGCAGAGATGCTGCTGGTGAGTTATTGTGGCTAACCATGAAGTCATGCTGTCCCACACAAAACAAAATTTCCACATTCCAATTGGCACAGGGTAGTTGGCTTCCCTTCCCTGGGACAGCTTCTTCCAGCTCCTCATGCTTGCCCACTGATTTCCATACATGTGGGTTTGCAAGCCATTCTCAGTATGAGGCATTAACACTGAAATCTTCGCTCTCCAGAGAAAAGACACACCATTAAAAAAAGGGCAATATTAAATTTTTCTTTGATAAAAATAAAAAAAAAAATACACAAACAAAGCCAAAAAATGATAGCCCCATCCCTCTCATACTTGTTTAATTTCTGTTTAGCAGGATGCATAGCGATGCTACAATGACACTGTTGAGACTGTACAAATATAACCCTGTCACCCAGCTCCACGTGTAGCAAGGAGTTCTTAAAGTATTCCCACAACATAAGCAGCAGCTTAGCACCTGCCAAGTCACAACATCAGCTCCAGTATGATTTGCATCATCTGTTTTAAATAGCCAATGAGGGTCCCCACACAATCTTCCAAGCAATTTTCTGCTGAATTACTCCTAGGCAAAGCTCCAAGGCATGGTGAGAATGCATGTGAAAATATGTTTCTATTGTTTTTCAGGTGACAGTGGTCCTTCTCCCAAACCTCTCCTCTGAAATCCATGCCTAATTCAAACATCCTGGTGAGTGATGTGTTATTTTGTTGCGCACTGTGGCAAACCAAGCAACCTCAGTGGATCACAAAGGTCATTCTGTGGGGCTTCATGAGAGATGTAACAAGGCTGTTGAAAGGGCAGCACCCTAGCTCTGCTGGAAATATTGCTATTTTTGGCTATTCTCTGGACAGAGTCTTCCTTTCAAAGAAGGAAGGAAGGAGTGGTGCAAAAGGAAAACATATTTTCCCATACATCAATTAGCAGTCAGTTCACTGAATAGAGGAGATTCCAAAATGAAAACACAGTTTCATCTCCCCTGCAGTCTTGAGCTCCCCTAACATGCAGAAAGATAAGATATTTTCAAGACAGTGGAGACTGTCACACTGCATCTTAGGGCTGTGCTTCCACTGCAGGGCTTTGGTGACAGGCTGAGGGTACCATGTAGGGAAGGAAGAAAGGAGCCAGATCTACTAAAGCTAGTCAGGCACTCCATAACCCATGAGACTAAACTAATGTTTTGCCTGCTCAGAATTAAAACTGACAGAAATATGTAAAACTGCTGAAACCTAAAAACAAGCCATAGAATAATGTTTATATTGTCGCAAGGAAATTCTGGGTTTTTAAGCCTCCACTGCCCAATACAACCCAAAATATAATGTAAAGACCAGGAATTTTGTGAAAGAAAAACCCTACACATAAATCATCAAGAAAATATAAAGTTTGCTTTGCTATGTTTTATAAGCTTTATGAAAGGTTGTATTTATTTTATTCTTTGTTTCTTGTCCAATGGTGATTCTTCATTGCAGTATTTCAGAAATTTCTCAGGAAGTAAAAAACACTCTTTTTTGAAACTAATCAGAACCTTGTCCTTCTTACTTTAGCCTATATGGAGGAAGTGTATTTCACTGCTCCATGGGAATTCAGTTCCCTGGGCACTGGGGGATGCTGTCTACCAGTGGGGAAGGTGCAGCCAAGCACTTTAGGAAGCAGCAGGCTCTGACTTCTGCAATGTGCAGACTTCACCACAAGCAAAAGGCAGGAGTCTGCTGGTGAGCAAGGGGCTTACTTGATATTAATTTTTCATGAAGTAAGAGAGATGCAAGGGTTAAAAATGCCAGTGTTGTCTTTTTGAAAAAAAGGCATAATTTTCACTTATTTTGTTCAACTTTCCTTTAGTACTGAAAGAAACTGTTGTGCATTATTTAAATAGCCTTTCTTTACTGCTTGAATGTTTTTCTCATCTTCTTGACAAGATGCTAATTTTCAGTCTTACTGTTTTTGATATCAAATCTTTCAATCTAGATATTTCTCAATTTTTATGAGATAATACCCTATATCTTTTTAAAATCATCTTTAAATCTCTGTCACTGGATATTTCCTCAATGCTTGTCTGATGTTTAATGGTTATGATTGTCTCTCTATGACAACTGCAAGATCTGTGCCCAGACATCTTAGTTGCATTAGAGGTGACTGACAGCTTTTCTTCCTCAAATTTTTGTAAAGGATTCAAAGGAGGAGATAATATGTTAATTAAATTCCCTAATTTCAAGTTTCCCATTACCCTTTGTGGAACAGATTATCTTGAATGATGGGCAAAGCTGAAAACTCTTAATGCTTTTAGGATCTTCAGCAGTGGGGAGTGAGTTTTAATAACTCGCTGGTTTCTAAAAGACACTTTCTTGAGGAGTTAAAAAACTCAGGGTACATAAGCCATCTTTAGCCAACTCTGAAAGAAAGAAAGGAAAACAGAAACCAGAAAATTAATATGTTATTAATAACTTCAATTTTTTTCTTGTGGTATAAATTCATAAATTAAAGCAATGAGATAACAGAGTTGTTGAGGCATTTATGAGCAGTGGAGAGAGGACTTTCAAGATACAGGAAAAAGGTTTTCTTCTGTTACAGCTTAAAGAATGATGTTTCAATCCTTTTGCAATGGACTGAGCATTGCAAATTCTGCACTGGTCATAGCAGAAGAAAGAATTCACATCCATTTCAGCTGGTGTTCTACAAACAATGATTAAGACTCACCCTGTTAAATAAATGTATGATGTTGCTCTCATTTTACAGATGGGAAAACTAAGCTACAGAGAAACTGTAGAATTTTCTTACTGCTGCATGCAAAGCTGAGTACAAACCAGGCACTTGTCTCGTAATCTGTCTCCTTAATAACTAGAACACACATCCTTCCTAAATAGGAAATGCTGTCAGGACTCTCTACAAAGATATATGTACTTGGTAAGTCATATACTGGCAAAAATTCTTCTGTGAGGTACATACCTTGAAATACTTCTGAAGCCAAAGCAGAATTAATAGTACAGGTTTTTTGGTTTTTTTTATTCACACAATTCTTCAATTTTAAGGAGAGAATTTTTAGTAAGTAAAAGATTTAAACAATGGAGGTGGCTGGGTGAAAGGTCTGTGTTTTTAGAGGCTCAGAGAAGATACATAACATAACAAATACACAGTGTTTGAGGAAAAATTCCCTGTCTTTCATGGCTGCAGCAAAACACCATGGATCATGACACCACCATTTGTTAGATGCTGTTTCCCTGATTTCTTTAGACACCACAAGTTACCATAGCCAGTAATGACCACTCCAGAATTCAGCATCTGTGAAATAGACTATGAACTGATTGGCTCAAATGTCTCATCCCATGTAATTGTCTTCCAACAAATATTCCTATTAGAAGCTTGTCTCTATCCATGCTGCAGTCTGGCCTGCTAAACACAGACCCTTCTGCTGAATATAACCTCTTAAGCAATTTCCAGGTCATCCTGTTCATGGCTATTGGGGTGGGATCTGGCCATAGCTGTAATGCCTCATCCTCCTTGTTTGGATGCAGAGCATTCACTGCGAGTTTACAAGCAACAGACAAACGTAGGAATATCCATGCTGCAGCCAATTCCATCTTAAAGACAATTAAAGACAATTATCCTAAGTCAATTTAAATAGGTCAAGCGAATCACCCAAAAGGCTCCTACTTCTCTCTGTTTGCCATTTGAGAAGCTGAGCGTGCACAGCTCAGTTTTGTTAGGTGAGAGGGACCTTAGCCCTGGCAGTTTTGGTGAATTATATACATGGTTTTACACTTTTCTTTACGTGTTTATGTTTGTTTTTTTCCTGACAAGTATTCCAAAGTCCTGATAAGCAGTTGCTTGTTTCTTCTCCCAAGTGGAGAACTGCCAGACCAGCTCTTGGAAATTTGTAACTCCCTCCTATGCCAAGCACTAATGGCAGTCAGTACTCCAGTGACACATTCCTGAATATATACTCTATTTTATTCCCTTCCAGCAGGAGAAACTCTTTGCACTTTCATGTGAGAAAAAGAGAGAGAAGGAGTAAGTCAGAAAGATGAGGACTGGAAACACAGAGAAAAAAGAGCAATAGATGAGAATCATCTTCCAAGCACTGAACTTCAGCAAGGCTAGTGCAAGTTTAGTGGGGTGTATTTTGAGAAACTTACCACCAGCCATTTAATTAACAGAACATCCTGGCACTGACAACCCCCAAGTGTGTCTTCCTCCTTTGACATATTGCTTATCTCTGCTGTAGACTTATCTCTGCTGATGACCTGGTTAAAGAAGTGGAGACATCTTTCATTTTCAATCAGTGTCATATCATTCTGGTGGCTTGTATCACGGAAGGCTTGCCAGAGTAGAGCATCTAATTCTCCTAAGTTTTCTAAGCTCAGAAAAAGCATTTTCTCCCACCTGATCAGTTTCAGGTGTCTTTTTGACTAGATCTCACAGGAAAGCAAAGTTGTCAATCTACAAGGAATGTTATTTAAAAGAAAATATAAGTGCTTTTGAGCTTATTCAAGGCAAAGTCCTTATCTTTTCCTATTGTTTCTTACACAACTAGAAATTCTGAGAAAGTGTGATTTGAGAATGACTGAAACTATGCTATTACCTGAGAGAAGTTCCATGGATGTTTGTGCTTTCTCACTCTGGAGGCCCCTGGGCAGCTCTGCCTGGCAGCCTGCTCCAGGACCACTGATCTCAGAAGCCTGTCCAGCACCTCTGGGAGATCTCATTTTTCCAGAGGAAGATCTTACAGATCAATTGTTTATACTATTTAGCAGAGACCAGAAAAATTTACTGTCGAACAAGCCTTAACTGTGCTGAAGCAGCAGCTCAATAAATTGCTTCTAGGAAACTTTTTTTACTGATCTATCTCTTTTGCCCACAAAAGTCTGCAGCATTTCTAATACATGGTACAGTAGCAGGATGACAAATAAAATCAGAAGGAAATAAAAATGCTTTGTACTTTCGGTCCAGTTTCCCTGCCTGCAATCAACTGGAGGTTTGTCATGACTTCAAAGGGAGAAGGAACAGGTCCTCTGTTTGAAGTTTAGCTTGCACGATTTTGAAGCATCCTAGAATGGCTCAAACACTAGACAAAAATTGAAGGGTTGAAAACCTCAATTAAAAAGAAAATCAACTACCCAAACCCCTAACTTTAAAGTCATAAAGAAAAGCTTTGGCTCTAAAGAATTCCTCTGAAAACCCTTCTGGGAAAATTATTGTAATTGTTAGCTTTGCACCAATGAGCAGTCATTTCCACTGGAAAGAAGGATAGAAAGCAAAACTAAAGGAAGGAATTTTCAGCTTGATTGTGTTGTTTCATTGTCATTTAAGAGTGAAAATAGAGAGGAAGGAAAGGGAAGAAAGCTTCCTAGCTGCTATAAGGCAGATCTACTGCTGACTTCATCTTCTTTAGATCA
This sequence comes from Erpornis zantholeuca, assembly GCA_013400515.1. Taxonomy (NCBI): domain Eukaryota; kingdom Metazoa; phylum Chordata; class Aves; order Passeriformes; family Timaliidae; genus Erpornis; species Erpornis zantholeuca. The sequence goes on from VZTN01016540.1 coordinate 29,335, forward strand.
AAGCAAAGAAAGAAGAGATTTATCTGAAGTGCCCTGGTGCGGGTTTCTCTGAAATAAACAAGTGCCCCTGCAGGGAGAGAGAGAGATTTTCCTCTTCCTTTTTGTTAAACACAATTCCCTCAAAGAGGGAAAGAGAGGAAGGGAGACAGTGCTCTGGCATGCTGTTCTGTGCTCCTCTAGCCCTCAGCAGCAGTGTTTCATGCTGGATTACCCTGGCTGGCACAGGCTCTCCTGCTCTCTGCTTGGATGGGCTTACAGCTGAGGGAGGACTCACTGGCTTTTCCAAGATTCTCCTTCTCCTTCTTTCTTCCATACCCAGCACAAAAAGGATTCAGCAGAAAAGTAAGGGTGTTCTGAACATGGAATCAGAAAACTGACAGGGATGGGAAATATTTTAACACATTTGCACTGACATTGTCTTCTTAGAGGTTACTGTATGTATTTTATGTAGGAAAGAAAAGACAGAAAAAAATTACCTGGATAAATGGCTGATATTACTAAAGCCCTTGCAGACATGGGCTTTGACATCATAGAAGGTGTCTCATCTGAAGGGTAAATCTGTTCATAATAGCTATCAGAGAGCTGATAAATAGCAGCCAACATGACAAAACAATTATATAATAATTTCCATATCCTTTGTGTTTATTTAGGAGAACATTTAATCATTTTGTAAACTACTGGTGCATGTGATATAATAAACACTATATGGAGATAGATGAAGGGACAATGATGATACATGTCAACCTACAACATACACAGCAGTCAGCGTTAATCAATGAAAACACTGCTATGATGAATCTGAAAGCACACCCTTACAAATAGTTTTTCACTTTTCTTGAGAAATGTGTCACAACTTCCAACATTCCAGCTTGTCAAGACATGAGAGATGAAGTGTCACTGCATGATTAGTAATAGGGAAGGGCAATGATTAAGTTAAATAAAGTCTGAACCACCATTAATGATGCAAGCCCAGTTACTAAGTGTCTGAGAAAGACCAAGGACATATGAGACTCCCATCTTCTGCCATTCCCTGTTGCATCATCCTTCAATGAACCAGTCTCCACCTACTCCCCACACTTAGAATCATCTGCTTTCAGCCCTGATTCTCCAGCATATACCTTTCCTTTTCATGGGGAGCATCATGACCCTCAGGAAAAACCTCTGCTGGGTCCTGGCCCCCATCAGTTTAGAGTGGGGATCCTGCAGAAGGCTGAAACTAAACCAAAACTGCAGGACCCAGCTACAGTGGGAATATGCTTGTGTTGGAAGAGGAAGAGGTAAGAGTAATTGCCCCTGCATGTCAAGTTGTGTGCTGTCTGCAACCACAGCTTTCCAAGCCTGTAAATCTGTGTTTGACCCCACAGCAGCCCAGTATGGAGTTCTTCTGAGAAATTTTCTGAGAAGTTGCAGAGAAGCAAAACGGGGACACATAAGGAATTTGCTGCAGAAGATCAACAAGAACCTGCTGAATGACTAGCTTACCAGCAAATAAATAACACTGAGCAGAGATGAGACAAGGGAAGCCTTGAGATTAACCTCAGATGACAAGAAGTAAGAGTAGGGGTACTTTGGCCTGCATTTTTTTTTCCCAGGTGCAGTGAATAGCACGGCTGAGAAAACAGTTCAACAAATGCTGCCATCCTTAGTACTATTATTTGAAGTTCGTTAAAAATTAAAATTTGTGTCCTTTTTACTACCTTTACTCTGAAGAAATCTTTCTCTTCCTTTCACATCACTAGGAAAAGATTTACAGCTTTCGAAGAATTCATTGCCAGACTCATTTTTGACAAATTATTTCCATTTCTTATTCACTACCATCTTGCAGATTATGCCTGAGACTTCACTAGCTTCCTGTCAGAAATTAGTTCAGCACCCCTTAGGCACCTTTGAGAATATTAGAGTAGAAGAATTAGGTAAGATTATTTTATAAAATTTTTAGTTTATATAAAAGGAATAGTAGAGGAAGAGAATCTTTTAAAAGGGAATGGAAGTATTATGCTATGAAGAAAAGTGAAATATGGTGATTTCCCAAGGGAAAAAGAAAAGGGAAAGCTTTGAAAAACTTGTAAGATTATAAAAATCTCTTGCTACTCTCCCCTCCAAATCTGAAGGACATTTTCAAACACTGTGGAGGGACAGCCAGTTCTGAAAGCAGTTCCCAGAATACTAGCACATATTAATTGGTAGAACTGGGAGAGAGGCATCCCACCCTGTATGATTAAGGGCATGTGCTTCTGGACCTGAGTATTTATAGTAATGCAAGAGGGTTTAAAGTGGTGTCTTGTCTCACCAATGCTTGTCCTTGGTGCTACATTAATAAGGAAGCCTCAGTGTTTCAAATGCAAGACAGTCATTTGAAGCTTTGGTTGCTACCATACTGACCAAATTGTTTTCTTTGAAGGCACTCTCTTATACTTTTTATCAGTAAATCTAATAATTTCTTTTTCTAGAACACTTTATCTCCCTCTGGGTCAGACTTATAAATTTGTAACTGCTTCTACCCTGTAGTCAGACTGGTTAAATTTATGATTGCATTTATGGTGCTCCACTACAGTCATCTGATGTCTGACTGTACTGGTTTCTGCTGGTTTCATAGGCTTCTTTAACTTAGTGTCATACAACTTATGGCTTTTCTGGCCATCAATTCATAGGTTTATAAATAAAAGTTAATTAAAAGTTAAAATAAGCAAATCACACAGATACTTCTCCTACTAACCCTCTTCCCCCTAAAATATTTATTTTATTTCTTTCCTCCATATTTTAACACATAAGCTTCATGTCTTGCCATTCAAGGCAAGAGATCTCATAATATCTCAAGTCTCATTTGAGAAGAAAATGCTATTCATGACTTCTAGCACAGCAGTCTGACAGGGACAGAGATATTCTGTTTCTTACAGCCCATTCCAATGAGCAATCTCATGCTACAGCATACAAGCATGTGTGCTATAGCAAAGCACTGCAAAGCAAAGTCAGGACAGACAGCATCCTGTTTTTAATAACCAGTTCTTTACTGTTTTGAAGGTGGTTGAACTTCATCTGATAAATGTTCATTTTAGAATGGATCATGTTTAGATAAAACTTTTTTTTACATCACATTTTCCCAAGAAAATGAAAACATGAAAATCTGTTTTGTCACCTCACTCTTTTGCATCATATCTTTTAAGTAAAGTATTAGAGAAACAGAAAAACAAGGTGGAGGGCAGAAATGTGGATAAAACTTCATCCTATTAAAATCTCAACTGCAAAATTCTGCTTGTATAAGCAATCATTTTCCAGACTTGTGGAATAAAAAAAGTTGAATATTCTCAACCATTTCCCCCTATTTTTTTACTAGATCTAAGAATTTGCTCTGGACCTTAGGCAATAAATGAGTTAATTCCCATCTGTGTTTCACTTAAAATTAGGTATAACCCTCAGCCTTTCTAAATGCAAATCATATTTGTTATATAAGAAAAACTCATTCTGCAGTCAAAATAGCCTGAAAGACAGGCCAGGTATTATTATAAAATTACTTCATTTTACTGGAAATAGTTATGCCTGGAAAGTTCAAAATAGAATTTGTCAAGAAAATCAGTCTATTCCTAGGTCTGTGACAAAGATTTATATATTTCCTTTTTTAAAAAACCTTTTCAACTAAAAGGCATGTGATGTCAGTAAGAGATTTAGAAGAAAAACATGCTAAATTCAAACCAAATTGGCATTTGCAAGGCATTTGTGCACCCTGGAAAGTGTTGAAGGGCACTGAGTTCCCTCAGTCAGCTGATGGCCAGGAAGGAGATCATGCAGTCCATGAGATGTCCTGTCTGAATGGCTAAGCTGCTCAGAGCAGTAGGGTGAGTGAGGCCAGCACTGTGCTAACTCCTCTACCCTTGGGACTGGTGCTGGCACCTGCAGAGCACTGTCATGTAGAGCGTGGATCACTCCTTAGCTTGCAGCTGTCTGGGAAATGCTACACTATGCTTTTCTGTGTGTGCTGGCCTAACTCTAGAGCTGCCCTCTTTTGAAATACATCTGTTCAGCCATCCAACTTGAATTCCTGAACCTTGATGTGATACCATGACTCTTGTATGTCCTAGTTCACTTCAAATTGTGTGTACATTCCTGAATTTTAATATTCCTTTCAGCAAAAGCATCACTTTAAAAATGGATGTTAAACCAGAAAGACACGAGCCAAATCTACAGATTTCATATCTCAAGGGAAATGTTTCAGCTAACTCTGTGTTCCTCCTGACACATATGCATGTCTCAGCAATATTCAGACCTTTTCTTAAATTTTATGTTTTGATTAAGGATAATATTGTAGTATTTGGTTTGGAAATCTGAGAAGCAGCAACTCCACCCCACACTAGTCCTCCTCAGTCTTCTTAAGGTCCCACTCTCCCTTCCTTAACAAAACCATCACAGGACCAAACAAACAAAGTAAATTTACATAAAGACATATTAAAAATACCATCTACCAATTGCCGTGTCTGCAGCTTTTACAAGTGACTCAGTATCAAGTAAAACTCTGCAGCTACAAAAGGGTGGAAGCTGTAATGAGTGAAAATGGAGGAGCCCCGCCAGGCTCCTCGCAAGGCTCCGCATTGTCCAGGCTCTGCAGGTGTCCTGGGACTGGAGGGCATTGTCCACTGTTGTATTTAGCCTGCCAGTGGGTGTCAAATCTGTGAGCCCCCCTTGGCTTATTTACAGGGTGTTATAGTGACATACTAAGGATGCACAAGCAATTTCTCTTCAGCAGCCAGTCCCCTTCAAAAGCCAGAAGGACTGCATGGACTTTTTGGGGTAATTGTTGAATGCACTTGAAGTTACCTTTCGCTTTTCTTTCAGTCAACCTGTCTTCCCACTCTAGCAGACCAATTCAGTTTTCTAGGCTATGTAAAGTGCCTTAAAAGGAAGGAATGATTCTAGGGTTCTTTCCTTATCTAATTTTTCTATTTGCTAAGTTTTTGCAGTTCCTTATATCCTGCATGGTGTCATAATTTTGCATATTCTTATTTTGTCCTTTGACACTTAGAAATCCAGCTTTCACTTTTGTCCTTCTGTTTTCCTCAAGGCACCAAGACCTTATTCATATGTCCAGCTTGTTTCTATATTCCAAAGGCTAAAAAGTCTGTAATTCAAAAGAGCGTTTCTTGTGAATAAGAGTCAACAAGAGAACGACAACACTCTAGGACAGTAGGTGCAAAAAGTTCTGATATAATGGCATGAAGAGAAAATCCTCTGGGTTTTCTTTTCTCCCTAGTCGCCTGTGCATTTCCTATAAAACTAAAGTGCTTTGTGCCTCCTCCCACTAGCATGGCATAAAATAGAGTACAGGTCTGAGACATGGAGTTATTTAAAACCTCTGAGCCTGAAAGTTCAATTCATTCTTGTCTGTTTTGAAAACCATATTTTGCTGGAAGGATGGAAAATGTTCCATTCTCACAATAAAGACAGGAATCAAGAGGAATATCTGCTATCGTCCTCTGAGCTTTCCTTGTCAGATGAAGAAGCATGAGCCACAGAGTGTATGAACAAATTCAGAAAGATAAACTATTCTTCACTCTTTTATCATAGACTCTCCTCTGGCTTTAGCATATGGCCAGGATATCACACAGAACAACAATTTCTTAATATAGATTAGGAACAGCACTGAGCCAACTGCAGTTTCAATTCCATCTGCCCATGCAAAAATAGTTTCTTGCTGGGATCTTCCCTCTAATGCTAAATTATTTCTGCCCACAAACCCCTTCTTCCCAAATGACTTAGGAAACAATGCACTTTCAAAAAAACCCCCATAACTAAAAGAAGCAGAGGTCTCCCACTACCCTGTGTCCCTACAGTGGCCTGGCATTAGGCGTGAGGCTCACAGTCCTCCGAGGCCCTGTCAGGATAAATCCATAATATTTATTGACATTGTGTTGATTCTGCATTCTGTGAATATCCATATGCAATCTTTCTTGTTTAATCAGATTTATCAGAGTAGACTAGTGTCTGTGCAGAGTCTCTTCACAGTCGCACATTCAGCATGATTGCAAAGATCTGTGGTGCTCCCAGGACCTGCTTCCAATGGGCCATTTCCTAATTTTCCTTTGTTGCCTCTCCAATATTTCTGCTTTTAAGGGGGAAAAAAGTTGTGCTAGATTTTTCAGGTCCTGGGGATTTTTTTCTCAATCTGACTGCTTTTTAATTCTGTGGGGGTTTTTCCCCAGTTTTCCTGTTATTCTTCCAAGAATTCTGATCTTCTTACTCAAAATTTCTTTCTGCATAATAATAAAAATATATCTACCATATTTTCAATCTCTTTTAATCATTATCAGCTCAAAACTAACTACATTTCCTTCCCACAGAAACAAGACGTTTCAGGAATTTATCATCAGTTGAAATGTTTCTCCTCTAAATTGTCTGATGAAAATATTACTCATATTGGTAAAAAAGGGAGTGAGGGTGTGGGATTAGACAGTTTAATATGAGTACTTTCTCTTTTGCATTTTGAATTCAATACTGCACTGCACTGCAGCATGCTTCCCAAAACTCACAGGAGCCCAGCTCTCTTCTCTCTTGTTTTAGCTGTGTCTTGGTTTAACTCCACGCAAGCCTAAGAGATTATACCAATAAAAACTTGAGATGACACATTAGAGAATCAGGTCTATATTAATTTGATTTTTATAAAGCCAAATCTTTTCCTAACTCAGTTGAAAGCATTCAGAATTGTTTCTGGCTATTCTTCCAAATTATTCCCTTCAATTTGGAGCCTGCTGTTGAAGCACCTTATATACAGCTCAGCCACTTCTGTGCTCTTGCTGCATTTTAGTGAGCTGCCTGCCATGTACATCACTCCCAGAATGGAGAAAAACTTTTTGGACAGGTAGAAATAAAGCTTTGTAAGCTGAAGCGGCTGTATGAAGTTTCTTACTCATAGGTAAGGAACTACTAGGAAATTGAGATTGAAATCAAATACTGCATTTAAAAGTTAACAGCTTATGTAAATCATAGCTGGCCATCACCCATTAACTCGAGAGTATCAATTACTGAATCCTTGGACTTTCAAAAAATAAAGTTAGAAATTAATCAGAGGCTCAAAGTGCTTTTTTGGTAGTTAAATCATTGTCCACATACACATTACAGGTACATCAAAGAAAGATGAGATTTATGCTTTCCATTAGCTGTTGAAATGGTCCATTAGCTGTTCTTGGTCCCCAACAGGAAAACTTGTAAGTAAATAAAGGTAAATTGCTGCAGACAGTAGCTCACTTTACTCTTCACTGAGTCAAACACTGGCTGGATGGCTAAGGCTAGAGAGTGGTGCTAAATGGAGCAGTGGCTGGTAACCAACAGTGTTCCCCAGAGTTCAGTATTGAGGCCAGCTCTGTTTAACATCTTACAATGGTCTGAAGTGCACCCTCAGTGAGTGTGCAGGTGGCCTCGAGTTGTGCTGGACCATCGATCTGATGGAAGGTAGGAAGGCTCTGCAGAGGGATCTAAACAGAGTGGATTGATGCGCTGAGGGCAATGGTATGAGGTTTAAAAATGCAGAGTTCTGGGTTCTGCCCTCGGGTCACATTAACCCCTTGCAGCACTACAGGCTGGGGAAAAAGTGGCTGGAGAGTTGCACAGAGGAAAAAGGCGGGGGAGTGTTGATTGACAGCAACTGAACACGAACCAGCATGTGCCCAGGTGGCCAAGAAGGCCAATAGCATCCTGGCCTGTGTCAGAAATAGTGTGGCCAGCAGGACCAGGGCAGTCATCTTCATGATCTTAATGTGTTTTTTTTTACAAAAACAATTTATTTATTTATTTATTTTAGGGCTTTTAACTAATAACAAGCTTTGAAAATGACATATTTTTGAAAAATATTAACTAAATTTTCTTCATGTTGGGGACATGTCCTGAGACATATTACAAGGCAAGTCACAAGACAATGAATGTTGTAGAAGGGTTTCTGTCTCCTCCGAGAGAGTTCTTTTCCATTCAGATTTAATGTTTTCATTTCAGCCTCTGTTACTTGGCCTAAGTAATTAGCAGACATTTTAAAAGAGATGACAATAGAAGATGTTTCCCACTTACTCCTACCCTTCTTCAGAAGAACTGAAAGGTAGAGGATTCCTGGTAACAACCCAAATCTAAAACACATTCCAATAAAAGGTATCAACCAAAAATGTCCAAGGTTTCCCAATTTTGCCTCAAAAAAGATAAAAACACAATAATTTTAACCTCACTTCCCCAAAAAATTGGAATAAAGAATCACGTGGCCTGTGTACAGCATGTCAGACCATCCTTTCACATAATAACTACCAACTGCAATTACCTATATTAAAAATAAATTATTTAGGGGGAAAAAGCCAGCTAGATATTTTATTCCTACAAATGTGAGAAAACAGGCAGCCCTTAATTTGCTGGCATTGATATTAAGTGCATCAATATTGAGACATATTTTATTTTCTTTATTGTGAGAACTTAGATAACATAAAATGTGGAAGATTTGCCATTGGAGTCTTCCACAGTAAAAAGAGCTGAAAATGTGCTTAGATATTTACATGCATGGCAAATACCAGATGTAACTCAAGAGCAAAAGTAAATTCTGATGGAAGGAGTCAGGATGGGATCTGGATCCGTGGCATGCAAATGGTTAACTGTATTGCTACTGGATTCAACTGGAAGCATCTTTCAGGAGGCTCCAGTCCCATGACTTATGGAGTCTCCTGGGCTGCACTTAGTGAGTCTCAAAATAAAGCCTTTTGAGTCTTTAGGAAAGCCATTTATTTAGGAAAAACCGGGTAAAGCCAAGAGACAATAGGTCATGCCTTAAAACTTGTTCATATGTTGATATATTTTACAGAATTACAGAACAGCTGAGGTTAGAAGGGACCTCTGGAGGTCATCTGGTCCAACCCCCCAGCTGGAGCAAGGTCACTTAGAGCTGGCTGCCCAGGACCATGTCCAGGCAGGTTATGAACATCTGCAAGGATGTTCATAACAACATCCTTGCAGATGTTGCTACAACCTCTCTGGGCAGCCTGTGTGACCTAGAGGAGTTATTTCTTAGGTTATATATAGATTCTGAAAAGGACAACCAATTTTTCTCTCCAAGGACAATACAAGGAGGTTTGTGGTTTGTTTATCAATAGGTCAAAATATATAGAACCATATTCCAAATATGCAGTTTTTACCCAAGTAGACAACATACAACCATTTTGACCAGTCTTTCAGTGCTTTCTATCACATTCACTCCATTGTGCACATTTTGCCACTTATCTAGTCAAACAGTAATTTTTCAGATACTCATCTTTCTCCTTGGTGATGAAATACAGCCATTAACGAAAGATTTGCCAGAATAAGAAGTGAACAATTACTGCTTTGGACAAAAGCTAACAAGAACACTTCTTAAATAGCTAGAATAAAGTACAGGGGAACTGTAAATGTCAGTCTTCTGCAAAATAAAGATAATTACATACAGCAAGATATACACTCTTGCCCATTTTTAATGGGAGGTCTGAAAAAGTGATAGAAAGCTTATGCTTTTCATCTGGGTTCTAACATCCTTCATTTTTCTTGTTTTGGTGCATCTTCTCACTGTGAGGCAGCTCACCCTCTGCCTCACCAGCTGCAGTGCTGGCGCTGCCTAGGGAGAGCTCTCCACTCCAGCATCCTCCCAGCCCGATTCCAGCTCTGTTTCATCTTTCTCTTCCTCTTTGTGTCTCCAAGCATTCATAATACCTCTTACTCCTGGGGCTATCTGCATGTTCTGGTTGCTTAGAAACCATTCCTGAATGGCTACAGAGGATTTAAAAAAATTGTCTTCGATAATTCTCCCACCCTCTTTCTCATAGTGGAGTACTGTTTTAAGTACTGTAAGCAATTCTTTTTAACTTTCATTTTCATTACTTTTAATGTGGTTCTTAGGTTGCCTTCTGATCTTACAAACAGCATACTTACTTTTTTTTCATGTTAGCCTTTTCTTTCATCTTTGTCATCCAATGTAACTTTTAGTGCCACAGCTCTGAAATATCCTTCTAATGCAGAGCAACTGAAAAAGTCATCACAGCCAGAGCCCTGGAAGCAGGATTTTTCTGAAGGTACAATGCAAAATCACAAAGGTCTAGTCCTAAAAATGTCATAAGAGCATAAATAAAAGCTGCTTCCTTTATCTATGCTAACTTGATGATACTGTCAAATGTGGAAGAACTGCAGGGCCCTACCAGGCTCTTCTGAGGCTGAGAAAAAAAAAGCGTGATGAGGTCTTACCAGATTAACACCTTTATAAAAATCAAAGGCTAAAATAGGTAGCAGACCCATTGTGGGAACCCAAATAAGAGCAGAAAAAAGGCAAAAAGGCTCTTTGTCTTCACAATGACTTAAATGGCCAGAGCACAATTCACCAGTAGCCCTGTAGTTTTTTGCTTTTTTATGGATACAATAGAAAAATGCATATTTTTTGCTGCATATTGATTTTCAATATTCTGAAATAATGAATCTGGAATATTTAGTGTTATATGTCCAGTATGAGATCTTGTCATACACTTTATTGAATCCGTAGACAGAGTTAATATTTTCAAAAAGACAATACATTTGTTTCACTTTTTAGAACTCTTGAAAGTATACCCACATTTCCTATAACTCTCTTTCTCAAATATTAAATTCTTTACATTTTTTTACACTACTGATATATGCCTGAGTCTTATGGATATTCGAGCTGATGGTCTAAAAATTTCTGTGAATAAGAAAGCAAAAACTTAGTGTGAATGACTGGCTATTTTGATTGTCCTAGGTAACCTGGATCACAAGTAAACTCCTTGATAGCTGAGCAGATAACTGCCCCGTTAAAATGGCTGTGGAAATGTTTCTGGTTAAGACTAGGAATAGTGATATTAACTTGTCACTTGTTCACTTTCTTTATCATCCTAGCCTGGAGTCTGATCTTTCCTTGCATCCTGGCACAGGCCATTCCCTGGCACTTTATAGTTATAAGTGCTGAAGGACCTGCAGATCGACAGACTTGTGTGAAGGTTCATGAAAACTCCTGTTTGTGCTAGTGCAAGTCAGGGCTAGAACTCCCTCTCTTTAATGAACACCAAGATACAGCATTAGTTTGGTATTTTTCTCATCTGTTTTATGGTATTCCAAAACCAAAACTACTGTGTCAGCTGAATCTTCAAGAGCTCAGAAGTCAAATTTAGATAATTAAAAAAAAAAAATAGTTTGAAAACTGAAGCTATTAGTGCTAAAACCAGAAGCGTGTTTGACACCCCTCAGAATGATTACAGACACTATATCCCTGCCTGGAGGCAGCTGTGGCTCCAAGTGAAGACATAGCATGATGAACCCTCACAAAGGGTCTCCCAGACTTCACTTATGCCACCGTGATTTCCATCCTGCAAGATCTGCTCCCATAAGCTACAAGAGAGAGAATGTGACTCTTCTGTCCTTCCCCTGGGAAGTCACATGTGTCTTGCACTGCAGAAGAAGAGCAGGGAACAGACTAGCCCTTGATAGAGGGGGAATGTCCTTCTCTCTGCCATCTGAACATAAAAATCTCAGAAGCTCTCATTTCTACCACTCTTCAAGTGATTTCATTTCTGCACCATACCCCTATCTTAAAAGCAGTGCTTTTAATGTTAAATATACAGTCACAGTTTGATAAGCAGCATACCTTCAGCCTTTTAAATCTGTACATAAGCACCAGTTTATGTGTGGTGAACTCTTCAATAGATCTGAGAAGATTCAATGGTCACCTTGTTGTTTTGGCCTAGTCCTGTGATCCTCTTACTTCTCTTGCTTTTTCTGCTCACATTTTAAAGAGCAGCTGAGTGCTTACATCTCAGTGTCCTATGTGCTGGGGAAGGAGGGAGAGGGAGGGAAAACCATTTATTTTGCTGCCTTTATTCCCATGAGAACGACTAATCAGGTGGGAGTAGAACAACAAGTTCTGCTAGGCACACAGAATCTGCTTATGAGACATCTCTGCATGCTCTCGAGGTTTCATTAGCTTTAAGTGGATTTTTTCCACTCCTCCAGATCATTGTTATTTCGAAACCAAATTTATTCAAACTAGGAAAAGACACATCTCCTCAAGTATGCCAACTTCAAACTCAAGCATAAAATGTACTATATGTATTTTTTTCAATGATTAAAATACGCATCAGTTGCAACAATGGGTTTATGACAAACTCTCTTTTCCCACTGTAGGGAATGTCAATAATTAGTGTGATTTCTGTCATCCTTCTAAGACACCTCTGAACTGGGAATTATTTTGGAGAAATAATTTTTCTATATGAGCCGTCTTGCAAAAATAACCAGTTCCATGTTTGCTATATGATCATTGAGGGAGAGAGTAACACAATAGCTACACCCAATGGCAATTTCATTAACTGCTAGTTTTCAAAGAAAACTAGGATTTTCTTACCAGGGACTCAAAAAGCAAGGTCAAATATAAATACTTAGGCCAGTTTTAACAGTTGGTTTTTCATGAAGATAAATACATTTTTCAATGGTGATACACTGAGTAATCTTTGATAATACATCTTTTTCTTGCAATTTATCTTTTACTGCCCAACAGTGTTGTACTTTTGCCTGGTTTATTATCTTCATTTAGACTAGCCACATAGAAAGAATTGAGCCACATATTCTTCTCCTTACCAGATTCTTAGGTTTTGCTGTGTCTATTCCATTGTTGTGACAAAAGTAGCTTTCAGATCATTAACCACAGGAATTGCTGCTATGTTACATTCTGGGTTTGCAAAGAAAACAGGAAGTGATGCTCTAACATGAATAAAATATGTTTCCAGTTCTGTAGAACAATATGTTAGCATCTGAAACTATAGAAACCCAATAAAAAATAAAGAAGGGAGCTCAGGTTTTGGCATCTGAATTTTATTAGGACAATGATTTTTGCTACTGCAATGTTAGAACATTTAGATGAAGTTTAAAATTTCAATTTTGCTTCAAGGATAATGAAAAACCATATTACCTAGTGGCTCAGTAGGTACAGAATTATACATTGAGTAGAAAGAAGTACATTTTGGAGCTTTGTTACTAATTGAACCAGACCAAGAAAAAGTAAAGTGAAGAAAATCGTATTCTGAAAGTTTAGTGAACAGTGCATGGGAAACATTTTTGACATTATGAAATGAATATCAAAGAAAGATCTGAGAAATAGGAAGAAATAAAACAATGGACTTGCAACCAGTGCTTCTGGTGAGAAGCAGAGACCTCCACACTATGATTTTTTAAAATTTTATTTTTGCATTACAACTACTTTAAGTTTGATGGATTAACTTTTGCCTCAGAAAAGTGGCAAAATATAAATTTTCAGTTAATTTTCACTACTAGGAATTTTGGAGTAATTCCTTTAAAATTTAATAAATGCAAGGTTAGATTTTCCATATTTCCTCATAGTTCCTGAACTTGTATAGTTTATAGATGCATTTTCCAGTCACATTCTGCACCGGTGTGAAAGAAGAGGGATTCACAAGATGCATCATGCTTTCAGAGCCATGAAACTCAAAGGATAACTGATCCCTGTCCCCTGCTGAGCAGTTCCACTGCATGACATGTTGCTTATACAGTCACAAAAACATCAGTGATGCTCCTTCTAGACACATAAGAAGAGTTGATCCTCCCCTGCAGCAACGACCCCAAGACATAATAAAATATAAGGTCAGAAAAAGTGCAAGGGGATCTTAGGTCTGGGATTGGCCAATTTGCTTCCCCCATTCCACTACTCTATGAAGAACCCAGTCAGTCAGATGCCAAGAAAACCAAAATGACACAGAATGATTGAGCACAAGTCATCACTTGTTTTCTCACCAACATGTTTTCTCAGCTTCACCCTAATAGGCTCAGAGGGGCAGCAAAGCCTCTGCTAAAATCGTGTGGATATTTTCATTTGAAAATACCTTCATCATCATAAGAAAAAGCCTTCATCATTGCCTATGGAAATAAAACACCCTCACTGATTCAAGGCATCTTTCTACACTCAGCCTACATATTTGTTCAAAGCTTGGCACTGCTCTTTGGTTTCATATCTGGAAGTTCAACCCCACTGAAAATTTACCATGTGGAAAACTTAAGTCCAATGTTACTTGCTTATTAGCAAAAATGCTTTTAGTGAGAATCTTGTAGATTGTACTGTGCAACCATATGGAAGAGCCTCCCACACCACATTCCTCAATCAAAGTTCTGCTAAAACTAGTTATGCTGATTGCAATTTGCTTAAAGGACAATTAAAGTTTAAAGGTTGCTGGAAGGATGCCAGTATATCTATTGCTGGAATATATGCATAAAAAGAAAACTGACAGGCAAAAATACAAGAGAAAACCTCAAATATAAAGAGGTGTAATCAGAAATCCCTGTTTTAGCATGAAAATGATAGCACAAACAGGGTTTTAATTTCCCTGCATATAGTAAACCACTTGTTGCACAGAAAGATCCCTGGAAAGGTGGGTTTTTCTTGAGATTTATCACCAGCGTTAGCAGAAACCTTGCAAGGGTGGCTGCTCCTCACACAGCAATATCCTCACAAGCAAAAGAAGTAACTTGGTTCTGCTAAGCACGTGTGTTCCCCATGTGGGGAACAGCTCTTCTTCAGTGTTTGTCATTTACTGAGAAAAATAGGAGTATTTGCTGGTGAGACTGACACCTCAATGTCTGTGTTTTAAATGCAGAGCACCAAGGGATTACCCTGTTGCTGATCTGGCCAGCACAACTTCACTTCAGGCACTTTCAGATCCTCAATACAGAATTCATGCAGAAAAAGAAAATAAGATAAACATGAAAAGCATCTTTTTGAAGGAGATGTGGCAGAGTTTTAGATTAAGCTCATCCATCCAAGATGATACTTACCCTCCCTATGAAGATGTTGATGCCTTTAACAGCAAAATAACTTCAGCATCCAAAAGAACAGAAAGGACTCAGCGTTCACTCTGCAAAAGTTTCCCAGCAAAGACACTGTTGTGGTAAGTCCATGTCATGTTCCATTTCCTACTGAAATGAATTAACTCACAGAAGTTCTGTTTTTAGGGAACTGGCCCAACGAATCAAAATGCACCATTCTTGCACGTACTGGAGACAAGGGAAGAATAATCACTGACTCTGAGACAGGAATTTTTTCACTCATCAAGCTTAATAATCAGTTTATTTATGCATCTTAGCATATTGACTATGACTAACCTATTTGCTGACTCAGGGAAAAAAGCAGCAACATGAGCAAATGGCAGTCCATGGGCATGCCCCGGTTTTACTTATTCTTCCATCTTTACTTCCTTGCACACCTCCAGATTCATCCTGGGAACCAAAGGCCCCTTGCTTCAATTTTTTGGCAAGCCTTCTTATTTATGGTATAAAAAGGTCTTCAAGACTAAGACTGCACCCTGAGACCAAATTTTCCCTTGAGTTGCAGCATTCTATGTGCATGAAGGCTGTTTTAGCAGCACACGAAGTGACAGCTCCATAATGTAAATATCTGAGTATTTACAGGTGGCTTCACACAGCAAGGGCCACAGCATGTAATGGCAGGGTTAAAATGGGTATAAGAGGACAGGAATTACAAGTGTGGAAGACACTGAGATGGGCTTGATGTTGGGTGCCCACTGTGGGAAGGAAGTGTTTGGGAGACCTTGTAGGCACATATGTATGGGATTTTTTCCATCAGCATATAACACAGGCTGATTTTTGTAGTGATCCCCAATCAAGAGTAAATTAACATTTCCTTGGTAAAAACTGTGGAGGGTTCACATTTAGCCACTTAATTCATTCACTTAAAAGGGTAATCAGTTCACAGATACCACCACTTCCTTCAGGCTACTTTTTAGCATGAAACTAATATAACTAGTACCATCAAATCATTTCATAGCAGAATCATTCTATGAAGTGTTTTGTTTTTAAGGTGGTGCTAGGAGAGCAGACAAAGACCTGAGTTAGCCCCACAGACCCCTGCTGGCTGTTTGGTCAGCCTCATTTCACTATAGGTGTTCGTGCCTGGCTGCTGCAGGATGTAACAGCTCACTTTGTCCAGAGAGTGAGCAAGCACTCAGGACACATTACTTACAGGCTGCAGCTCCTGGCAAAGTCACCTTCATGCCACCTAACTGGCAGGTAGAGAACACTGTATGGGGACTGCAGCTTAAGAGGCAACTCCCCAAAAGCTCTTGCCCCAGCTCCTACACTATCCTGCAGATAACTACAGAACGAGATTCTACTCGAGCCTAAGTGGCTCATGAACTGTGTCCTGTTACTTGTCGGGATAAGAGAGACCATTATAGCCTTGTGATTTAATTTTATGCCTATCACAGAATGGGACAAACTGCCAAGGTTTCCTTTCCTTCCTATAACCAAGGGAGAAGGAGGCTCCTAAAGATGGCTATGAGTTCAGACTCCTTCTGTACCTGATTCATTCAGTCTCTCGGATTATAATGAGAGCCCAGTGAGATTAGCCTCAGTGAGTTAATTGCAAACACTTCTTAAGCATGCTTTGTTGTCTATTACTGAGCTCAACAACTTAGTGAACATTCATTTCAGAAAGGCGTCTGTTCTTGAATTGAAGGCACTACAGATAAGATAATCTGATATCTTTGTCTCAGCCTATCATCCTTACTTTTCTTTCTAGTCCTTGTATAAAAATAGGGCATGCAAAATACTTTGGAAAAACAGTGCCCTGGAGTGCCTTGGACATAAGGGATCACTTTCGGATCAGGTGAGATGAGTCCACTGCAAACAATGCTGAATACACCACTGCTTCACTGTTTTCATTATCTCTAAAATTTAATTTTATTTTTTCACCTGGTTGGAGATTTTTCCTGATAGCCAGAGAATCACAAGCAAGTAAAATGTCATTTTTCAATAAAAGAGAGAGACAGAGAAGCTTCTAGCCTGTGTATCTGTGCAGAGATGCTCATAAACATGAAAAACATGTCCTACAGTCTCATAAATGTGAAAGTTTAAAATGTCAATACATTTTAAAAATAAATCCCATGATTTGCAGGCCTTCCTAATCTTTGAGCAGTTAAGGT
The DNA here is from genome assembly GCA_013400515.1 of Erpornis zantholeuca. Lineage (NCBI taxonomy): Eukaryota > Metazoa > Chordata > Aves > Passeriformes > Timaliidae > Erpornis > Erpornis zantholeuca. The sequence continues at coordinate 46,320 of VZTN01016540.1, forward strand.
TGACAGCATTGTAAATAGCAGGTTCTGGCCAAAAACACAAGGCAAATTTTAAAGTTTAATGCAGAATGACACAAAAGATAAATAAAGATTACCTTAAACTTCTGTCAAAAAGTTCATAAACAAGATAAGCCATTCAGGAGAAACTTGTCACATTTGAAATATCTGCTTACACCATAAAACAATCTTTCAGATCCACAAGGCAGATTACGAAAGAGACACTTCCACTGTCTGCCCCAGTGGAATAAAAAGAAATATAAGACTTTGACAACAGATCCAGAAAAAACTCCAAATCTGTGGTGGCCGGTGGGGCTATTAACCAAGGAACCATTGAAGTCCCCTGGAGGGGAAGACCCTGAGAGACACTCCCCAGCTTAGGGTGACAGGAAGAGGCTGCTCCCAGGGATTTTTGTTGTGTTATGCTAATGTACCCCAGTTCTGCTTGCCTGGTTGTCCTATTGGCCCTTGTCCCTCGGCCACTCCCTCCCTCCCCCATAGGCTCCCATACCCTAGCCCTGCCTGTGCACTGCCCCCATGCCCCTGAATCATGGTCCCTGATGCTCTCTCCACCCCTACCTCCCCCTGTACTTAAACCTGGACCCTCCCCTGATGTTTGTCTTTTGTCCCTGGAAACCTTCACGTGTGGCTGGAATAAACCTCTCCGTGGAACTCCATACAGGGACTCTTCCTGCCTCTTTGCTGCTGACAATCTTAGAAGCTATCTGGTGTGTGAGTGTGTGCTTGGTGTGTGTGTGTTTGTGGCATCACCGAGCAGCTCTTTCCTGCGGAGACGCTCTCAGAAGGTAGCTGCACCTACCACCCCTACTCCCCCCAAAGCTACACAAATCTTCAGTCTGCACAACAGGTGAAAGACAGGAATTTAAGTTTGGGCTTAGTCTTCAACAGAGCCATCAAGCCTTTATCATGACCAAAATCTTCTTGCAGTCAAGTTCTCTTTGCTGCAAATCATTCCTGTTGACAGCCCATTTCCAGAATCACTCCACTCTTCTTCTCTCAACTCAAATATTAGCCCTAGCCCAAACTCTAAATTAACCAAGTAGATTGCCCTGTCAAACCCACACTTCCTATATTACCTGCTCTATGATATCTTTGTCCAGACAGGGTGTATGGGTATCGTGAAGGAGCTGGGAAAGCAAATTGCAGCATGTCCACACTCAGCTCCTTATTCCAATTGTCCCATGATAGTTGTCATACATCTGGCATTGGCCTTCTTGCTGGTACTTACACTGCCATCTTCAGCAGATCTCATGTGTCTCCTTAAGTAGTCTTGTATGATCTAACCAGCCAAGATTCAAGTTCCAGGTGTGGCAGACCAGAAGGTCCCTGATGTACATCCAGGTGCTCAGAGAATTAGGTTTTAAGGAAACAGGACTAGCTTAAATGTTCGTTTAGATAAATCAACATCATTTACATCAAATTAATAAAAACCTAATCCTGGGAAGGCACAGGAGAAGCTTATTCAAACCTACACTTTGAAAGTCATTAATTAGATTCACAAGAAGTCTTTTTGTAGAAGAATTCCAGATTTTTTTCCCTTTTATTCAGGATTGGTTTGTTAATCATTATCATGCACCTAGAATGCATTTTTCAGGGCTTTTCCCTTGAATAAGGTAATTAAAAGGTATTTAGAAATTAAGAAAGGTATTCTTAGACCCAGATCACTCTAGAAGCCTGAACTTTGACATGGTCATCACATACAGAGGATAAAAAATCACTCCAAGACAATATTGCTGATTTGTTTCTTACTTATTCTTGCTCTAAGTTTTTTATCTCTATCTGAATTCATGAATTTTCTAACTTTTTGTCTTCATATTGTCTCACCTGCCCCACTGTGGGGTCTAAGCTGCTAGCCAAGGTCAAAACACTATAATTGGGATGAATTTGAGTCAGGCAAAGACATAGTTTTTTTCACAAGCTGCCGCCAGTGATGCTCTTTGCCTTCCAAAGAAGTCAAAAATTGTCCAAAAGTAAAAAAGTTCTGGTTTGCACCAGTTCACATGCTTTTGTTGAACGCAGGAACATGACCTCAACTACTGTAGGAGACAACGTCTTACATCGCATGGACTTGTGCACAACATGAATCCAAAGATGTGAGCAAATAATGTGCACTGTGTGCTCATCACAGGCTACTGTGGGTGCAGAAAGTTGAAGAAAAACTTCTAAAATATTCCATTTGTCTACAGTAAATGTGTTGATGCTACAGTAGGGGAACTCCAGTATGACCACATCCTTGGAAAAACAGGTTAAGAATCATGATTAGACCGTGCCAAGGACACGTGTCAGTGGAGTTCCTCTGGTGATCAGTGCACCCACATGGTCTTGGTGGAGGTTGGTTCTACTGCTGCCTTCACCCTGGGCAGTGTGATAAATCCAAGCAGCTCACATCACCTGCCTTGCTGCTTACAGTCACAAGCAGGAGCCAAAGCCTCCACTGCACACTGCTTTGATGCCTTAAAGGGTCCTGGGCACAAGCAGCCCATGTAGGAACACCTGCTGTGCATTTATGGCAGACAACAGTGCCCTGGCTGGAGGTGCTGCTGGCCAAGAAGATGCTGAGAAAAAGCCAGAGGGGTGGCTGTGGTCCCAGGGAAGCTGGTGAAAGAGGCCAGACCCCACAGAGGGGATGGGGCAGGGGGCAGCTCTGCCTGGTGGAGCAGCTTCTCTGGAGGGCTGGCAGAGGGGTGTTAGGAATGGCATGGGAGGGTGCCAGGAACTGCAGGGAGACAGCAAAGGCAGGTCCTGCATGGGGAGATGGAAATGAGGGCCACGAGGGCTGCAAGGACTACAGGAAAGCAGTTCATGCTGACGGCTGGCACAAGATACCATCAGGGTCCCCACTCAGGCAGAGCCAGGCAGGGGCCCACACCAGGACAAGTAATGACCCACACCAGCACTCACAGCCAGGGAGAGCACTGAGCCATCAGTGTCTCCCTGTGCCAGCGTGGGACCCTCGGATCCCTAGAGATGGACCCTGGAGCCCCCATGTCATATTCTGTCCCCAGCCAGGCAGCACTGGCTGAGAAGTACCAATCCCATGGTGTAACCTGGCTCTGCTCCTGCAAGGATGTTTTTATTCATAGAGTAAGGAGAAGAATTTAAACCTAAGGGCCAAGCAAAAGTGTTGGCTTTCCTGTGGTGCCGTAACAGGGCTTTACAGCCCAGCTCTGTCAGACCTTCTGTGAAGAAGGGCCTTGGGCTCAGTTTGACAGTAAGGAAGGAAGAGCTCGTGTTACTGCCATCACTGCACACAAAGAAGGTTTTCTTCCTTTTTCCACGCATGAGCTGTGTGAAAAAAACAGGCCTGAATTTATTGACAGCTGGGTGCAGAGGCTCTTTAACCACTTTTACCTTGACCCTCAGTGCCTAAACTGTGTCATTTATGTGGCACTTTGTCTGTGACCGCAAATGACCGCGCAGAGCTCGGTGCTTTTCCCTTCTCGGTGGCCGATGCCTCCCATCAGACAAGCGCAGCAACAGCAACATCTAGTGGCAAGGGGGCTGGTGGCTGCAGCAGAGCAGCAACCACCTCCCAAATAAGGAAGCATAAACCAGGCACCAAAGGTCAAGGTCAGAAAATAGCAAACAGAAATTTCTGCAATATTTTTTATTTCAAAGTTTTATCATGTTTGCATGCATACATAACATATAGAATATGTATATCTCAAATATAAACAAGTCTTAACTCCTCCTTTTCTTCACACAACACTCATTACTTAAAACACCAGCTGATTTGATGACAATATGTTTGTATCCTATTTAGCATGCTTAGATTTTACACATCAGAAGCGTAAAAGAAGAATTTCAAGGGAAATTATACATGCAATTATGGTTTTGTTAGGTACTCAGGCAGTGAACAGCACGATGCCTTAAGCATGAGAAGAACAATAGATGTACAGTAAGACATTCAGTGCTCCTGCAAGGACAGGATTCTACCTTGTCTTTCCTACTTAAGATTCAAAACGATTTTTTTATTTTTCTCTTTTTCCATTCTGGCACTAGTCCTGTGTTTAGAATGCCAAAGAACCATTGTTCAAGATACATGATTTTTACTCAAAACATGCACTTTGGCCACATCTCCTCTTTGCCGTTGTACTGAGTCTGGCTGGGATGGAGTTAAGTGTTAACATGGAGTTAAGCGTTATACAGCATCAGAGTGTTCTTTGTTTCTTGTTCTGACCCCACACTGAGTAGCCTTGGAGTGGGAGAGGGGCTGGTAGAGGACATAGCAGGTACAGCTGACCCAGACTGACTAGAGTGATATCCCATACCATGCAACTTCATGCTCAGCAGTGAAAACTGTGGGTAATATTTCAAAGGCAGCTGCTGGTCAGAGAGTTTCTGGGCATAAGTCGGCTGGTGGGAAGTGGTGAGTGAGATTGCCTTTGCCCACCTTGGAATTTTTTGAAGGAGTTTTTTCTTGCCCCTTTCTTTCACTTGTTTAACTTATCTTTACCATGACCCAGAAGGTCTTTCCTCTTTCAATTATCTCTCTCACACTGCTGGGGGCAGGGAGCGAGCATGCAGAGGGTCTGTTGTGTGATTGCTAGTCAGGGTGATCCACCACAACCTGAAGCTTCATTTGCTTCATATCCTGTTATAAATATGAACATTCCACCATGTCCAGAACTACCAAGTGTGATATGTCACATATTCCTGTGATATTGCTGCGAAGTTCCCAATTTCCATGAGTCAAACTGTACACTGAAGGAAATACAGCATCATATTTTGTATCAGCTTACCCCGGACATTTCTGGTGTCTTGGCTTCTGCATGGACTTATCCCTAGACACTGCCTTGCTCTTGAATTGGTCACTTACAGCCAAAGTTTCCATCCCCCAAAATTATCGCAACAAAACTCAGTATGGACTTGTGTTCCCCCAAGTCCATTCCTCATCCATGATGTTTTTTCCATGAAGTACATTTTCCACAGATGAGAAGAAGGGCCTCTTGCCCCTCTATTCAGTTTCTGATTAGAGAAAAACTGTTTTCAGCAGCAAGGTTCTTCCTGAAATCTGCTATATGTAGGCTATTCATATACAGAAATCCAGTGCTTAAATCCTAAGGAGGATATTCAGGGAGTATGTTTATTCCTCTAATAACAAATCATATTGCTAACCATGTCCAGACCTTGTGTAAATGCTGCTGTACACCCTGCACCAATGCATGTCACAGACTGTACCAAAGGAAGAGGACATATTTCATTTGCCAAGATCTTTTTTTTTAATTCCCTATATCTACTATCATTCATTCCTATGATTTAGGACAGAATTACCGGTCCAGAAGAGGCTCATCACAAGGAGTTAGAATTTTCTCTGTGCTCAGTCCACAGGGAATCTGAAGAAACTGGGAACTCACTACAGTGAACAGTTTTATTTTACAGGAAGAAAACAGAGTAAAAATTGAAAGTTGCCTTTGTCAAGTACTGTGTTACACTTGGAAAAAATGGGGGTAAAAAAGTAAAGCAGAGACCATGAACAGATAAGGAGATATAATCTCTCCTTGGCACATGTCTTTGCATAGGTAATTTCTTATGGAGTATATGTTAAATTATTTTTCCCACTCTCAGACAAGCAATCCGTGTGTGCTCAAAGCTGATGTTTCTACTGACAACGTATCAGCTTACCAAAGGGTGATCACCCTAAATAAAAACTAAGTGGATGGCATATTCCATTTTCCCACTTTTGTATGCAAAATGGCAGAAGAAAGGAGAGCGAATTATTTCCCTCCTAGAACAGCATCATAGAGTTTTCCAGTCCTCTTGACTTGAATCACTCCAAAGCCAGCTGCACCCAGGAGCTTGCTGTACTCTGCTGCTGTTCGCTCCTTCCCTTCTGTCTGGACCAACATATTCATGGAATACAGTTGGGTTTCTACAGGCCCACTCTTATCTTCACTCAGAAGCGATTCAACCAGCAGCACTCCACCACCTGGTGGAGTGAAGAGAAAGAGAACACACCCTGAGCAATGAAAAGATGAGCTATATTTGAGCTCTTACTAGGACACATCCTGACCTTTACTTTCAGGAAAAAGCAGCCTCCACATTAAGTCGTATTTCAGCATCACAGGAGACAATGAAAGAGTTAAAGCATCAGGGCATGTCTCTGCTTGGCTATGGAGGTGTTGATGTCCCAGGGCTGAAGGGGTCCTGTCACTGGGATGGAAATTTCCCATTTTCCCCAGCTGAACCTCACAGGTGCTTACTGATTTTTTCTCAGAACCTGACTCTGTAGGCAGTGCTTTCACTGAACTCTGAGGGTTCGATGTAATGCTTAATAGGATTTTTAGTATGATGTATACAGTTGTGTAACAGCACAGTGTTATGGCACATATCTGATATTCCTTCTGAGAGCAGTTCCTTTAGAAATAAAATACCACAAAAGATTTAAGTGTTAATCCTTCTGAGAAAAATGCCTTTTAAAGAGCTCATATAATTTTCTCATAAAAAAGGCACAAACACTGCTGGACATCAGATAACCACTCTGCTGCATTTCATTATCTTGTACAAAAATAAGCTAAAAAAGATGGCAGCTGAACCTGCAGCATAAAGACACTTGGAAATGGCTGAACTCATCAGAGGTACACACAGTGTCCTCACAGCCAGATATGCAGACACAAAGTTCATGAAAGCAGAGACAAAGGCTAATGAAAGGGAACTACGTCACCTCCAGTACTCACTCATTAGGCATCAAAACACTAGGAATCACAACTTTGTTATTTACAATGTGAAAGGAGTCACTGCAGACTAACCTTCTTTGGCTTCCTCTTTCCACATTTAGAAAGCTGGGAAATGAAAAACAGAGCCACTAAACCAGGCACTGGAAAAGCAGTGATGGAGCCCACAAGGGAGCTATATGACTCTTATGAATCCTTGCAGTGCTCAGCAGCACTGGGACAGCAGTGTAAGAGGCTGCAGAGAGCCTCTCAGCCTCATGGTACTGACTGAAGGGCAGAAAGGAAAATCTGGCATCAGAAAAATGTATCAAGCAGGCATGAAAAAAGCCACAGCTGCCATGTACGCAAGGGGATAAACAACTACTCACACAAATGAGACTGTAGAAAAAAACACTGAGCTTCCTAAAGCTCTCACCACTCTCACATTCCTCTTTTTAACCCAACCAAGACAGTAAAACGCTCCCTTTACTGCTTACAAGATTCTGACATATGTCCTGTTTTCTAGTGCTGTACCTGTCATATATTATAGAAGTTATTTTTTTCTCTTCGTAGTTTGTAAAAGACAGTTCAGAGGCTTGTTAAGGAAGATCTATTGTCAGTCACGTCCCAGGTCACAGACCTGTCTGGAAGGGGAGAGGTATAATCCAGCAAGAACTTCTCTGCCACATTTACTTTACAGAATTCTGGCTGGTCATCAATTTCAGCATCTCTATTCAGCATTAGTTTAATTGGAAAATATTTGGTTTTGTACCCTTCTTATGTTGTGGAGCCCAAAGCTACACACAGTGCTCAAAATGAGACTGCACCTACCCTGAGTATGGTAGGGTACTTCCTTTAACAGCCCAGTCTGTGCTTAATACACCGAATTGTCCATTTTGGCCACCACAACAAATTGTTAGTTCCTGTTGAGCTTATCATCAACCAAACCCCCAGATCCCTTCCTGCAGAACTAGACTCTTACCCCAGGCTGTAAGTACATCCAGGATTACACCATCCCAGGTGCAGAATCCGGAATTTGTTCTTCTAAAATTTCTTGTGGTTGGAGATCGTGCCGTGATCTAATCTACCAAGATAAGTCTGTAAATCCTCTCTACCCTCAAGAGATTCAATGGTTGCCCCAGCTTAGCATAATAAGCTACCTAGTTTAGCATCATAGGCAAACAACTTGGTAACATCCATGAGAGGGAAGACTCTTTTTTCTTCAGTTAGAACATGGTTGAGATTACTTCTCAAAAACATGACAAGAATGTGAAGTTTGAAATCATTATAGATTGTTAATGAGGAAAATTCAAACTGAAATTGAATGGAGGAATTTTATGCAAATGCACATACACACAGGAAAACAGCATCAGCAAACATTAAGGAAATTGAAACTGCTCCCTGTCTGCCTTAATGATATGCTGTCTGGAAGAGAGTCATTATGAGACACTCTGTATTCACAGTCCCTTCCATCTGAAAGGACATAATATACAAATGTTATCAAACTTAGTCATCTGCATGGTAAATTACGAAAGGGAAGAAAATAGTTGAAAAATCTTGTTCTGAAAAATTCTCTGTTCATGGTATAACAGAGAGGGGAAATGGCAATTGAAGTCAGCCCTCTGTTTTTCAAACGTCAAAAAATAAAAGTGGAAAGAAATACCACCACGGAGGGAACCTTCCACATTTCAAGCAGTCAGAACACCAAGCCCTCATGTATAAATCACTGTGTTTTTAAACCTTCATGCAGAGACAAGGTCTACTCATCCAAGCCTCCAAAGGTCAGTGGGGTCTCAATAAATATTAGGTCCATCCTGAGGGCCAGATCTGCCTTAGTTGTTTGTTGATTTTTTTCCTTTAGCCTTCTAACATGTTTATTCAAGTTCAAAGTGAGTTTATATTATGATGCTTTATTATGAACTATTTTATTCTCAGAGAAGAATGTCCCTGAGCATTTCAGTCTTAGCCATCTATAAAAGACTAAGCTATATTTTTTACCTTGGAGACTAAAAGTCCAAGTGCAATACAACTAAAAGTTGTATTGCACGATAATTTGAGGATAGTCAAGGTTTTCTGTCAAATTTATCTTTCTGGACTGAGACACAGATTTCCTGGCTCTCTTAATTTAAATAAGCTTCTTTCTACCAGACACAAAGCACACCAGCTGATCCATATAATCTTATTGCTTCTGAGAAACACACTGGTTACAAAATGTGTTAGCTGAGTTATTTGGCTTTGATGTGTTCTTCTATCAGGTTCAGCTGTTTCTTCCATCATCAAGTATAAGGCTAAAGAAGCAGTGTGGATTAAAGCTTTTATTGTCAGTTCATCAGTCAGCAACACGCTGGCACCTCAGAAGCACTTGAAAGCTTGTAACAAGCAAAACAGGAATCAGTACAGAAGAATATCAAGAACCTGAATTCAGCACGATGCACCAGAGTTCATAATCCAAAGCAGAATCCTACTTTAGGCTTGTTCAAAAGCAGATCTATTCCACTGAACTGGCTTCTGATGTGGGAAGGCTTCACAAAAACAAACAGAAGATAGCAAGAGGCAGAGTTTAATATGAAGAAAACCTCTCTTGATCTGGCGTGCACCTCAGCCAGAGAGGTGTGCAGAACAGCAACATGTAAAACATGACCAGTACATTTTACCTCATGTTTTCTCTATTTCACTAGGCTGGTTTCTCCCCTACTCTCCTTGATTCCCCCAGTTTCCTGCCTTTGGCTCTTTCTCTAAATAGTCCAAGTTTCCTGTAAGTCCCATAGTAATTACCACAAGCCCACTTTAACTGCCCGTGATGTTTTCACTCTCATAAGCCCTTTGGTAACTTTGTTTCTGCCCTCCTTCTCAGCTAAAAATATCTGGCTGAATGTCTTCATGGCTTTGTGGGCATCCTCCAGTTGTCCTCCACTAAGGGAACAGGGAGTTCTTTTATTTGCCATGGTGCTTCTCATTATCTGTTTGCTAGCTTTTGTACCTAGATGTGGTTTATTAAGGCTTTTGTCTCTTGCCTTTTGCTGTGAGGCTGAAGAGCCCTTAAACATTTGTCTCAAAACTTAGGTGCCCTCACATTGTGGATTTCTTAATATCCTTAACATTCAAAATGTCCTGCTATATACAGATCAGAAACAGTATCCTTTTCCCAGCTTCTAATACTACAGGGTCTCCTGTGTTACCAAAATACTAGGCCTAAACACACAAAAGTCGGAGCAAATTCCAAACTGTAGAAAAATGTACAATTCCTCATTCCGGACAACATAGACCAGACTTTGTGCAGCTTGCATTTAACAAGACAAAATTTTTAATTTTTACATGTAAATAAGCACTGAGAGGTGAAAAGTTTGGTCATGCTATGGCATCCTTAGCATTTCTGTCACAGCCTGGAACTGCAATCTTCCTTTTGCACTATAAATGCTGAGAGAAGAGTCCGTCAGCATGTAACAGAGGCACTGCTTCATTTATCACACAGAAGGTGTATGGGTTGAAGACTGTATTCCATTTCAAAAAAGCATTATCTGCTTTAAAGGTACAAGATACAGCACAGAATAAAGACACAATATGTATCCTTCTAACAACACAAGTCTTAAGTCATTCTCAAATCTCATACCGAGATGTTGGGAAAACCAGTAAATTTTATGTGCTTTAAGACAGCTCCTGACAGCCTGATTGCACTAATATGTAACATAAAGACATATTTCCTATTTTGGGAGATTGGTTTCACCCTGTAACAATGAAATTGCTTATAGCAAGCCTGGACAGGTATACTACATGTATACTACACCCTTTCAGAGGCTGGATGGTGTGAGAACACCCATTTCTTCTGAAAAGGCTGCTCTACTGGCAGCCTTGCACAAGACATTGTGCTCAGGGAGTCAGTGTCTTGGTCTAGCCACGTCTGCTCTGCTGGGCCCTGTTCTTAGGGCCTGAGAAACTCATGTGCTATCAAGGTAACGTGTAACCCATAAAATATTTGGGAAAGGTAAGCTGCATGTGGACCAAAGGGTGGCAGGCGTTGATCCTGAGTGGGAGCTTTTTGTACATCCAGGAGTAAATGCCCCCCATGGCAGCTGCCATGCTGCATGTCCCAGGTGGTCTCAGGCCTGTGTTGTGCCACAAATATCCCTCAGTTGCAGGGGGGTCTCAGGCAGCTCCCACTCAGTGACAGGGATTGCACCACCTGCATGTCCTTGCCTTTAACAATGCAGCAACAAGTTCCTGTGAGAATGGCCTTTTTCTTGTGAGAAAATGATAACCCAAAAGACCCAAAATGAGGTGCTTCCTTCCATGAATGGTGTCTGCAAAACATACTGTGGGAAAATCCAACAGGGCTCCATCCAATGCTGCATGGACATATGTGCCTGGCATCTGAAGTTACATCAAGATTTACTTGCTATCTATATCCCTCTCCTTTCTTATGAAAGCAGTTATTTTATCAAGCCATTTGTTGCAGGCCTTCCTTACTGAGTTCCAGAAAGCACCTGTGCCTTCAGTGTAGAGCATTCTCCATAACCATGAGAGAGCTTCATTCAAAATGTTACCCTCTCCCTACACTACGCTAGTATACAATAAGGCTTTTTTGAAAGGCTAAAGCATTAGAAGGGAGAACTGTGGAGAATTTTGAGGGAAAAAAAAACACACACTTATAGAAGCACACACAGTTCAGGACAACCTGTGGACAGGTCCCTGATGCCTCAAGGGTTCTCTAGAGCAGCCCAGTGGAAGAAGGGAGAGCTGAACCTTGGAGCCATGAGGGAGCCTGGAATGTGGTTCCTACTGTCCCACAGTGCTTCTACAGTCACAGATCCCATGGGAAAATTTCCCACCCTTCTGCCCTTTATTTGAGGTCTCCTTTGACAAGATGTTTCTAGGCAGCATTCAGCCCCCTGCCTCTGCCTGATCCTGCTGCAGTGGGGCTGTTGCCTTTCTAAGCAGGGGTTCCTTATTCTGCTCCTTCCCTGTTTTTTTCTTGCTTAGTTACGCTTTCTTTTGTTGTATTTGGAGCAGCATTTCCTAGTGCTCAAGGCTGTGCTTCTTCAGTGGCCCATGACTATAAGCAAGTTCTGAAGAGCAGCAGCCACCAGCCTCCAGTTAGCACGTTAAGATGGCAAATTTCCTTGCTTTTTCTGCCCTCTGCTATTTCATGTAATTCCCAGGCCATCACACCAAGGACCTGACGGAAGTTTCTGTCCTGCCAGACAGAGCTGCCTGGGGAGCAGCTGACCTCAGTCAGCCCAGCCAAGCACAGCCAGTCTCAGCTCACAGGCTACATTTCCTGCCTCGAGCATTCTGCTCTGGGCTCCAGCATGCTCTGAGCATTCCCCCCAGCTATGGCCAGCTCATTCATTCCTCCTAAGCCATATTAGAGACAGAAAATGTATCTCAGTATATAGGCAGAAAAACTCTGTGAAAGGGGGAAAGGACTCTATTGACAGAGACATCTGCATCAAACAAGAAACATTTCACTGCAGCACCATGAAAGGGCATGAACTTGGGAGTGGCTTTCATTACCCAAAACACTAGTAACTTAGAAATCTCCACCTTATTTCTTTTGTTCCTACACAAGCTTTTTTAAAGTTAACATATCCAATGACAAGCAAAAAACACAGGCAAGAGACCTTATATACAGCAAGGTGTCATCAGAAATGTCTGTTGGAACATGGAAACTGTAGAACAAACAGCATGCAGTTCCCAACAGTGCATGCAGCAAAGCACTTGTTTCAGGTTCTCCTCAGTGTTTGTTATTCAGAAAAAAAACCCAGCTCCCTGAAACCCAACATTCCAATCATGCACACTGTCCCACCGTGTCTCTGTAATTGCAATGATATAAAGTCTTGTGTCTCCTGTGTGTACTGAGACTACTTTCTCCCTATCCTCCTCCTACAGGCACACAAGTGGGAGGCTCCTGTAGATGGGTACTGAACAAACTATCTCAAGCTCCTCTAGTATCCAGCTTAATGGGCAAATGCAATTACTGTTCAAGAAACAAGTGCAGAGTGACTTTCTTGTGCCTTCTCCAAATGTTTCTCAAAACAGCAATGTGTCATTCTGTTTCCAAGAACTGGGTGGGTAATGGCAGACCGTGTTTGATCAAATGATTTAAAGAAATAGCAGAGGAATGCAGTAAGGACTACCCAAGTGCATAACAGAATGACTTGGCTGCATCATCTTCGTACCTGCTCTGTAATAAGGATGCCTGGGCTTCAACCAGTCACTCAGGTGAAAAACTCTCTCATAATTTAAATCAAAATCTAGAGGAAATAAAAAATTAATATAATTTTTTTATGCAAAACTACCCAAGGCTCAGACAGGATTTCTCCTGGAACTCTGAAAAGACCACAAGGAGATATAATTTGGTCTAGGTTTTATTATATCAATACCTCAGGAATAAAAATGCAGGCAAGAGTGCTCAGTACAGGGATTAGCTTTATTTTGCAGGAATACTAGTACAAATTCAGCTCTGCTTTTGTATTAAAATCAGAGAGACTGATACAAGATGAAGCAGGCCCACTACACATTTCTTTTGTGGATTTTTTCTTGTGGAACAGGTGCTGATTTCTTTCTTTCCCTCCCAGATCCAAAGGCAAGCGTAGCCAGGCTGCCACATTTGTAATACATGCATGTTCAAGACCTGTTGTTATTGATTCTTCTGACAGGCTTTTTTTTTTACAAAAAAGTTGGCAGTCTTAACTAAAAGCTAAGTTGATCATTCCCCCCTAAGAAGAGAAGAGCACATTTCTCCACTTTTTCATACATATAATATGCACTACTATTTCCTTCCTAAAACAGCATCATAGAGTTTTCCAGTCCTCTTGACTTGAATCACTCCAAAGCCAGCTGCACCCAGGAGCTTGCTGTACTCTGCTGCTGTTCGCTCCTTCCCTTCTGTCTGGACCAACATATTCATGGAATACAGTTGGGTTTCTACAGGCCCACTCTTATCTTCACTCAGAAGCGATTCAACCAGCAGCACTCCACCACCTGGTGGAGTGAAGAGAAAGACAACACACCCTGAGCAATGAAAAGATGAGCTATATTTGAGCTCTTACTAGGACACATCCTGACCTTTACTTTCAGGAAAAAGCAGCCTCCACATTAAGTCGTATTTCAGCATCACAGGAGACAATGAAAGAGTCAAAGCATCAGGGCATGTCTCTGCTTGGCTATGGAGGTGTTGATGTCCCAGGGCTGAAGGGGTGCTGTCACTGGGATGGAAATTTCCCATTTTCCCCAGCTGAACTTCACAGGAGCTTACTGATTTTGCTCAGAAGCTGACTCTGTAGGCAGTGCTGTTGAGACTCCAAGGGTTCATTGGGATGCTTAATGGCATATTTTACTATGGTGTGTACACCTATCTAAACAATACCCGAAATTCTCAGTCCTTACACTTTATGCCTTGAAAGAGGAGTCCCTGCAGAGAAGGAGAAAAAAACTGGGAGCCAGACAGAGAGATCTTAGACCAGGTGCTATTTGTCTCAGCTGCACCTGGATGGCTTAGGAAAGCAAAAGACTAAACCAAGGAACTCCCGCACTGAAACTGTGCCACCCAACCTCAGCATCAAGACTGCTGTGCTTCACTTTAGCAATGGGTGAGAGTCTCTCTGCTCTTTGAGAGCTCACACCTACCAGGTTTGCAAGCTTTGTAGACTTTTGCCAGCAGTTGTTTGCATTTGTCATCATCCCAGTCATGCAGTATCTTGGATAAAATATACAGTTCAGCTTCAGGAATTGAATCAATAAAGAAGTCTCCTGTAAAGAAGAATACACACATTATACAAATCCCCACAACACTGAGAGCTGAGTTATGCAAATATTTTCAGTTCTGTTCAGTTCTTGGCTTGCCATGTCCTTCACACATATCATACAGTGATGGAATATACCAGCTAAAAGTCCTATATTGCACTGGATAGGGAATTTTCCTCTTGTTCAGTCTCAAAAAGATCTGAAACATTTAAAGGCAGCAACTCATCCTGAAACAGCCTTTGATGCACAGAAAAGCATTTGAGTTTCTCCAGGCTTTCTCCAGTGACAGACAAGCAGACTCATAAAGCATTAAGGAGATAGGTTCAAATGGTTTCTGTCATGAAAAAGAAAGAAAGAATATTGTCTTATCTAAGAAAATCTTCAAAGATCTTTGGTAATCACAGTTACTTCATAAATCTGTAAATAAAAATACACCTTTAACCTCCTAGCACTAGCTTCATCATGCCTTTTGTTTAGTACCTGGTGTACTGCATTCAGATTTTTTTCCTCAGTCTTTTTCTTTATCATTTCTTCCCCCATTTAGTTGCATCTTTGTTTTTATACACTCCCCTCTCCTCTCAAGCCTTCTTTTCTCTGAGTTTTGAGCAATATTAAGCAACTCCAGCACTTTTAAGACTTTTTTAGACATTCAAAATGAGATCCCTCTGTATTCATTTTCCTCCTAGATGGTACAAAAACTATGCAGGATCAGTGACCTGGGCAAGAGAAATACGTGATAGTTCATCCACTTTCATGGTCTAAAATATCTTAGGACTTGAAAGTCAATCAGTCATTACCAGAGAAGGAAAACCCCTCATTCAGAGCAGGCCTGGCAACCCTCACATCTGCCAGGAGGTTTGCACAGGAGAAAAGGGGAGTGTCCAGAAAATTTATAACAAAGCATGGCAGATTCAAAATTGCAGGATGCTTTTTTTTTACTGCTAATGTACCCTTGGTCTGAAGAAATTAAATAGTTGTCTTCAGGAATAAAGAACTTCTGTTGCTTCTGTTGCTGAGTAACTGAGTTATCTCTCTGATAGCTGCTGATGGACAACTGAGACAGCTGCAGACCTGGGCTGGGGAGGCTGCAGCCGGAGACATTGTCCCCATAAGGGGCAGCTGGACACCCGAGGGTCCGGTATGATACCTCTGAGCAGAGCCAGGGCTCTGGAGCCACAGCTGTGACACCACCACACCACTGCCCACACCTACCTTCATGGAAAGCGATCTGGTGCTCCTCAGGGGAAACGAATTGTTCTTTGGCTACTTGCACAACTTTGGGCAGGTCATAAATTGTGACGGTAGAATTTGGATACAAAGAAACATATTCTCGGGCCAAAGCTCCTCCGCCTCCTTTGGAGACAGTAAAAAAGGTCAGCACTGACACAAACCCAACCTGTTCAGCGACACCCCCATGAAATCATATAGGCAATGGTGCATTCAGCTTCAGGGAAGCTGGAAATGTACCTTTGCACCTAAAGTGTTGCTGAGAGGGAAGAGAAGGGGAAGGAGAGGCCACTGTCTCCATGTGGTCTGCAGGAAGGTCCAGGGCCTGCAGTACTCAGGTATGGGGGGTCAGCCCCAGCCCTTGCAGCTCTTATACTCCCTCCTAGCCAGACCCAGCTGCAGGTGCTAGAAGGTGAAAAATGAAAGTAGCTAAACCAGGCTCTGGAGAAGAAGTGAGGGAGGCCAGGAGGGAGCCTGCCTTGTGCCATGAATCCTGGCAGCTCTCAGCAGTGCTTGGGCAGCAGAAAGCTGCAGGATAAGAGACTGTAGGCAGTACCTCAACAACCATGACTGAAAGGGAAGAAGGAAAGAGTCTATCTTTGGAAGAATGCATCAAGCAAGGCATGAAAAAATGCTAAAGCTACCATATCCACAAGGGGATGAGTGACTATTCACATAAATGAGTAGGGAAAAGCATTCAGCTTCCTAATGCTCTCAGCATTCTCACATTTCTGTTTTTTACCCAACCAAATAAGTAAAATGCTCCTCGTATTACTGAGATACGTCCTGCTTTCCATTGTTTTTCCCATCCTATAATATAGGAGTTGTTTTCCTCTACAAAGCTTATAAAAGACAATTCAGAGGTTTGTTGAAGATCTTCTGACACTCACCTCCCAGGTCATAGATCTGCGTGAAAGGGGAAAGGTCAAATGCAGCAAGAACATCTCTGCCACATATACTCCATACTGAGTTCTGCCCAGCCATGAATTTTAGCATTTCTTCATCTGATCTAGCAACACAAGCAGACACAGCACAGAGAGAAGATTCCTTACCACATCCCTGGTGATTCCTATCATATAACTGCTACCACATGTTTTAGCTTAAACGATAATCTCTGGGTTTATTGACACAGAATATGTCCTTTTTGCATATAAACCTACCTTGAGTATTACTGTAGCAGGAGGGCACAGCTATGAATTTATACATTTAAATAGGGAATTAAGACTAGTGAAATCCAACCATGTATTAAGCTGCTCATTCTCAGAATTTCCAAGGGATTTTTTTTCCCCTCAACTACATTGCCTGTGTCAGAGATCCGTGATGTTTTTCAGATTAGGAAATTATGTACTTCTATGCCAAATATCAGACAGTGTCCCAGTAATTGATACTGTTGAGAAATAAAAACTGAATGATGCTGATGAGAGGAATTCCCACATATTTGTCCTGAGCCATAACAGAAAACTTAGTTTTATCCACAATAAGAGGAATAAAATTCCTATAAATAATCTAATTATTACCTGTACATTGCTCCAAAAGGATCTATAGATGAAATGCCAAAAGCTCTTTCATATTGGTTTCTTCCTTCTCTAAAATAGCAATTTAAAAAGCATATGAGAGTGCTGATATATTTCTCAACCTTTAACAAGAATAACTGTATTTTCAAGGTCAGTTTGGGATGGCACTTTGAACAACCTGATGTAGTGAGTGTCATCCATGGTAGGAAGGTAGGAACTGATCTTTAGAGCCTTTTCTAACCCAAACCATTCTAGGATTCTGTGAGTTATGGGAAAAAATGTCAGGTAAAGGTGCAAGATGTGTGCAATCATCACCATCATCTACACCATGTTGGTCATCAGTTGTGTGGACTGGAACAAGTGAGACTCCAGACCCATATTAAACTGCTCCTAAAAGCCTTTACAACAGAAGAATCCTTAGCCACCATTACTCAGCATTTACTTTGTTGATGCCACCTCCAGTAAGAGCCACTGTAATGATAAAGTGCTTTCCTGGAGGTGAAACATAAAGAAATATCATTTCTAGATCATGTCTATAATGAGAGGGGAAAAGGAAAACAAGAATAGACACAAATGGAAAACAAGGCAGGGGGGAAAGCACATATATTTTCCATGTTATCTGTTGCTTTAAATTTCTGAGAACTAGCCAGCATCTTTATTGAACTCTTCCCCAGAAACACAACATTCAGAGCAGTGACACAGATGCTGCAAAGCAAAAGACAGCACACAACACTCCTCCTTACCTCACAGCATCAGCCAGGTATTGCCAGCACAAGTAGACTGTATTGGAATAATACATCATAATATGATACTGAGACTTTGGACTTGATTTTGTTAGGTAGATGTTGGAAATTTCTGTGTTTCTGTAGAGGGCTAAAGGGTAAAATAAATATATTTACTAGCATATATAACACCTTGCCTAGTCTATTGTACATCTTGGTGTTTATCACCAGAAGATGTCTGTATAGCCAAAGAAACAAATACATTACATCTACAACCAAGTGCTTCCACGGCAATGAGCAGTAAGGTTTGCTGAAATCTGTGTTGCCCCATTCAATCTGGGTAAACACTATATCCCTATGCTTAACTCCAGCACCAAGCACTTCTTTCAAGAAGATCAAAATAAATGGCTTACAAGTGTTATCATTTACATATAAGCTTCTGCTCTCAGAGAAAGCTTTCAGTGTGCTCTGCTGAAATGAGAAGTCTTTGCAAACAAGTCTTTTTTCTGATCAAGGTCAGCATGTGGGGGGCAGTCCTCAAAACAGCAGCCTAGTCACCCCTACCCTCTCTCAGTTCACTAGGGCAGGACCCTTTGCAGATATAAGAACGCCTAAAGTACTCAGAAATCTCCCCCACTCCTTCCTGTGTGTCTGCAGTGGCATCACTCACCCATGGGACTGGCATATCAAAGGAATATAAAAGATAGATCTCTCCCCAAACTCATTGGGCAACAGCTATAATCCCTAAAAGAGAGAATGACAACACAAGGCAGAGCAGGGGACACAACTTGTGAGATTCTAGCTAGTCTTGACCAGCTGTCTGATGGCCAGAGATCTTTTCTGTCCAAGTGGACTCCCTGTTTCTGATGTGAGGACAAAGTTACATCACCTCTCAGTTCTGATAAATAACCTAAAAAAATAGTTCACATGATAGTAAAAGTCAAAAAAACCCAAAGCCTGTTTTTATATCATGCTGTTACCCATCCATCCTGGCATTTTGTTTTAAGGTTTAAAATACTCCCCATACTCCAGAGATTTCTTGAGACAATCTCTGCAGAGATCCTGAATATCTTCTCCAAGGTCACAAGAGGCTCTTACACAAAGAAGTTTAGGGATATAGAGCCCTGCACCTGTGTTTTACTTTATACCTGTGATCATGCTGACATTTACCTCTTTCAGCTCTCCTTCTTTCAGCTACAGTAACTGACTTAGCATTTGGTATCATCTTTGCCCATATATTTTACCTCACTTTCAAAACAATCAGAGGTTTAAGTATTTTAGCTTATTCCCATTTCTCTGCCTTCATTACCTCCTTCTTGTGTCATCTCTACTGCCAAGAGCTTCAATCCCACACAGGCATCCAGCAGTCTTTCCACCCCGATGGTGCTGGCACCCAGACGTGCAGCAATGGCATCTGAAGACAGAGGCTTTCCTGACTCCAGAAGAAGATCAAACACCCCCAGCTCACAGGCAGTGAACATAGCCTGGGGGTAGGGAAAAGTGGGACTGAGGGATTAGGTGAAAGCACTAAAGCCTACTGCATTTCATAAGCTGGTTTATTAGAGAAAATATACACATAATAATATTTACTTCAGATAAACTTGTATTTCATATAAACAAGTCCAATTATTAAATTATAGTTTATCCAAGCACTGATATAACATACTATGCATGCAATGCACTCTTTGTTCATTTTCTTTTTCATTTTCCAGGCAACGCTTTTAGGCTTCCAAAAGGCCACATTTAGAGACCAGGTTTTTTGTGCAAATGTTCCTGCCACTTCCTTAGTTTAGGAGCACATTCTCACTATCTCCTGAAAAGAACAAAGGCAAGACTGGATGGTGGTGCTTGCTCTCTGTATATGTTTCTGGTTTTTAACTAAGGGTCTAACACATGCTTCAGTGAACCCTGGAGACTCTCCCATAGCTTGAAACTGGGGAAATATCCCATTCTGTGGACCTTGTTTTCAGGGACTAATGTGAAGTACTACAGTTGTCTTCCAGAAGCAGGGAGTTTCCTCTCATCCAGAAAAACTGCTTCATTCAAGCCAGCAAAATTGCCTAGTTTTTACATAGAGAAGGTGTGTAACTTCTCCAGCAACATTTGTCAATCTTCAGATGGACATATAAAAAAACCCCAACCATCCTTCTTTAGCTATACACAGTCAACATTACAAGTATTAGTCTATTACTCTGGTAATAGTAACATAACACTCCTGAAACAGTAAGAAACACATAATTCCATTGACTGCCTGTATCTACAATGATGTGAGCTACAGTGACTCCTGTACAATGAAGCTCCTTTTACTCTGAGTAGGAACATGGCTTATCCAAAGCTGAAATTGTTTCTCAAAACCATAGTATTAACAGTGTTAATTTGGAAAGCATTGGACACTTCTTTCTCTCACAAAGTGATTTTTCATTATCTATTTTTCCTCTCTTTATTGTCAGCTCTGCCTTTCAGGAGTTTAAGGTACAGGGATATTTGCACAACCCAAAGAGCATTCCTTCTGTTGGCCAGAGGTGCAGCAAGGGACAATAGGAAACTAAGTAGTAAATGAGAAAAAAATCATCCACTGCATTGGATATTATAATTTTATGCTTGTGAGCTTAAGTAAATAGCATCAGTAAACAATAAGAAGAAGAAGAGTGGAATTACTGGTTTTACCTTTGTGCCTTAAAAATATGCTGTTTGCAAAAACAGTCATTACACCAGTGCTTTCATCTTTTCCAAAGACTTAAGTTCAGGACCCAAAGAGAAATCCTTGAATTTTTAGGTCTAAAAAGGCATACTCTTTCTGAGTTATATTTCTTACCTTGGAGATTAAAAATCCATTGCTGTATTGCATGATAATTTGAGGATAGTCAAGGTCTTCTGTGGAACCCATCTTCCTTCTGGACTGAGACACAGATTTCTTGGCTCTCTTAATTTAAATAAGCTTCTTTCTACCAGACACAAAGCACACCAGCTGATCCATATAATCTTATTGCTTCTGAGAAACACACTGGTTACAAAATGTGTTAGCTGAGTTATTTGGCTTTGATGGGTCTTTCTACCTGGTTCAGCTGTTTCTTTGGATCTTCCATCATCAAGTATAAGGCTAAAGAAGCAGTGTGGATTAAAGCTTTTATTGTCAGTTCATCAGTCAGCAACACGCTGGCACCTCAGAAGCACTTGAAAGCTTGTAACAAGCAAAACAGGAATCAGTACAGAAGAATATCAAGAACCTGAATTCAGCACGATGCACCAGAGTTCATAATCCAAAGCAGAATCCTACTTGGGACTTGAAACTTTGTGTGATGGGCACAGTCCAGGGGACCCTGGGCTGGCAGTAGGGTATGCCCCATCCCTAAGTGCAGAAGCAGCCACTCCAAAGAGAATCTGTAAGAGTGTCTTTGCTGTTTTCTCACTGTGACTAATTTGCTCTGATGGTGATCACTCAACTGAAGCCTACAAGGAATTAAATCCACCTTTGTTACTCTTCTTTATTTTGCAGGTCCTCCCACCCACCCTGATACCAACTTAGAAAGCAATACCTATTTGATAGCAGCACCTCAGCAGGGGTGTCCTACTTGTGCTTTACCATGTCTTGACAGAGCAGGGTGCTGAGGGTGACAATACATTTACCTTTTCCAGCTGACTACTACAGCCTTCCTGCCCTTCTCTGCAAAACTATTCATGGGCAGCAGAATGCCCTTGGGAAGAAACAATTAAATGATTTCCAAGTGCAAGATGAGGGATGGATTTCAACTTCACACAGGACATACCTCATAGGTCTTCATCAGAAAATTCAACAACTAGATTACATTCCTGAAATCTCACTGCCCCACTGTACATTTCTCCATCTTGTAAATGCCTTGAGGCAGGTATGGCAATGCTCAGGTGAGGAAAGATCCTTTCCATCAAGGAAAAGACTCAGTTTTTATATCACACATTTTATGACCCTTCAGGAAATAATGTTAAATGACACCTTATTTAGGTAATATACTGAAGGCAAAATGTTACTGACTAGAATTTTCTCAGTGGCAGCTTTCTCCATGCTTCAGATTCCAATGTATAATCTTTCTCTGAATCTGTATTTTCCATTGAAATCCTTATATTTTAGCCAATAGATGTTCTATTCCTTTCAGCCAGTAGTGAAATAGCAGCTGTCTTTCAGAGTTAGCTGTTAAAGTTAGTCAAGCAGATGTAACAGTTTTCAGCCTTTTTCCCCTGTGTAGGCAAACTCAGAGGTGTAAAGAGCACCTGTTCCCCAGGTTCTTACACTGAAGTTTTCCGTGTTACCAGAGTACTAGGTATGAACATTTCAAGAGTTATGGCAAACACAAGCTTCAGAAACGTAGAACTGCTCCTCCTGGACAACACAGCCTATAAACATAGTGCTATTGTCTTGTTTGTGCACCAGATTCAGTGTTTAGTTCAGATTAGACACTAATATTCTGTGTATTTTGTATGTGCAGGCTGGACATCCTAGCACCAGGACACCTCTGACAGAGTGACTGTGAATCTGTGCAGCTTGCATTTAACAAGATGCTGAAGGTTTCAAATACACAGCTGTATTCATAATGGACACTTTCCCCTGCCATCTCCAGCTCAAGAAGAGAACATGAATTCTGTTACTATTTATGAACTTCTGTCTGCATTTCCCATAATTTATCAGCAGAGTTCATTTATATGGACATATCTACATCCGTCTTGGTGAATACACTACAGCTTTCCCAGTGCTTTGGTTTCATTCCAAAGACAGCTCTGTAGAAGGAGAAAGTTTAAAACTTTCTCACTAAGTTTCCATTTGCATGTGTAACCAAGTCAACTTATTTCCCTCAAAAACATTCCCTCTCCTCCAATGAAAACAGAGAACTAAATTGTACATAATCAGACATCACCAGCCAAAGATAACTATTGTTAGATAAAAAGATTAGGAAGTTGTATGAAAATAAAAAATATTTCTCTTCTAATGGCCAATTCTAGCTGCTACTGAAAAACAGGTGCAATTTCACACAAGCATAAGGATTTCCCACTCCTGGGACCATAACAGCTATTCAGCCTCAGGCCATAAATGCATTTTACTTAAGGTAAAGTTATATGGTTCATGAGTCTCCACTAATAAAATTACCACACAGTTGATTAAACATACTTTAAGTTCTTTTTCAATTATGACTAAATCTGTCTGTTCAGGGCACCAGTTATAATCATCTAATGGGATTACTACTGGTAGTGAGATGTAGGGGAGGAGGCTTGCAGATAACCCACACCAGATTGAAAAAGGCCACATGCAATGCGTAGCTGTTTCCAAGTAAATTGTTAGTGGGGCTTAAAGTTTAAGCTCCTTTTAAGCTACAAATGCATTCATGAAGATGAAATTGCAATCGTTTGCTTTCTCTGAAAACCCTATCAAGGTTTCTCTCATAGGGCATAGACCACGTGCAGGCTAAAGCCCTTATTTTACCACCACAATTCTATTTCAATGATGCATTTTTGTTTGCCTAAGTGACTCACTACAGACAAGTGCTACACAAAAATCAACTACGTCATTTTTGCATAACATTTGAAAGTAAGAAATTATCGATGAACAAAGGAGATTTAGTAAAATGAATGTGTCTGCCAGTGAGAAATGGAAGATGACACTATTTTCACTATTTTCACTATTTCATAAAACCTTCCTTATAAGCAAAACCTAAAAATCTCAGGGTTGTGACTGCAATGAGTTTCAATAATTCCAGTAGGGAAAAAACTGTGCCTTGCTATCATTACTAAGTCTCTAAGTATGCCCAGCTTATAATAGAGGCCCTGGAAGGGCACTAAGATATTACAGTTTGTGGCCTTTTTTTTAACAATCCTAAAAAAAACAAGATACTCAGTATCATACTTTTTCTTTGAAATAGAATATCCAGTTTTAACAAAATGCTGATTTTCTTTGTAGCTTCTATTTATTCACATCTTTCACAACAGATGTATTTTCCTAGTAACATGACTATTATTTCCATCACTTTTGACACTGACCAAGTTTTTTTTTCCTGCTTTCATCACATATAGTAATAGCAAACACTTGGAGTGGGCAGAAAAACCTGTATATCCAGCTCATTCTCTAAGCAATCCCTCCCTTCTCTTTAGACTCACTTACAGTAAAAACTCTAACTGAGAGCAACTTTTAAAGTGCATCTCAGGCAATCCAGAGTTGTTCTTGGTTTAACTTGAGGACTGCAAATAATATCTCGACAAATAATTCAACTAAATCGTCATTGAGATTTCTATCAGAGGAAAGTGCCAGCAGGTAAGTCATAGTCTTCCTGACAATGGCCAGGTACAGTAGCTAAAAGTGGTAGATGCAGAAACTTTGAAGAGAAAGATAGAGATGCAAACAGAAAACCAAGACAGATAGCAGCTGAGGCAGGCTCTGATTTCAGAAATTACCTGTGTTCTGTCAAGCACCACAAAGGAAAACTGTGGATATAGAACTACCTTAAACAGGCCATTTTAGAGGCTTGGCTTTGCTGGAGATGGCAGGAACACCTGCCTGCCCAGGGGAGGGGGTGAATAAATTCCTTGTTTTGCCTTCCTTGTGCATGCAGCTTTGGCTTTATCTTTATACTGTCTTTATCTCAATCCATGAGTTTCTCACTTTACCCTCACAATTCTCTACCTCATCCCACCGGGGGTGGGAGCAGCTGCATGGAGCTGAGTTGCCAGCTGCTATAAAGCATAGCAGCAAACAATGTGCAGTGAACAGATTTTTCCAGCCCTTCCCTTTTACAGGTATCGTAGAAAGTAACAGACACTGCTAGGCAATTCCTCAGAGCATTGACAAACACATGTCCAGGATCATATACAGAATTGCAGGGAAAATGAAGGTGATCAATTCTTGTTCAGACACTTTGCTGTCAGTGTCTGGGAGTGACATCGCTTCATATTGTCCTAAAATAGTCCAATATCACGGACAGCTCTCCTGAACATCCCATGCAGAGCAGGTAGATCTCACCTGGCAGGTGCCACAGTGCACATGCTGGTAGATTAGGTATCAGTTAGAGAGCAATTCCAATCAGCCTTAGCCCTTTAAAAGTTTCATAATGTATGTTATGGCATACATTAGCCATGAGCTAACCTATGAATTATTTTTTTTTGTCAGGCAGCAGGAGGTTCAGGAGGTGCAGCCTTCCTGTGACAGGGAACCAGACCAAATTCATTGTCTGTGCTGCCTCTAAAGGAGAAAGATGGTGAGAAACCTCAAGAGCCCAGTATTAGATCAATATAAGACACTTGGTCATCCATTCTGTGCACCCAATTCTGAAGAATCAACTGCAACTAGATTTCTGCTTTATACAAACACTACACACAATGCAAATTTATTGTGAAGCAGCAGAAGATACCTTTTGCAAATAATATGTTCATTAGGCTGGGAAGAGGCCAGATCAATGCAATGTAAGCTTATTGAAATGGATGTTGTATCCAGAATAACCAAACCTTAAAAGCAGGATACCAGATCAAGACACAGGCAATACATAATAAAGACATACTTGATTTGTGTGGTAATACAAGACATCAGTGGCTAATTTTGCCCACATATTTATAAATTAAGGTACTTGCTGAACTATTGGTTTAATTGCTGTCATATAGAATGTAACATCTCTATGTCTGCTATCAAACATGTGTAGCCACAATAGACTGCTATATGATCCTATACAAGAACTGTCCTAAAGCTGACATTGGTGCAACATCCAGGTATTCCTGATCACCAACCAACTCTCACTAGTTTGTGTTTATAGCCTTGTGGCACTGATAGAATCTTGTATTCACAATTTTGGGAGCGACTGCAAAACATTCCCTTTTCTGTGTCAGCTTTAAAGATGATGCTTCCAGATAACATATCAAATATTTTTTATACATATGCCTAATTATGTCTATGTCTTTATTCTAGGTGACTGAATAGATTACAAAGGTAGAGCCAATTAGAAACAATTAGAAACAGGATTTGGATATGGTTACAGCTTTGGTAATTGTTTTTTTGTCATACCAATTACTTTTGGCAATTTTACTCATACATCATCAAAACTACTTTACCACAGTGGGCAGTAATCAGATGGAAAACATCACAATAATCATATTGAAGGGCTTTAGCCCTGCTCTTGTAGCAAAGCTGTTGTTTGACTAAGCTTCTTCCCAAGTCACTTAGTGCAGGCTGAGGCCAGGAGATAAAAAGAAAATTGCAGGTCAAAAGGCTGGTACGTGCAAAAGCTCATCAGCTCTCAGATACAAGAGGAGACACTGTTCTTTGAGGATGAGAACAGACTGCAGTAACACTGTCCATAGCAACAGGAACTTAGATTTCTTATCCCTTTGAGATTCCTGCTCTTCTTTGCTTCACAAGGGCTGCAGAAAAACCACTCCTGGTTGCCACTGCCAACAGCCACAATGAGGCAGCAGCACACACAGAGAGTACATGCACCAGCTCCTGCCCAAAACAGGAAGCTCAAGAACTTCCTAGCCCACAAACTTCCTAGCCTCTTCAGCTCAGACCTTGATGAAAGCAATCTGTAATAAGCAGGGTTCACATCCTCCAACACGAGGAGGTCACATGCTCCCTTGTATCACTAGATGATCAGTACACTCCACAACCCTATGCATCCTCAAGAACAAACTGGGCTCCCACTTGATCCTATCCTTCTGGCACCTCTGCAAGGAGATAAAGGAGACATTGTGGTGACAGATGTGAAATCTCTCCTGGAGCTGAGTGCAGAAACAGAGTTGTAGTCTCACAACTGAGAAAACTCTCCTCCTGACTCACCTTGTGATTTAAGAATGATCAAGAACGGCGGCAGAACACTGAAGAACCACTGGGCATTTCTTTGGACTCAGTACATGAAATAGGGCTCAGACATCTCTTTCACTGCTGCCTAGGCTTTCCAACTGGCATGAACACAGGGCTGTAGTGTGAAGCTGCCCAATCCATGATTGAATGGGATTTACACCCCATATTTACACACCAATCACACTAATTGGGGAAATTTTTCCACTACTGAAAGGAGAAAACCCACCAGTTAAAAGTGAACCTGAGCTTTCCCCAGCAACAAAGCCTGATTTTAAAGTAAGCTTAAACTGACAGGTGTGGCTGCTTGACAAGAAGCAAGGAATCGAGTTCTTAGTTTTGAGAGGGGAGAACTCCAGATTTTGAAAGGACACAGAAAAAACAATCCCCTCCCTTGACCAAATGGCAACACTGTAACCGATGCGCCCCAGGACCCGGTCTGCCCTACTGGGTAGACTGAAATCCACGTTCAACTTGCCATCAATCACAACCCCTAGGTCCCTTTCTGCAGGGCTGCTCTCCAGAGTCTCATTGCCCGGTCTATCTGTACATCCAGAACTGCCCCATCCCCGGTGCAGAATCTGGCACTTGCCCCTCTTAAACTTCATATGGCTGGTGGTTGCCCAGCACTCTGATTTGTCTGTGCCTCTCTGTCTTTGTGGGACACAACAGCTCCTCACAATTTAGTGTTGTCAATGTTCTACCTTTTCTGTCCACAGCTAGTAACTACAAAGATTTCAGCAGCATGGTCTAGTAGGAAACAAACCCACATGGATTCTGAAAGTCAAGCAGACAAACTCAGTCAGCCAAGGATCCAGCTGAGCTGCAGCACTAATGTGCTTCTCAGACACTCCAGGAAATGGATGCACTTCAATTTCATGCATCAGTGTGAGGAAAACAGCATCTGAAGGCTGTAGGCAAAGAGCACACGTCCTGCTGAATTAACAGTTGACACAGCTGTAACACAACAGGACCATCAAGAAGAGAAGCTGAACTTCATTATTCAAATGTGCTGAGTGATGCTTTCAACAAACAGGTTCTTAACACAACACTTCCCCAGATTTTAATATACTGACACATGAAAACAGCAACTTCAGTTCACTGGAAACAGTTTTCTTTTTAATCTTACCATAAAAATGCAAAATAAACTCTTTCACTGTAACATTATAGCTTTTAATATTCCTGAGCTGCATTTTAAAAGCAAAAGTATTCTTAAATGAATTTTAACAAGAGATACTGCAGCCTTACTTTTCAACAACACAAGTAGAAATAATTTAGCAAGAAGGCCCCTTTTTCAAGACAATGTCTAACTCTTTATGTACCCGAAAAAATGTTTCAAGTAGCCCTATGCCACACGAAATACGTACAAAGCCAAATATGTCAACAAAATACCAGAACAACTTTCAACCATTTTAGCACTGCTTGTTACTTCCTACACCAGTGTGCCTCTCTTACACGGAAAGTATTATACAAAGGCATTACATGCCAGAATAATTTGGGCCACAAAGCTTGGAATCATACAGACATATGAAGGAATTATAGTACTTTAAAAGTTATCCTGCATATCTTTATAGTCAGATTTAAGAAAAATGTGAAAAGTCCTGCTATCCACCTCAATCAATAAAAACTCTACTTTGTTAAACATGATTTTATTGAATACACCAGAAAACACTTTAAATTAAATCTGTATGTAATAGCTTGTCACCTTTCAAGTTCCTATAACTGGCATCCATGTATTTCTTAAGCCAAATTAGGTGATACAGAGATAAAAACTAAATACACTAAAATTAAGGTTTAGAAAACTGAAATAGGTTGGCTTTTAGCACTTTAGGAACTTGAGCACAAGCATGGTGATTATCGCTACATTCTGGTAGAAACCTAGAGACAACAAAGGAAGGAAGGTGAAAAAAAATCAGGCATCTCTTTTCTTGATTTCGGGGACTAGACGCAAGCTAGGAACTGGTTGAAACAATTGCGTTTTCTATAGCAGTCACACCGATGAGGTCTGGTTGACAACTTTCTGGCCCTTTTGTCCTACGACAGCCTTTCAAAGGAGCCAAGGCCTCCACTACCCACTCCAAGCACTCCTTTGCTTGCTCAGTGATCACCTCCGGTGCCTTCGTCTCCTGCTGGCACTTCTGCGACTACGACTCCTTTCTCTTCTGTCCTGCCTACGTTCCCGACTGCGCGTTCTCCTGTACCGGGAACGCCTGGGGCTTGCGCTTCTTCGACGAGGACTGCGGCTTCGGCGAGGGCTGTAACTTCTGCTGGAGTGTCTGTAATGCCTCCTTTCTTTCCTGCGCTTTTCATCCCGGTAACTCACATCTCTTCTGTGTCTGCTGCTCTCTCGTCTCCCCTTACTCTCATCACTGTTTATGCTGCTACATGAACGGCTCTTTCTTCTCCTTGGCTCTGTCCCACGTTTGTCCTGCTCACAGTGCAAGTCCTCCTTGCAAGTGTTCTGGTCATAGCTAGAGAGGCTCTTCTGGTCCTGGTTATTGACAGGAACACATGAAAGTACCCCCAAACTTTTTTTCTCAGAACACCTCTCAGAGTTTGTAGTATGGAGATTCTGACCTTCTTTGACATGAACTTTGTCATGAATGTTGCCATTTAAGTACTTGGATTGAGTGTTTACACTTTCAGGGGATGCAACTTCTATCTGAGAGCCAGGAGCCAGTTTGTCTGTAACAGCCTGTCCTGAGGTAGAAGTGATGCAGCTGGATGACACAGTGTGTGGAACAGCACTAGGGCTTTTCGGCATGTCAGTCTGAGATGCTTCAGTTTCTTCTTTGTTTTGATTAACTGCATCCATTTTCTTGCTCAGAAGATTGTTCAGTAGTTTCTCCCTCAGTTCTTTTTCTTTTCTCTGCAACCCCAGTGCTCTCTCTTTTTCCTCTTCCACACGTTTAAGCTCAGCCTCCTGGAGCTTCCGTCTCTCCTCTAGCTGCTGAAGACAAATCTTTTCTTCATTCTGTTCTTGCTCCAAAAGCTTTACTGTCTGAAAGACAGTCAAAGGGAAGGTAAGAGTAAACAAAAAATACCTAGTTATGCTTCCAAGTTACAACATAACACAAAGGTAGCAACATGGCAAGGAAATAGAATCTAACAAACAGAACCATCCCAAAATAAAATGGTGCTTCCTTCTTAAAGAGAAAAAAAATTCAAAACCAATCAACCAACAAAACCCACTAAATATTAAACTGCAGTAAGGTGAAAGACTATTTATCCATGGTATTGAAATACATTTATCAGGGTCACCACTTGAAGGCTTCAGTCAAATTAAAAATGTTTTAAATTTTATTGAGGAGAACTTCTCTTAGATGATTGCCATCTGTGGTTCACAGATGACTTTACAATGAGTCCATACAAATAGCCAGTAATTAAATGGATAAATATTATGCAGAAATTGATTGTCATTTTGTCAACAACTTTAAAAAATCATGATACCGGAAAAGGCTCAAATTTTTTCTATTCTGACCTAGTCGAGTGGCTTAGTACAGGCATCAGAATTCTCTAAATTAAAGAAACACACTCTCTGTTTCATGAGACAACTTTTCTATTCTGCAGCTACAAAGTTAAAAAGCCTGCAAAAGGCATTTCTCCCTTCTTCTAGTATATGACTGATCTGTACATAGCACTGTGAGTTCAAAACCACTCCTGAAGCGCACTGGCATCAAGAAAAAACCTGTGCTTTTCAACACAACTTTTTGTTTCTACAGAAAATACTTCACATACAGTACATCCTAATATGGTTTTATCCAAGTCCTAAGCTTCAGTGTTTCAGTGAAAAAATAACAATACTGTTTGAGAGACAGGATCTAACATTTGAAACCTATGCTGACAATACCTTTCCAACAGAAGAAACATTCTGCACATTTCAAACATTGACTAATGAATGTTTAATCTCTCAAACAGCAAAGAACAGTGAACAGAACTACCCAAAGGCAGACAGGAAACAGTATCCAAACGGGAACTAGAAATGGAGCCTTGCATCTTATCCCCTGTGTTTAGTTCACTTCATCATGCTCACACATTCTTTTACTGGACTTAAGAAAACCTGACAATTAATTTACAGGTTAAAAAATTGCTATTCCAGACTTTAGGTTCAAGTTCACTTTCCATTTATCTACAAGTGTATCTTGTACCAGGAGAGAAATACTGTTTCATTGCGCTTTTCTGAAATTTTGGTCTAAGGAATAACAGCTGCAGAGGCAGTAAACCTGTTGTTTAATGAACAGGGCTCCCCAACTCCTCTGAAGCCAGTAAAGGCTTTGTTCTGCTGGGTTCTTCATTAACTTCTGAAATAAATATTGAAGTTACCTTTACTCTGCTTAGCAGTTCTGCAATTAATCTAATGGACTGAAGATTTCTCTGAGCTAACAGGAGCTTCCTTTCTTCTAGCTTTATCTTCTCTTGAAGTTTTCTCTGTTCTTCAGCTTGAAGCTTTTCAAGTTGCTTTTTGTTCCGCTGAACTTCACGATCCTTCTGTTTCTGTTCTCTCTTGCGTAACTTTTCTTCTCTTTTTCTCTCTCTCTCATATTCTTCAAGCTCTCTTTGCTTCCTAAAAAGAGATAAATATTTTTGCCTTATCTAGGCCAAGTACAATTTCAAACTCCTACTCTATGTAAAATACATTTCATACTTCAAGTAAATTTGTTTCTAAATAAGTCATGTTGATTGCTCAAGAACAAAAGTAAAAAACTGAACATTTTAACCCTTAGCTGTGACAGCAAACAGTCATATTTTGTCTATTTTTAAAAACAAGTTGGAATTCAAAGACAAAAATGGCTACAGCAAATAATTATTTTTTGAACTATTTTGACCGGAAACAATAACAATGCATGAAGCATCTGGGCAGAGAATTATCACAGCAAGAAGAAAAATACCAAGCCAATGAATGTGTGCAGTGGTGGTGTGTTTTATTTCTGTGATTAGGACAAAAGCCGAGCGTTTCTGAAATTAGATTTCTAACGGCAAGATTTTTAGGAAATTGAGTATTTTGCAAGTTTAATATTTTGAACTGAACTGAAGTGGTAAACTAAGTAAGCACACTCAACTTTAAGTGCTCCCTTTTAGCTACAGTAAGCTTGCGTTTAATTGTTTTCTATCTTTCGATGCTGATATGAAGGAGTAGTTTTGTTATGCCTGACTGTTAAAAATGTAACTGAACAATAAGCAATAAATACCTTTCTTCCTCTTTCTGTTTTTCCTCAGCTTCTTTCTCTTTACGTTTTTGCTCTTCTCTCTGCTTTTCAAGCTCTTGAAGCTTTTGCCTTTCAAGCTGACGCTTCTTAATTGATGCATCACTGAGGTGTTTTGTTGAGTCAAAAGAAACCTTTACATGATACAATTGAAAACAGTTTTAAGGAGACAGAAAAAAAATTTAAAATTACCTGACAACCTACACAATTTTAACTTAGACCTCGGTGTAAGTACAATCAGATGTGTAAGATATTTTTCGAAACAAAGGGAACTTCTTTATGTGCCCAGAGAAAGCACCACGTAACTGGACGGTAAATGTGTGCACACATGTAGCAAAATAAGATACTACTTCATTCTTCTGTGTCTCACAACCAAAAACATACCTCAGTGTGGTTGAGGCTGTCCAATATTTTCAGTGGCTGAGACCCTGTCTTGTCCAATGTTTTCAATGTGTCGGAATAGGCATATAAAGAACTCTTAATTAACACATGCTGTTAGGGACTGAACAGCCCTAGGTAGAAATAGGTGTAAATAAAGGCCTTCCTTTCTGTCTAAAATTCTGATCCTTAAATACAGCAGAAAAAATAGTTCTACAACATTCAGCACCTGGTTCAAGCCTCCCCACCACTTCCAAAACCAAGATTCCCAAATTGAGGTACACTGGGCTTAAGATGCCAAACTGTGGGAACGAAAGAAAAGAAAGAGACACACATCTGAAAAATGTGACCTCAGAGGTGCTCAGCTTC
Organism: Erpornis zantholeuca; assembly: GCA_013400515.1. Classification (NCBI taxonomy): domain Eukaryota; kingdom Metazoa; phylum Chordata; class Aves; order Passeriformes; family Timaliidae; genus Erpornis; species Erpornis zantholeuca. Next base: position 78,948 of record VZTN01016540.1, read on the forward strand.
CAGGGTATGTGAACACACCTTGGTCATGTCCAACTGTATGCTGGAACAGGACACCACCAGATATCACAGCCCCCGTGCCCTAATGTCCAATTCTGAGAGCAGGCAGGCAGGGATGTGTAACACATTTCTGCAGACCCATGGACATGAACCATGGGGCAGAGAACAAAGAGCACATCCTCTGCAGTTTAATCTACCCAGGCTCTATGCAAAATGTTACACGTTTCACTAACGGACTGAAAGGACAAATAGGTACAAACAGACAAGGTGGTGTGACCTCCTACGACAGAGAGCTGCTGTCCTGACAGGGCAGCTGCCAGGAAGACATGATTCCTCTTGCATAGCCAAACTAAATTTGAGAACCCTGATCCCCAGTACGTAAATGACAGTTTGAATTTCACTGGGTCAAGGCACAATTTCTATCCTGAAACTGACAAGCCTAAAGATTACAGTATTTTACTTACACCGACTAAACTACAATTTCAATAAACATCTGCATGTTCCCACAATACACAAAGGAGTACTCAAGCTTCTTTCTGAAATATGCTCCCTGGCTGATGAATGACTACTGGGCATACCAAAATACATCCGCATACATTTCACTCAACCAGTATGTAAATTCACAGACCACCTCGGAACAGAGTAAGTTTTCTTAAGGCTGTGCTTTCAGAGATACTACATATGAACAGACTGCCTTGTTCCTTCCTGTCACAGCTGTAATTTCTGAGACAATCAGGTTACAGAAAGCACCTTCTGGAAAACTCCTTATGCAAATATTATGAAATAAGCATAGGGAATTCACAGGAAGCTGTGCTAGCAATGAAAATTATCATTTAAATGTTTGTGAGGCCTTCCTGTATGTGAGGTACACTAACGATTAATTGTGTATTTCCCAGGCCATACAGGCCACATGCTATTACTCTTCTTAGTTCTGACCCTTGACTGGTAGACTTACTTATCAATGCAGGGACCAAATACAGAGGCTGTGAAATTCTCCCCCAAAATGTCTCTGTTGTGAACAGATGAATGACTAATGCACTTAACAGTCAATCTTCTAGTGAAATTTGTCTGAACTTGTTCAGAACTGGAATTTTAAGTGAAATCACTATTTATAAACAAATGTAATTTTCTAAAGCAATTTAAAAAATCGTGTTCACGAACTTGATCCTTCCATAAGCAGTTCTCATTTCTAGAAATGTCTTGATAAGAAAAAAAAGCAAAACCCCACTGACTTCACTCATGTAGTCTGACGACATATTTTTCTGCCAACATTTCCCCTTAAAAATTGTATTATGTTTGTCCCATAATGTAGCAGTGTGCCCCCTAAGAGGAGAGGTTTCCATTACATCTAAGGTTTATAACATAAAGCTACATTACTGCTGTCAATATTGCCTGTTGTCATCACTGTGGTACAGAGATAAAGGTTTCAAGCACTATGGAAGTAACAGTTACTTGTACCCAGACTTTCTCGTGGGTTCCCACGCAAAAGACTGCAGTCTCTCACCTTTATATTGCAAGCCACTGCTTTGCCATCGTCGCCCTTGTACATCAGCTTCATCCCTCGCAGGGCATTCATGGCCTCGATGAATCCTGCGTACTCTCGGTACTGAACATACGCTTCAAAGTTTAAATGGCCTCCAAAACTGAAAGTGTGAAAATTCCTGCCAGTCATTTCTTCTCTGTAAGGGTCCAGCATGGGTATGTCCACATTACGGATTTCTCCAAATTTCTGGAAAACTTTTATAAGGACTTCTTCACTTGGCTTTTCCGAACCAGTCTCCTTTGCTGCAAACCACTTACAAGGCAAGCCCTCCAAGTGAATAGTATCTGGCCTTTCCCCCGGCAAGGTTTCGTTCATATCTTTTGCATCACGGAAAAACGAGTCCCAGTCATGTCTGGTAGGAAAGTCAATCTTGTATTCCGCAGCACGCACTTTTAAGATGTCAGAGAAGCCGCTCAGCTTTATTGTTTTGCCATCAAGGCATGCCAGAAAAGATTTAACCAAACTTTTGTTCTCGACCTCTCCTTCAAACCGAATGAAATCCATTGTGCTTTTAGAAATCCGCAGAGTGGAAAACTGATGAGTTTGCACCATCCCCTTCAATCTTTCCATCACTTCCCAGTTCGAAATGGATTTTCCCGGTTGCTTCAGCTGAGGAAGTGCCACACTGATGGTCATTTTTGTAATGGGTTTAAGGTATAGCCCACAGGGAGCACAGAGCTCTACAGCTTCTGAGGTATCATGAACTATTGTTGCAGCAGCCATAACAAAGAAAAAGCATAGGATAAAAAAATAAAAGATGCAAGTTTAAGTTGCAGGCCAACAGTAGTCAAACAAAATAGCCCTTATCCATAAATAATTTAATTCTTTGGCGAATTAACCATTCCCAAGTTAAAACGATGTCTCTTAACACAAGAGTGTATTAGATAACTACAACCGAGTAGTACAAACATCTTAAATTACTTTACAACCACTAGAGCCTGTAAGTAATTAAACCTCTGTAAGGCCTCTGAACAGAAAACAAGAAGCTGATGACAATCTTAGGAATACATGAAGTTGGTATGTGATGGCTCAGAAAGCAGCTACCCTTTCTCAGGAGGGAAAGGACCGGCGGCGCGATGTCACACCGCTCCCAAATCTACTTAACAACCAGTGAACCCCAGCAGGCTGGCGCCGAGGCGTTCTCACGTTCTCCGGAAGGAAGACCTGGAAGATGTCTGCAACGAGAGAAAAGCGCCCCTTTTATTGAAAAGCTCGAAGGCCCACCGCCCCTCCCTGCCGGCAACGCCAAGCAGCCCCGGACAGGACTAGGCCGTGGAGCACCGCGAATCACACCGGAGCCAGCGGCCACCGCCGGCAGCTGCCCCCGGCGGGCGTAGCCCGGGCGGCGGGGGACACCCCGGGAAGACGCCAGCGGGGAAAGCGCCCCTCTCCGATGCCAGGGACCCGCACCCACCGGCTCCTACGCGTCCCCTGGCAGGCAGAGCCCAGCTCCACGTCCCTCGCTCCCGCTCCCCGNAGCGGCGGCTCCGGGGCGCAGGGACTCCTCTCCAGGGAAAGGCCGGCCCGCCGTCCTGGCCTTCGCAGGGTCACACCCCGAGCGCTGTGTCAGCGCACGCCCGGCACCTGGGGCGGCTGGGGTCACAGCATGGCAGTTTCCCTCTTTCACAGAATCAGTTAGGTGGGAAAAGAACCTCTGGGGGTCACCGAGTCCAACCTATGATCGAGCACCACCGTGGCAATAGCCCATAGCACTGAGTGCCACGTCAGGTCTTTCCTTAAACAACTCCAGGGACAGTGACTACACTGTTTTCCTGGGCAGTTCATTCCAATACCTGATCACCCTTTATAATCGCCTCCTAATATTCAGCCTAAACCTTCCGTGGCACAGCTTGAGGCCTTTCCCTCTTGTCCTGTCGCTGGTTGCCTGGGAGACGAGGCCGACTCCCGCCTGGCTACTGCCTCCTTTCAGGTGGCTGTGGGGAGAGAAAAGGTCACCCCTGAGTCTCTTTTTTCTCCAGGCTAAACACCCCCAGCTCCCTCAGCCACTCCTCATAAGACATGCATTCCAAATGACATGTACTGCATAGGACATGCTTTCCCTCTGTCGCCCCGGGACACAAGGGCACAGCCAACGCCATCCTGCCCCTGGAAAGCAGAGGAGGGATGACTGTGGTCACCTGCCCCTGCTCCACCATTTTAAAACAGGCACTAGCCTTGGATAGAGTTCCACCATTTGAGAAACTGTGACTGCAGTAATCTTCAGAGGCAGGCTGGGTGTAAATAATGGCTTTAAAGCACCATTGAACTCTGTGCAGGAGGTCATCAATCCAGCAGCTGCAGCAAGACCGCAGCTCTTGCACAGGTGCTATTTCACACCATAGATGCTGGTAGCTGCTGGCTCTATTCTGTTATGGTTAAGCGGCAGTACAAACACAGAATCGGGAACTACTGCTACCATACAACATTTTTAAACAGTGTGTGCTTTATAGTCTGAGAGCCCCTGCATTCTGTGTCATGCCTTCTTCTACAAACTTGCCCTTGGGAGCACACAAAGCTGAGGCAGATATGTTCCAGGGAGTTTCAGTAGCAGTGCAGGGAGACCCTGGATATGGCAATGATTTTGAATCCTGTGCATAATGATAGCCCCACTGCTCAAGACTGCCAGAAATCAATATTCTTTATTTTAAGCACAAAGACTAAAATAATGCTCTGAAAAGTTACAAAATACCAGCACTGAGGTTACTCGTGACAGAAGATAAACTTTAAAAGCTATCAGTCTATTTTTCTGATATACTCGAAAGAACTGTTACAAGCATTGTATTTAATGATATCATAAGATATGGGCAAGAAGAAGTATTGATAAGGTACACAACTTTTAAAAGATGTAATCAAGCATCAATACTGAAGTATAGAAAGGGTGAACTGTCTCTGCTGAAATGCAGTTCTTTACATCGGGCAGATATATTATTCTCATTTTTATTTTTTCGGTGAGATACCTAAATGAATAAATGAAACGTCTCCCTTTGGGCTTTCAGAGTCTGAAGTTAAGGTCAGTGAAGCAAGGATATGACACCAATGAGGCAGAAGGATGAACCAGCAAAACAAACATCAGTAAGGGACAGCATCTGAGTGCAGCTGTGCATGTAAATCTGTTTTTACTGTAAGTCATTGATTTTCCCCAACTCCATCAAATACATTGTGTTATTTACCTTAGAAACCACGTATCATGTCTAAAAGCTCATACCTTTTTTCTGAGCTCAATAGTTTTATGGAAGATCTCACTTCTGCCTATAAACTTTTTATCTGTACCTTCAGTGTTGAAACACCAAATCCCACAAACGTTCACTAGAGGGAGTGCTTGTTACTCACATATTTAAAAGAGATCTATTCATAAACACAATTAAAATAGGCTATAAACAGCAGATACTAGGTTTTGTATTCATGCCAGAATACAGTTCATTCTTTCTTTCTTGGAAGAGGATATAATCCTCCCAACTACACTATCTGTGTACTTCTTCTGCTATTCCTGAAATGCACCGTTTTCTTGACCTCAGCGGTCTTTTGCAAAAATGCGTGCAAGATGTTACGTGGGTGTTTACATAAAATAAAACAACAGCCCAGTATAATTCCATTTCCTTTCTCTCCATCCTCCTTCCTCTCCGAAACACACCAAAAAAGAAGAGAACCTCTCTTTAGTGTAAAACTTAGCTGTATCTTTTGAAGAATGATTTATCTCCTGTGTTTGTCCAAATCTTTTCTACTACTCTAGAAATGTTTCTGATACATATCTTTTTAAAAACAGAGTATGTGGCACTCCGTTGTTTCTTTGGATATGATTTTTGTCTTCTGTTGTCACTGAACAGGGGACATCTCTTTATTCTCTCCCACAAAGGGAAAACTGAATGATTCGCTGTGCAGTTGAACAGTTTATGAACGGAATTTGAAAGTGGAGGCAGGAGCACAGAAGAATCTCTCAGATTAAAAGATTGCATAACTGTTGAAGAGACATTACAATGCTGGTTTTAGGCTCTAAATAGCCTCTCCCCACAAAGCAAAATTAATCCCTGAAGTGGGTAGGAACAGAGGAATGAACTTGAAATATATTGGTTTATTTCCCATGGTAAGAAACAGCTCCGCAAATAATTCAATTTCCTTTCATTAGCTCTGCTCTTTATTGTTTGGTTTTTTTCAGTGTGTCAGTGAAGTTTGTGGGTATGGCAGATCATCTGCCTTGGAAACAACACACAACATTAGAGGTAATGCATATGCTGATGTAGGGCAACTTCAATTATCTAGGATTAATAATGACTTCTTAGGCCTGATTCTCTACAGGTCTAACTATTGCATTCTGCTTAAAGCAAGAGAATATGACAATATACAGATCCAGTTTCACTCTCTCTACCTTAGCCTTATGGCAGAGAATTAGCCTTGTTAACACTGAGTAGGATGCAGAGCAGATAATTTTCTATTAATTTATCTCTGTGCCCATGCCCACTGCCATCTATCTCACACTAAACAGAAATGGCAACATTTCTGCTTTTTGCTTTCATTGAAAATTGGCATCTGTTGTGGTACTGGTTCATGAACTGTTGGTCAAACTATAGTGTGCTGTAATCTATAAAACATAAAAATTAGGTTTAATTGCCAAGACACTGTACTTGTTAGCACGATGTTTTTTTTAAAACATTTTAGTACTGTGCTGTCAGATGCATTACTGGTTATTTCAGTTTTTATACAGGCGTCCATGAGATGCTTTCACATACTGACAGATTTCAAAAACTATCACTTAAAATAAATCAAAAGGTAAAAGATCTAGAATTTTTTTCCTACTTTTTTCCATTGTCTGTTTAGGGGAAAATATTTGAATGGAATTAAAATTAATGCTTGAAAATTAAGTATTTCTTCCATAGTCTTAGATTTTACAGGTTGATACCAGTCATGAAAGCATTTCATGTTTTTTATGTACACTTTTAAAATCCAAAAATTTTCTTATTTATGGAGTGAAAAGCAAGAGCTGTTGGCCTTTCTGAAGCAGAAGAGAGCAGTGGGTTAATAACACTAACCTTCCTCAGTGGTATATTTCTCTTGACAGATTCCACAGGATTCATTGCTAGTGCAACTGTTGACACCTAAAGAGTTTGTTTTTTTAAAGATGGAAAACCTCATTATTAGAATTGAAGAATTATAATTCTGAGGAACACAAGATCTTTCAAGCAGACAAGATCCCCTCTTTAGGTTCAGTCTGACCTACCTGCTGTAAGTTTCACCTGATCCAGAAAGACCAGAGATATTTTGGTAGATCTGACATAAGTTTAAATGACTGGCATCAATTCCTTGTTTCAGCAGCGATGTCTGTCGCCCAGCCTTGCTTCCCAACACACTCATCAGGGACGTCAGGGGAATCAGTGGCAGAATGCTCTGCTGAGTTTCCACTCTTTTTGCTCCTGGCAACCTTTTCTCATTTCCCAGGGCCTGATTGTGAAATCTGAAAAGCTAAACAAAGGAAGGATGACCAAGCCAGGTGACATTTGATTTGCACATAACACTGCTGTTTTCATACAGACACGTGCTGTCAATATGTTCCAGAATGTGCTGCCTGGGCTCATTAATTTCATCTTTAAAAACGTCTTCTAGTAATTTCTATTACCAGATACTGAGTTTATACTAAGATGCAGATTAAGACAGCTGAAATAAGGTGGCCCAAATCAATGATGAAGTTTTATCAAAATTGTTTCTGGTCCATTTTATATATACATATATATATGTATATACATATGCATAATTATGTATCCGTCACTATACATCAATCTAGTTATACAGACATTCATATATGTATATATATAAACTGATTTTCTCCTAAGGTCGTTCTGCAGCTGACGGAGACACTCAAGTTTCTGTAGGGAGAGTCCTCAGGCATCTGGTGATTCTGTGCTACAGAATGACAAGTCACCCAAGATTAATCTGATAATATTCTCCTCCCTTCCCTCCCCAGGTGTATCAGCAGGTAAAGAGACAACTTAGATATGAAAAAAGGTCTGGGTAGTCAGAATGAAATTCTGAAGGTCATGTAGGTGCTACATATGGCTAATATTGAACAGCAAACAACTTCCAGTCAGAGACTGAAAGCTCCCAAAAAGATTAGGTTGTTGAACTTGCCACAAATGAGCAGATATTCAGGTGCTGTTGCCTGTTGTGTCATCCAGAAGCAGCAAAAGATGTAGAAATAAGGAGACATAAGGCTGGTTTAGTGACATCAGTTTCAGATGTAGTGTAGCTTGTTTTGAGCTGCACCACAGGAAAGTCTGACCCATATCTGTGTAGAATTTACTTATTCTGTCCATGTGTAGACACTCATATAAATCCTGGGAGTTTCCAGTATTCTGGCTGCAAGACCCACAACACCACTGTAGGTGAGCTATTTTTCCTAACAGTGCAATAACAGGATGGAATAAGCATTTTTTCATTATTTCTATTTAAGATGCATTTCTCTATTCTGTTGTCAGTAATTTTATAGGCATGATGGGAAGAGAAGACAGAGGGAGTAGGGAGGTTGCCATATATTTCATATCTTTGGGCAGTAGTTATCCCTAATAAAATGACATTCCAGTTTCAAGGATAAAATGACAGTCTTCTTCAAGTGGGGAGAGAATAAAAAGATTTTATCAAGTTGTTTTAAGTATAAAAGAAGTAATTAATTCTAACCTAACAGTGTATTTACAGCTACTTACTCTACAGTTTAATTGTTGTTTTACTTCTAATTTGGTATGAAATAACCACATGCAGCAAGCTTTGCACCAAAGGAAGCAAAAAGTTATTTAGGTTAATGCAAAGGGACCTAATTATGAGTCATAGGGTGTGATTTAGAAAGGGGAAATGTCATGACTGCAAGATCCTTTGACCTATGTAAAGGGAAAGGCATCATAACAGCCAGATGGTGTTATTTGAAAGACTTCTTTGCCCACTGTAGCCTTTGCTGGTAAGCAGAGGTGGTACAATACATGGGTGTGTCTGCTAGATTTCAGTGATATTTCTCTGGCTTCACAAGCTTATTAGTATTCTAGAGCACTTTTTACCTGTTTTAGAAAGCTTTTGCTTAATGAGCTGAGGGATGGCATTTTTTAATGTTTCTTTCCTTCTGTCCTTGCACCTGGGTCAGGGCAATTCCAAACACAAATACAGTCTGTGCAGAAAATTGATTGACAGTGCTCTTGAGGAGGACTCGGGGTGCTAGTAGATGAGAGGCTGGACATGACCTGGCAATGTGAGTTTACAGCCCAGAAAGCCAAGCATGTCTTGGGCTGCATCCGAAAGCAGTATGGCCAGCAGGGTGAGAGAGAGGATTCTGAACCGCTACTCCACTCCCATGAGATCCCACAGATTATCTCATCCAGCTCTGGAGCGCTCAACACAAGAAAGACATGGACCCCTGGAATGGGTCCAAAGGTGGTCTGTGAAGGTGATCAGAATGCTGCAGCACCCCTCCTATGAAAGCAGGTTGAAAGAGTTGGAGTTGTTCAGCCCGAAGAAGAAAAGGGTGTGGGGAGACCTTATAACACTATCAAAAGGGGGGCAACATTGAGAAGTAGAGAGGGACTTTGTACAAGGGCATGTAGTGATAGTTCAAGAGGGACTGGCTTTAAACTGAAAGAGCATAGGTTTAATTTAGGTACAAGGAAGAAATTCTTTGCTGTAATGGTAGTGAGGAACTGGAACAGGTTGCTCAGAGAAGTTGTGGATGTCCCATCCCTTGGAATGTTCAAGGCCAGGTGGAATTAACACCCTAGCCTAGTGGAAGGTGTCCCTGCCTATGGCAGCAGGTTGGAACTAGGTGGTCTTTAAGGTCACTTCCAACCCAAACCATTCTTTGATTCTATGATGTGTTTAAATATTTTATGTATATATGGCACAATGGCCCCAATACTGTATATTGTGGATTATGGTATTATAAGAGGACTTAAATTCTATGACAGTGATTATCTACAATTTTATCGCCCTTCCCTAAAGAGCTGGGGTACCCCAATTTTCTTTAAAGATATGGGTATTGTTCCTGTGATCTCAATCAGGGACCATGACTCCTTTTAAGAAAGTTTTTATCAGAAGATTGCAGGAAAGTATATTTTTAGGCAAACAATTGCAGTTGCCCCAACTCTCAGCTCAGCTCTCCTTTTTTTGCACTCAGCTTTCTTTCACTGGCATTTCGGCATGTTCTTATTAAAACAGTGAGTTTAGGGATATGGCACATCAGTTTGAGAATAAAGCAGCATCCTTGTAAGGATAAACTCTCAAGGCCTGCCAAGTCCAAGTTCATGACAGCAGATAGTGACTATACAGTATACAGAAAAAGCAGTTTGATAGTTGAACTGTTTGTCCAACAGACTGAAATTGAATTTCTTTCCCTGACAAAACTTCTCTATAAAGACTTTCTAGCTAAAGTCTGTAAAGACTTTCTAGCTAAAAGAATTAAGCATGGTGGTGGTTAAATTTTAAGTGTGAAACTATTGGTTCCTATAGGCACACCTGCATGGAGGGAGTCAAACACCTTAGGTGAGGTTTTAAAAAGTCAGTTCAGAGAAGCCTAAATTACTCAAGGCTGAAGTCAGGTATGGATTTGACGTCTTCATTTCATCACTCTGCAGGAGATGAGTGCTGAATCTCTCTCTCCTGAGGATCAAATAGTCTATTTTTTTCTTAAGATCCTTTCAGTGGGAAGTTAACAGAACCACCATGATTCATCAGCTTCCTCAGGTGAGGTAGGAAACCAAACCTTATTTCCAATTCCAGCCCAGAGGGAAACAAGCCCACAATCAGAATTGTCAGAGCACATTTTTGCATAGTTGAAACAGGATGTTCTTAACACAGAAGCCACTGTTCACTGTTATGAACAGGAGGTGTTTGATTTCTACAAGCTCTACTTTTCAGTCCAGGCTCTAGGCACCAGAAATGTGGTAGTGTTCATTAACTTATGAGTTTAAAAGATAAAGGAAATTTGGGTTACCACCTAAATTTCCCAGTATGCAAAATTTATTGTGATGTCTGTTTTTCAGCCAGCAATTACGCACCTTGGGACATGAATCTAGTGAGGGATATTCTATAACCTGTGTGATGATAACCTGTGTGATTCTATAACCTGTGTGATGATAACCTGTGTGATGATTCTATAACCTGTGTGATTCTATAACCTGTGTGATGATGTTGATGAACCTCTAAGTCCATGTGATGTTACTTGTAAGAAGTATTGGGGAGATTTTCATTTGTATACACTGTATTTTTCAATTATTTTCACATTGTCATAAACTTTTTCAGGTATTTCAGACAAAAGTCCAGGTGTCCTGCTGAGCTCAGTGAGGTCAAATGCAACCACATCTGCTGATCTGGCAGTGAAGAAGTTCCTTTGGGCCCTTTCCCACGCAGAAGACCAATGCCAGTCAGCCAGCTCCAGCCTGGCTGACATAATTGATTTTGTCTGTGGTCATGGGGAGTCTAGCCCCATGCCTTCTCCTTCCCCAGACAGAGTCAGGCAGAAGGTTCTACCTCAGACTGAGATTTTATCAGCTGCATGGGTCTGTTTGGCCTCTCTGCTGGAGATTAGATACCACAAGAAGAAGAAGGAAATTGTTTACACCTCTGCTGACCTCATGCACAGCCCAACTTGTTTAACTGTGGGAGCTGGGGCACGTGCTACACTTTAGTCTGCTGCAACCAACACTTGTAAGTGCACTGAAGTGTATATTGAGCAATTGAGGTTAATGCTTCTGCATGTGACTTTGGGTTCTGCACTGCTGCCAGATTCAAAATCACATTAATTAAGTTGAGCACTAAAGTAGGTCTGAGAAACAGCAGAAAGACAAAACTTACGTTGTTCTTTCTCCATCTCCCTCTCACCACTTCTCTATGCAGGAAGTTGGCTGCTAATTTTGATGTTTCACCAAAGCAAAGAAAATTTCTTGTATAGAGCAGCAGTTTTTAGAAAGGCTTCTGTACAGAGAGAATGTTTCTCTCTTTGTTGACCTTCGTCTATAATCTAAAAACCACAAGGGTTCATGCAGTGTGCTCCAGAGTAACTAGGCTCTCACAGCAACATGTGAAAAGAGGTGTATCTGACTCATGATAAAACAAGAATCTTAGAATAATAGAATATCTTGAGTTGGAAGGGACTCTGAAGGATCATCGAAGTCCAACTCCTCCACAAGCCTCAAGAGTCACACCTTGTGCCTGAGAGCATTGTCCGAAGGCTTTCTGAGCTCTGGCAGGCTTGGTGCTGTGACTGCTTCCCTGGGGAGCCAATGCCTTACTGAAGAGTAATGAAATACAGGCAAAACACAAAGAATGCATAGATAACTACAGTATAAAACTTAGCTTCTATAAATAATGGCCAAGAAAGAAGACAAATATTAATATTCAAAACTGAAGTTTCACCTTGAAGGTCACTGACAGGAGAGCAGCCTAACACAGGAAAAATTGAATGTAAGTTAAATTGAGTGACTAAACCTCAAGAGGGGTGAGGAGTATTAGGCATGGGTTCTGTAGCATGGACTCTAGCCCAAAGAAAGAGAGAGGGACATATCTGCAAGTAAAACACTTTTATGACTAATTCAGAACTGGATTAATTATAGGAAATCATTATTAGCACCACTATTTTTGCTAGGTATTTCTAATTTTTATCAAGAGTAATACACCTACATTGTGGTTTTGACTCTATATTAAGAACTCTGAATCTGTACTGGTTTTAATCATCAGGCTTTCTGACTTCTGCTTCTTGGAAAGCCCCACCTTAATTCTCACTTCTGAATCTTTTTACCTCTGATGCTTTCAGGTTCTTGTGTTTCTTATTTGTTGATATTTCTTGTGTTTGAACAAGGCTCTGCTGGACAAATAGATTTTTTTTTTCATTTTTACTAATTTTATGGAAGCTGCTATGTATATTACTACTCCAGTCTATTTTGCTTCTATTTTCTACTGCTTAATATATGGCATTTCCTTTGAGGAGCTCATGTTAAATTATTGATCTGCTAAGGAACAAATGAATAGCTGAGGTAATAATTTCTTTCAGCATCCCAGCTAGACCTCGAAGAAAACAGTCTGTTACCAATCTCAGACATCTGCACCAGTCAGGAAGAATTCTTACCTGATCTGTTTAGCATGAGGACTACTACCAGTGCAGACAAGTTTTCTGGTTAATAAAAGGGGAAAACAAATGCAAAAGCTGTCTCTACAAGGAAGCTTTAGCATAGAAATGGATTTTACAAGGACAACAGAGGTCTGCTAAGAATTCTGTAGGTATTGCTGGCATTACCTAATGTGATATCTTTGTTAGTTGTCTCCAAAACAGGGTGTCTGTACCCCAAGGAGTGTGAAAGACAATTCAGGATAAAGGAAGTATATATTTTTGTACCATTAACAAAAAAAAAAAAAAAGAGTTCTTAAAATAGTGTTTTTTTCATCTTTACCTCATCCTGTTTAATTTCTATTTCTTGTAGGTTTTATAATGTGCATAACATGTTATTACAATAGTACATCTATATAACTTATTTATAAATATACACATATATATTAAAGGGTTGTGTTCAATTTTTTTTTTTACTTGGGATGCATGATCAAAGAAGTTTGGAGACCTGTGTCATATTGAAGCCATCCTGCACTGGAAATCAGCTGCAGAGCATAAGCCTTGATACAGATTAGAACTCCTCCTGTGGCTAATCTAAGGTAGCACTATTGAAAGAGGTTACTTGTGTTTTCCACTGTGGAAAATTAGCCTTATGGATGAGTGACAGTGACAGGTCAGGCTGCTAACACAGAGACAACATATTGCTTCTCTCATGTTCATCTCCATCTTCTTCTTGGATGGTTCTTAATATTTTAAGAAATTCTTTAGAGTTTTCTTTTCTTTAAAGGGAAGGTACTTATACACTGGAATTTCAGTGCTGCAAACCATATGTCATTTCTGGAAAAATACTTCTGGTGGTGACTCCAGCATTTGTGATGCAAGGTGAGTGAAACAGCCATACAATGCTCCATGAGTAACAGGTTCATCATCCAAAAACAGGTTTTTGAACTGGAATATTTTAGCAAATATTCTAAAATAGCTTTTTCAGGGATTAAAAGCTATGGAAAGAGGAAATAGGTGTAATAGTATAACAAGTGTTTGTATTACCATCCTACAGCAGAAATGCATTTGGTAAGACTGAAGAAATTAAATGTATGTTAAAAAATCAGGTAAGACAATAATTTATTTATTTAGAATTTATAATGTCATTAGGAACAAAATTAACTCTTTCCACAGTTTTTTTGACTGACATGAGTATTTGATTTCTGGTAGTATTTGTTCAATATTTGTAGTTTGGAAAGGTTGAGTTTGTCTAGACTGGAAAAGAAGAATGTTTGGAGGGCTTACGTAGGAAGGAGCTCATTATCTCTGCTTAGGGTGAGTTAAACAGGACTTCCAGGCTCCAGACTGAATAAAGATTCACATCTGGAAGATTTTTTCTTTTTTGTCATTTATATTATAAATAAATATATAAAAATTAGATATAATATAAACTATATAAAAATATATATAGAAGTTTTCTGAAAAATTTATACTACCCATCATTCTGTCTAACAAAATGTGAGATAAGCATTTAAATGTTAGAAGTTGCATGGATTCTACCATAGGGAAAGGATATGAAGAAATAAGACCCCATCCAGCCCTCTTTGTTTTGTGAAACTCTGGCTGCTATTTCTTATTTTGTTTTGAGTTATACAAGGCTAAATCTGGGTTTTGGTCTACCTTTGCTCTATCTGTCAGAGAAACAAATTCCAGAAGAGTAAACCCCTGCTCTTCCAACACAGTGTTTGATCTATAAGTTACCCACAGTCCCATGGATTGTAAGTGATGTGTTTTTATTTTCTATATTGGTTGTGTAATTGCGTAAAGCTGTAGTGTAACAAGCCACATTTTTTTTAAAATGTCTGTATAGGATGGATTCAGGCTTGACCATGGTTAAATAAAGTTTTGAAACAATCCCTGTTTAAGGCAACAGCTCTTCTTTTCTGGAAACAGGGTTTTGTTGTTAGAACTACTGATCTAGTTAATTTATTTAGCTAACTATGTATTTTGCTCTTGCACAGTTGTGTAATTCCACTTGTGTTTTATGATGCCAAGTACTTTGCATACATAAATCCATCTCAGGAAAAGGCTGAAGTTTTCAGAACTGCTTTCACAATTTAAGAGCCCAAGTCAGATTTTGCTTTCTGAAGTCACTTAGGCTTCATAAAGAAACATTTTCCTCAGCATCTCTTTCCAAATACTTGCTAGTGTGAAATGTGGGTGGAGTGCCCGCGACAGCAGAAGTGAGTAGGACGAGGACTGTGTGACAAGAAAACCCAAAACTCAGTGAGCTGCTCAGTTTATTTCGCTTGTTCTTCATGAGTTTGCTGTGGGGAGAGGGGCTGTTCTTGTCCACCTGCATGCACATGAATTCAACAAGATGCTGAGAGGAAAAGTCAAGTTGGGGTGATGAGAACAAGGGAAGGTAGGTAAGATGTGGATGCTGGAGGGACAGTGGAGTACAAGGAGATGACCTGTATTAGTATTAACACACCATGGTCAGCTGGTTAATGTGGGGAGAAAATTGACTTTTCTGTGGAAAGCTTTCACTGTCCTGGACAGACATCTGTGACTTTAAACATTGTGAAGACATTATTGAATTAATACTCACTGCATGCAGAGCTTATGAATACTCAGGTTGACAATATGCAGAGCTTTTCAAGGATTTCAGGTAGAGACATCAATTATAACTTGGCAAAATATTCTTTCCACAGAGAAGTCTAGTACAGAAGTGGATTTTTGGTAGCTGTTTTTCTTGTGAAAGAGTTAAGGTGAAAAACTCTGGTTTCTGTCTTCCCTCCAATGTTTTCCTCGCAGGATAGTTACTTGACAGCATAGGACAAACCCCAAGGACCCAGTGAAAAAGTCCAATGGTTTTCACTGTTTTTTATATGACTTTTTTTAGAAGGATAACATCTTATATAAGGAAATTGATACCTTTTGTAAAAACTCCCATTAGAAGACTAATGCAGAGCCTGGAGTCTTGTAGATTTTGCTCTCCGCTACTGTTTGATATGATGCCAGAGCCAGTGAGTTCACATCATACCTCATCTGTACCTCTCTGAGGAAAGGGTAAGTCCTGATGAGAAATGTCCAAAATACTTTTCTGTTCAGCTGTGCTCTTTTTACCATGTGCTTGCATCTTCATGCACACATAGAGTACCTGCATTCTGGGTTTTTTCCCTCCGTTTTGTTCTCTGACTTTTATTTAGGAACTTACAACCTGCAAAACCAGGTATGTTCACAAATGACAGTAGCTGAGATGTGAGCAGAAGAGCATTCTTTGTGTTTCTGCTGTTCCATAAGGATGTCACAGTGGCTGCGAGGGTGGGCTGCCCCACAGGAGCAAGCCAGGAACCAAGAGTGGCAGTGAGGCTGGTCGGCCATGTCCTCCTGGGCCAGGTCAATCCATTGGTACCCAGCAAGGGAGCAAGTATAAGACAGGGATGGTGGTGATGGCCAGCCCAGAGCCCTGCAACCATCTGGCAAGGCCCCAGTGATGGGGCAGGTGTGAAGCCCAGTGGGGCAGAAGGTGATGGCCAGCAGGTACAGCCTGGGCACAGACTGTGGTGTGGCTCAGGAAAGAGCCATGGCTGAGGACCTGGTCATGGATGCAGTTCCCAAGAAAATGGGAACTGTAAAGCTACCCCAGTGATATTCCTGCTCTTTCTGCCCTAACTCATTCCTGCAGAGCCAGGGCAGCACTCAGGGACTGAGAGAATGGGAGCTCAGCAGCAGAGCTGGACTGAATTTTTCTTGGATCACTGAGAAATGCTGTTGTATTACCTGAAGAGTTTTCTTGGAAGCATATTGTGTTATCAGCAAAGTCTCTGGGCTCCAAACAGGACTCTCTGGATCCTGGGGCATGGGGCCAGCAGTGTGAAAAAGCTTTAGGGTCGAGCAGGGGCCAGTGTGGCCATGGCCCGAGGAGCCTGTACTGGGGGCAGAGGCTCCCCCGTGTTTGTGCAGCAGGCAAGGGGCATACTCAGTAACTCAATAAAATCTTTGGGGGTATGAAACTTTCAGAAACATTAGCCTCCTGCAAGAAGAGCACCACCCAAGGTGTGTGCTTCAGAGGAAGCATCACAATTTCTTGGAATCTTTGGTTTGTGAGAAATGAAGGTGTGTTTCCCCAGAGGAAGCATCACAATTTCTTGGAATCTTTGGTCTGTGAGAAATGAAGGGAAAAAAGGATATCATCATGTATATAGTTTTGTTCTGACTCAGACCAAATTTTGAGAGCACTTGAACTTTCCAGAAACCTCAGAACCCTTTCTGTTCATCTCAGGAAGAAGGCTTCCTCTGCCACTCACCATTTTGTTCTCTAGTGAAAAGGTTGATTTCTGCATGACTCCTTTTGAGGAAGCATGTTTTCTTGTGGTCGTAGCTGAACTTTACAGCACAGCATATATATATATTCAAAATAAAAATACTTTCACAGTAGAGAAAAGAGAAGACTTTAAAACTGTAATGAGACAGGGAAAATTGGAGCAGGTAAAAGCCTTAAATGCTGAGATCACTCTTATTTACATTTACTTCATACAGTCACAAAGTTAATGACTTTTTTATTGTGGTATGGACTTCATGGTACTGGTATCAGGAGGGAATAAAGGCAGACAGTTTTAAAATCTCTGACTCCAGACAGTGATTAGACTGTAACAGAAATGTTAGTTGATAACAGTGCGGCTTTTTTATATTTCAATACAAAGTTTAAATGTGCTACCTGATAGTTCTGTGTGAAAAAATATTGCTATGGATATAACAGTCATAAGCATGTGAATGAGCTTCATATCACTTTTTTTAGATGTTAAAGTCTCTTTCCAGGCAGTAATGGAGTTCAAGTTACACTCAGGTAAAAGATCTAATATAACCAGTGCAAGGCTTCTCAGGTTCTCATCAGAGAAGCTTTTTGATTTTTTTATATATTTATCCCTACTTCACCAGGCACAAGCAAGTGTAGGGATGTTATTTGGATGAAATCTTTTGTGGAGGCTGTATTGCCAAAATCACGTCAATATAAAAGTCTTAATGGATTCCAGGAATTGGTCTGTATAGTCTGACCCCTCCTAAATGGCTTTTACTTCAGGCAGTTTGCCACAGGGGTGGGGTTCTAGCCTCAGTTGGATACAACGAAGTAAAAATTAGCATCGTCTTGTTCCTGGTGATATCCTACAGGGAGGAAACAGAGCTTTGTTGACAGTATAAGTGCAGTTTCATTTATGGATTGAGATTGTGACCATGCTGTAACATGAAAGCCAATAGATTTGACTTTCTGTGTACTCATGTTCCTACATAGAGTGGAAACTACCTTTTCTGTGTACCTGATAGGAAATAAGTCCTGCCTTAAATATGTTGGTCGAACATTGAGCTTGTTAAATTGTGACATGTCCTTGCTTTGAACAGCCTGAAACTGGTTCTGTGCCAGTGAAGCTGCTCAGAGATAAAGATGGCTTGACGTATTTAACTGTTGGATGTTAAACTGCCTTGGTAGTAAATCAAAGCCCTGGCTGCAATTTAGAGACAAGTCATGATATGGATGTAAAAGTCAAAGACGCCATTGCTAAGACACAAGGAAGGGAAAAAGGAAGCAATGAATAAGTCACAATCCAGGTCTTCCTTTTTTCCTGCCTTCTTGTTCAGGTGATGCAAAGTCCATTTTTTAAAATCTGTTTGTGAAACAGCTGAAAAAATGCTCATTGTCCTTACCAATGCAGAACACCCAGCAAAAGGAAATACAAATGCTTTTTTTTGCCTTGTGTTGTATTTATGAGTTTAAAATTCAGCATAAAATCAGCATGCTGATTTCATCTCATGGCATTGAGATGGAAATAATTAAGGCACCTGGTCTGAGTCAGAGTAAAAAAGTCCCTTTCTTCAGAGGTGTCTCAGGTGTTTTATTACTGTCACTAGAACAGTAATACAGGAATGAACTTTCAGTTACAACCCTCCACTTGGGGCTCAGAAACCTGACAATTCAGTCATACAACAAAGCCATGGCATTGAACACATTCTTTCTGCCCCGCCTTGGCAGCAATTCCCTGGAAGTGAACTACAGGGAATCCTCCAGAATCCAAAACTGACTGGGGTCACAGCAAGAGGTGCTGCTGTGACCCCACTCAACCTGAGGCAGCTCTCCGACCAGCTGGGATAAGAGCATTGCCTCTCTGTCCTTGAGTCTCAGGCACCTTCCTCCAAGGATCTGCTGTGAAATGAAGCCAAGCCAGCTGCACTGAGCCCTGGGCCCAGTAGTGTCCCAGGAGCTCTGAGGTAGGTGCAAGGGTTTTGCTTTCAGCATCTGGAAGCTCCGTCACTCCTCAGCTGGGTATTTAGGGTCCTATTTCAAAATAGCTATGTGCATGTTATATCCCAAGGCTTTGCATGAGTGCTGATCCCTTGCAGCATTTGTGAATTGGACTGGCTCCCTTTGAAGCTGTTCTTTGGACAGGACTGAACTTTGAGAACCGTATTGTGGGCCATTGCTTCTTGGAATTTAAGATTTTTCACATAACTTTTAAAGCTTTTTGAATTATACTTCAGGGCTATCTGGGTGATACTATCAGGACTCGTCTGTTTTTTCCTCACTTCCTCTCGTTTGCATCGTCTCTAAACAACCCCAAAAAAACCCTTAAAGTGAGATGCATTGAGAATACCTTCTCACCTTCCTGCCTATACTTCACTATTTATCTCCTGCCTTCAAAATTACTAGATTTTCCTACTGTTTGTGGCTCCTCAGCCCTAAGGATCAGCTGTATCCAGAAAGGGATGCCAGACACTTGGGAAGAATGAGTCAAATGGAAAAGGAAGTCAAATGTGTGGTATAAATGAGTAAACAGTCCTATTGGGGAGTTCAGGAAGGAGACGAAAGGCCAAGGATTGAAGATAACCTTTTTGGTTTCTGAAAAAAAGATTGTTAAGATGGGGTGAAAGGGAAGGACAGGAAGAAGGGAAGGAGAGGAAGAGGGGCAGGGCATGCTAGTAAAAGTAATTGTGAGTACAAGTGGAAGAAAGAGAGAGTATTTCTGAATTTCAGAGCTCACCTCCTTCTCTGTGACTGCAGATATACATAATTCCATCCCAAGCTGTGTTCTGTCAGTGTTGATATCTGCTGACCAAAACCCAAAACTTTTCCATTATTGTAACACCAGTGTTTCTGCTCATGGCTGATAAGCACAAGCTTTTCAACTCTGAATCATCAACTGAAACTTTTATCTCAGGACTGAATATATGCTCATCAATGCTGGGGGAAAGAAAAGTACACGAAGATAGTGTCAGAAAGTTATTAATTATATCAATATTTTCTTTCTTCTTCTTTCCTTGATGATTACTTTACAATGTTTCTTAAAAAATAGAATACAGCCTCAGAGAGCAGGGTAGAAACAGATTTGCAAGAATTATTTCTTAGGTTTGATCTCTGCATTAAAAAAACAAAAGAAAAAAAACCACCCCAAACAAAACGCCAAACCAGACCAAGTCAAAAACCACAATAAAACCAAAAAAAAAAAAAAAAAAAAAAGC
>VZTN01016540.1:99068-122636 GCA_013400515.1 Erpornis zantholeuca
AAAAAAAAAAAAAAGCCACCTCAAATTCTAGAGTTTGGAGGAGCCGAGGTCCTGCTGGAGGCACCGCGGTAACCCAGGGATGGCAACTGTTGTGCTTCTATGGCACCACCTGGTGGGAGCTCATCCTTGCAGCTTCCAAATCCCTCTCGTGTGATGGCAATTCCCCGGAGAGATTTTTGCATTTTGCCTGCGCTTGGTCTTTCAATGGAGGCCAGATACACCTGTACCCCTGTCCATGATCAGGCACAGGCATAGCCAAGTCTTCTAAACTCTGTCCCAGTGACCCTCTCTTCTCCAGGTTTCAGCGGGATGGGGAACAGGAGAGGTCAAGTGTACTCCAGGCTTGTCCCCTTGCAAATTGAGTCTGATTATCTGTAGATACTGAGCAAAACTGTGCCTAGTCTTGTGTGCAGACACAAAAGAAATGGTATTGTGGGACTGGGAGTGCATTAATGAAGCTCGTGCTTCAATGAGCAGTATCAACAAAACCTGCTTTTATAGCATGTATGATTGACATTAGTAGTCCTTTTGCCTCCATACAGGTGAGTAGAGCTGACGTAGCCAAGAAATAGCCATCCTCTGACCGAGGTCAAGGGAAGAAGAGCTTGAATATAGTTATGTACTTAAAGAGCAAACTTTCTCACAGTGTTTGCACAGGGGGAGAGTGGTTTTCATGTTACTATCTCCTAGTTTCCACAATTTGACATTCCAAGCTACTTTCAAAAGTGTCTTTTTACATTTAATGAGTGCTCACTTTCCTTTTGTTTTTTCCTGTTGTTCTGGAAACATCTAGCCTTCAGTCTGTATCTCCATGCTGCAGCTGCCACAATATCCTTCAGAGAGGGATTCTCCTACATCTTGCAACAGCAGCATGACGTGTCAGTGCAGCTGCCTGGGATTCTTCCACTAGGCTATATTCCAAACTGTTGGTGATGCTGGATTTTTTCATTTCACTGGAGGGAGGTCTTTTGTGGATAAATGAAACTGGTTTAGGTTCAACTCCATATCACCTCAGATCCTTTTTTAAATTGCATTAATTAGTTCTTTTTAATTATAACTTTCTTCTTCGCCTTTTTTTGCTCTTCAGAGAAAGTTTTCCATCCCCATAGTTGCAGAAAAAGGTTTCAAGATATGGATCTCCGTGAATGACAACCCATAAAGTAATTTTTTAGAGAAATAATAAATAAATAATAAATAAATAATTCGAAACCATCTTTTAGTACTTAGTACTTATCACTGAGCCATGAGACTGGCTGTAGGACTTCCAGGTAAAAGTGTGAAGGAATAAAAAAGCATTACTTTCTGGTGCCATTGTCTAATTCTGCCACATTTAATTTGAAAGACCTCTACATGTAGCTAGCAAAATTACAGACCTAATCTGCTCAAGCATCAGTTCCACCAGATGGTACTAACTCAGACTCTTGTTTCAATTGTTCTTATGTGTACACCCACAGAAATGTCAGTTATATCACTTTATGAGAAATGGGGATGGGAGAAAGAAAATCACTTTTGTGCTCATCTGTTATCATATTTTATCTAAGTTTCAGTCTAAAATAGTTTAGTTTAATAGACTGAATATATCAAGGCTTGTTTTGGGAATCTACATCCTGAATATTAGCTCAGCAATGGGTGTAATGAGTTTAACTCATTAGAAAACCTGTAAGTTAAGACTTGCCTTTTTGGAGTAAGTCACCGAGGATGGGATTCTGCTCATGTGAATTAAAGAGTCTAAAATGCAAGAGTCTGGATTAATCTTGACAACTGGGGAGTGATAGACACTTCTATCTAGAAAAGAGATTTAATTTATTGCCAAGGAGGAAGTGGGGGAGAGGGGGAGAGGACAGAGGCAGGTCCCTGTTGGTGATCAAAATTTTCTAGTTTCTCTTGTGTCTGACAGTCAAAGCAGGGCCCAGACAGGTCCTTGAAGACAGCCCAGGCTCTCCAAGTTGCAGTTTGAGCTGCCCTGAGGGAGGCACGCTTCAGTTTGGCATTGAGCTCCTGGGGCAGCAGTTTGAAAATATATTCTGTGGGACAGAGCCCCACATTGCATCCACGCAGAGTCTGCTGAAGGGATAGAAGCTGGGGAGAGTGTGGATAAAAGAAAGGACTTGGAAGTCAGCTAATTTTTACCTGAAGCTGCCCAACAACAGAGGAACACTGCAGACATTTGAAATAGCATCTGGCTTGGCTGTCCCTCCTGCTGTGTCTCTTCCCTTCCCTAGAACATCATCTGTTTGCTCCTGCCTTCTTGTGGCAGGAACAAGAGCATGTTTGTGGTAACAGCTGTTGCTGTAGGGAAAGGACAGCACAGCTCATCTCAAAAATAGGGGGCCAGGAAGCTCTGCACAAAGGAGGATCTTGCTGCATGTGGGAGCTAAGTTTTAGAGTTTGGTGCTCGTGAAGGTCTATGCTTTTGTACAAGGTGTCACTCAAGGCTTCTACATATGGGATTACCAAATAATGAAATTTAATTGTATTCCATTTTGCCCAATGAATTGCAATTAGTGATGCACTAGCCTTATTTTTAATCCTATTTGCTCATATTCTTTCTCCTTCATAAATTTTAGTATTCCCTAATGCTTCCTCATTAGAAAATGCAAATTAAATGTGTCATAAAATTGCTGATTTCAAAAACACATTTCATTTTTCTCCATTGTTACAAAAAACAATAGATGGAGCTGAAATCTGCAGAAAGTATCCCTAATCATCCACATCCATGGGCTCATTAAAGACTCCACCTCTCACATTTTCAGGTACGTTTCTAAGAACAGAGATTACAAACAGATTACTATGTATGTTAATAAAAGCGGAGGCAGCCTCTCATCTCTGTGTGTGGATGTTGAGAAAGAAGGTCAATAGTGTCCCCACATCTGAGATGAAGCAGGAGAAATCTACAGGATAGAAAATCCAGGACAAACTGGTTCATGAATTGGGAACTGGGGAAACACAAAATATTTTGGTGTTGTGGAAGCTTACATGTGCTCAGAAAATCTACCTGCTGTCTAGCTGCCTCTGTAAGTTCAAAAATCGAAATCCTTAGATTTACCATCAAGGACTTAAATTATGGTTAAAGATACTTGAACATTAGATGTGGAAAAAGAAATCAAACCTGAGAAAAGTTTATTTTTAATCCTAGCCTTTTTACAAAGCCATAGTGCCTGACTACATAGGAAACAAAGACTTTCTAGAATATTTTATTTTTGCTTTTCTTCTTTGACTTCTAGCCAAAAAACTATCTTAAGAGTTTGTTCAATACTGAATTGGTCAATGAGAACCAAAGAAAATGCTGCTGCAGATGCTTTTGGACTGAATTTTTGCTCCCAGTCAGCCAAACAGACTTGGTTTTCTGCAACTGGATCCATCTTCCCTAAAGGTGTCCAGGACCTGTAGGAGAAGTGGCTCATAGTGGGCCAGCAGGTTGGCAACCTTAACTGGGGTAGCTATTGCTGCTTTCCGTGTCTCCATCAGAGCTACAAAAATATGCCAAGACCTTTCCACAAGAGTCTTCAGCTTCATTTGCTCACTCAGGTGAATTTTACTGCAGCTGTAGTAAATGCTCCCACTTTTGCTGCTGGTCAAGGAGCTGTGAGCTCCACTCAGTGACCTGCTTCCCCACCTTCCTTGAGGGAGGAAGGGGTTTCAAGCTGGCATTTATCTATACCATCAGGCTGGTAATATTTCCATATGACAGCACATGGCCTGTGTGAAGATTTTGGTGCTTGTCAAATCTGAGAAACAGCATGACAGGATATCCTGAGCTAGAAAGGACCCAGAAGGATCATTGAAGTCTGTCTCCTGGTCATGCACAGGACACCTCAGGAATCACCCCGTGTGCCTGAGAGCATTGTCCAAACACTTCTTGAACTCTGTCAGGCTCTGCTGTGACCACTTCCCTGGGGAGCCTGTTCCAGTGCCCAATCACCCTCTGAGTGAAGAACCTTTTCTTATAATATCCAAGCTAAATCTCCCCTGGCACAGTTTCAGGCCATTCCCTCAGGTCCTTGTCACTGGTCACCAAAGAGAAAGAGATCAGTACCTCCCCCTTCATTTCTTCTTGTGAGGAATTTGTAAACTGTGATGAGGTCTCCTCTCCGTCTCCTCTTCTCCCAGCAAAACAAGCCAAGTGACCTCAGCCACCCCTCACACAGCCTCCCCTCAAGGCCCTTCACCATCTTCATTGCCCTCCTTTGGATGCTTTACAATGGCTTTATATGTTTCTCATATTGTGGTGCCCAATAGTTAAGGACACCTGGGTTTGTGGCTTCAGAAGCTCAGCATCATGTCAGAGGTCACCGGGAAACACCATTACCTGTCTTCTCTCATGCTGGCCCAAAACTCACTCTACATCTCACTAACCTTACAGCAGCAGGAGCTGTGGTAGGTGAAAATTAGAATTTCTGAGGTGGCAAGTGGGTCCTCTTTGGAGGATGGACGAGAAAAGTGATAACCCACATAATGCAGAGGGAGGAAACTCAGGGAGGGATGGAGGGAATTTCACCGCATTCACACAGGGATGGGGCTTTTCAATCTCCAAACCCCTCTCATCTCTCTTCCAGTTTCTGTTGTGGGGTGAGGAGCAGCAAGCAGTGACCCCTGCACGCCTTCACAGGGGTGATGGCAATCACAGGAAAATGAGCAGCTGGGTGGTGTAAAACAGAGGTTGCCTTTAGACTGATTGCCCATCTCTGCTCTTGAGAACAACACCTCTAGCGTAGAACAAGGCAGGCGCCACAGAGCTATTCCCAGCACAGCATGTGCTTCCCCACCAGAGAGAGAAAGAATGACTTGACTGGGGGTTAAAAACATACGTTAAAGCAAATATTTATTTGGTGGAACAGATATTCAGAGTGCCTAAGAGAACACACTCTTGTGATGCATTATGTACCAATGCCTAAATTGCGATTACAAGTAGGAGACATATTAATTACTGCAGAAAATAACTATTAAAAAAATTATGGGTGAAAATGTATATTCTTTTCTGAGATGAAAATGAAGAAATGAAAAAGTTTATGCTTTGTAAGGGCGCTTGTTCCTTAAAAACATATAATACATAAATTTTAAAAAGAAATAAAATAGTGGGTTTATTCTTTACTCATTTGCCTTTCTTCCATTCAAAAAAGAAAAGAAAAAAATAAAAAGGGCCTTCTTTTTTAACCTCACAAAGCAATTTGGGTAGAGGTCACCAAATCCATCCTGCAACTGTGGCAGCATTGGGTACCAAAACAGAAGAGTTGCCCTAGACCAAAAGCTGCACACTGCCTTGCCAGCCCTCTGCTTGCTCGTTCTCCTGCCAGCCCAGGCTTCTGGCAGGAATCCTGTAGCTGCCTTCGGCTTCCTTTGTGAAATTCCCCCATAAAATGACCAGTAGCCCTTCATTTTACAGCACAAGTGCCTGCATTGCCTGCTGTCCCCAGGAAAGAGCCAGCTCCTCAGCCCCACTCTCTGTTACCCTGCAGGTGTTGCCTTCTGCAGAAGGAGGTGATGCTCCAGCTCAGGCTGCACACAGAAGCCTCAGGCACTGCTCAGGAACTGATCCCTTGTCATTGCAATCATTTCAGGTGTTCAAATCTGCTCCTCTGGTGTGCACATTCTTCAACTTTTTAATTTAGGAAGACACATCTCACTTTCCAGTGCAGGAATGATATATAGCAGCTCACTTTGATGTGTTTTTTGCCCTGACCTACATTTTCCTTGAGAAACACTGCTTACACTGAAGATGCTGTTTTTGCACGTGTCTGTGCTCTGTCCCCGCTCACTAGCAATGGCATCACAATTATTCAAAAACTTCCTGCTGAAGACTTTTCACTTCCCCTTGTACACAGTTCAGGGAAACCAAAAAGAAGACTGGTGCTTTCAACTTTGTTTTGTGTAGGACTTTTATGATGTGCTATATGCCTGAAACAGAGATAAAAATAATCCAGTTAGCCTATATCGCCAAACTGAAGAGTTTGTTTGGGATTGTACAAGCTTTTGTTGGCACAGCCTCTGCTTTGATCCCATTGTTGTTATTGTGCTGCAAAGAGTTTCAATAAAAGGCACAAATAAAGATCTGCAGACACAGTCCTGAGACATGCATTGGAAATGAAGATATGCTGAGAACTTCCTGAGACAAGAATTGCAGAACTGAACATACGTTTAATCTGGAATAGATGCACATTTCATGGGTTTTTGGGGACCTGAAAAGACTGCTATTTTTGAGCTCAGCTTGCAAAAAAGCAAACAAACTGCTCTCTGCCAGAACAATTTTAACTTCTTTGGAAGACAGTTATGATCACAAAGTAGCTCAGTGTGAAGGAGCTCAGTAAGAAAGGAACTGATCTTACTTGGCATCAGCGTACTCCAGCACATGAATGTCTCTGAATTAGAAATGCAAGGTGTACATTAGTGCAGGGGCCCTGCACCCTGCTGGACTCCATTTCTTGATCTTAAAAAATCCTTCCTAAGCTTCTTTCCCTTTTGCATTACTAAAGGAAATTACTCAAGACAATACAATAAACATTCAGTCATGCAGCAAAGAAATATCTGGACTGAGAGCAAAAAACATTGTTGCCTGGGTCAAGGATAAGTGCAGATGAGTTGACAGGCCTGCAGTTAAAAACTGAATGGCAGAAAGGTCCACACATTGTCTTAAATCTGTCTACGTAAATTTAGTTTCCTCTTTGCCATCAGTTTGTGATACATTGGGTGTTAACACATTGAATGTACATTTCCTAATGATGTTTGCAGTTTATCAGCCATTTCTGGGCACGGCCTGTCATGTTATGTACCCCCAAGTGTCTGAAATATATGGCAAGGCACGGCACACCAGAAAATCAGCTTGTTGCTCTGCATCTGTCCTCCCTCCAGGCACTGGCCTTACAGCCTCACCTGCTGCCCAAGGTTTGGTCCCAGGTCCATGTCTGCTGCCTCAGCCACAAAAGCAGCTCCATAGGGCCTCAGCCATGCCCTGTGGGAGCCTGAGCTGAGCCATACCTGGAGCACTGTGGGCATCCAAGCCAGCAGGCTTACCTGTGAGGCTGCCACTCCTCTGGAAACCAGCAGCTGAAAGGACACCTCTCACAGCAAGTGTCCCACACAGCTCCTCCCCAGCTGCCTGGGCACTCCTATAAAGCCTTCCCAAGCCATGCTGCTTGCTTCCTCACTTCTTTCCCCTCTCCACCGGCCTTCCAACACAAGAGCCATAAGCAAGCAGGCTTCTTCCTGAGTCACCTCGAAGTGCATACCCTGCCCTGAATGCAAGCATTTTGAATGCACAGCTTTGCAAGCAAAGGCAATGAGGGTGCCAGGGCCACGGCTGTAGCCCCACGAGGGTGTCAGGAAGACTGGAATCAGTCAAGGAGCTGCCATGGTTTTATCTGCACCTAAGCAGAGCTGGGAACATAATGTGGCCCTCACTTTTTTTATATGATGGTCCTCAGGAGTAATGACAAGACTAAAAGTACAAGTCTAAACCTACAAGACTGATGCATTTGTCATAGGAATAGAATCCAGGTTCGTGATTTAAACTGCAATAAAGAGCCCTTTGGAAATGCGCACGACCTGAGCTCCCCATCTCACGCACCTCATTCCCTTTCTGCAAGAAATACCACAAAATTATTTTGTATCTTGCTGAAAAGATTTCTTAGCAAATGCATGTCTGGAAAAATCAAGAGCTTTTCTGAGTGTAACAGCCATACATTAAATAATTAACAAGCAGTAAGATCATGTGGTGGTTTTTTTTCCTCTCTTCTTTTCCTTATAAAGAAGGCGTAAAACTGACTTCTGTTGAGATTCAGATGACACCTTTAAGCCATGGTGCATGATAATTTCAGAAACTGGGTGGAGTGCTTCCTTCCTGTAATCTGTTTGTAATCGGCTCAAAGTTAGAGACAAATAGGATGTCTTATAGAATGCCTCAGAAACAACCGTTTAACGGTTTAAAAAAGAAAGAAAGGTTATCCCACCTCCCTGGTGGGCCTAACTCTGAGTCTTCTTAAAGACCCAGATGACAACCCCCTGTATTGGTAGGTGGAATTGCTGGTGCTAGCCAGCTGATAACACTTTCACCTGTTGTTTTCTCTTGTTGTTCAGTAGGCAGTCTTGCTTCTTGTACACCTTGTCTAGGGGGTAGTAGTAGGTGTGTCTTCAAAGGATTTTTGGTGGCAGTCAAGACTTGACATCATCTGCTTGCCCACACATGGGTGAATACGTTTCCCAGCAGCTGTGTGGTGCAAGATGGGGACAAAGGGGGAAAAGCACAACCAAAACCTGCAGGAATCTCACCATCCTGTATGCAACCACCACAGGCTCCTTTTTCAACACCCTCTCCTTGAGAGCAGATGGCCATATTTCAGTTTGTCACATCTACATCTGGGTAAAAAATAAAAAACACCCACTTTTCAAATAGCTTTAAAAAAAACCCTGAAACACTTTAGTTGATAAAACAAAAAGCAAAACCAACCCCAAAGCATTATAAAGGGGGTTTTTTTAACCACTGAAGATACTTTGCTTCCCTAGGTATTGACTTTTGCAGGAGCTGACTATTTACCTGACAGTTTTGTTCAAGAGTTAGAGTGGTTACAAGGATCTAGGAAGCTGCCCAGCCTGAAGAAAGGCTTTCCCACTTGCATGTCTTTCATTTGGGGTTGGACTAGGTGATCTTTAAAGGTCCCTTCTAATGCAAACCTTGTATTATATCGATGACCTTGGTTAATCAGGGAAGATGCAGACAGGAAGCATTGGTTTCCTGTCAGCCACTGGCTGTGTCTCTCTGGCTACTGACGTCTGGAGGGAAACAAGTCTTGTGGATAAGGGACCAAACAGCCTTGATAACTAGGGACTAGGGGAGCAAAGTGCTTCTCGCTGTAAGAGATCAGGTATTTCAAGAGATCAAGTGGCCTAAGTGACCACTTGAGGAACCTGGTTGTGCATAAGACTATGGGACCTGATGAGATGCATCCCAGAGTCCTGAGGGAATTGGCCAATACAGTTGCCAAGTCACTCTCTGTGATATTCCAAAAAGTGATCCTCTGTGATAAAAGTCATGACAATCAGGTGAATTTCCTGGTGACTGGAAAAAGGGAAAACATTATACCCATCTTTAGAAAAGGTAAAAAGGACTGTGGGAGCTAAAGACCTGTGAGCCTCACCATGACCTCAGAAGATCATGGAGCAGATCCTCCCAGAAGCTATGCTAAGACACATGGAAGATGGGGAAGTGACTCAGGACAGTCTGCACAGCTTCACCACAGGCAAGTTCTGCCTGAGTAACCAAGTGGCCTTTGACAGTGGAGTGACTATAGCAGTGGACAAGGAAAGAGATATCGTCTGTCTATACTTCTGTAAGGCCTTTGACATGGTCACTCCCAACATCCTTTCTCTGTAAGCTGGAGAGAGATGGACTCAAAGGGTGGCTCATTCAGTAGAGTAGGAATTGGTTGGATGAACACATCCTGTCTCTCGTAACATAGCTTTGGAGCAAAGCCTTGTCCATATTGTCCATACTGATTTCAGCTGGTCAGTCCCTAGGTGTTTCAAGGCATGATCCCAAAAACTGAGACCCAAGAATATCTCTACTTTGGTTGATGTGGTTTTACCAGCATCTCCTAAGAACTGTGGGGCAGAAAGCCCAGACAGAGTTCAGTTCTGGGGTAACACTCAAGTCCTTCTACCAGAGAGTAGAGGGGCCACTGCTTTCTGCAGGACCACAGAGATTTGTCTCTTGAGCTGACCCCCACTTTGGGAAGGCTTTCGAGCACTGAGGGTGTGCCCATGTCTGCCTATTATTAAGGGCTCAGCTCAAACAGGTGCCTGGAAAATAGCAACAACTGACTACATTTTCTCTCAACCCAAGTTACCTTGGGTAAATTTCTGATCACTCTGCTTGTCTCTGTCTGAGAGAAAGTTCCCTCTGTGAAATGCAGTAACCTGATAGACCAAGATCTTGGATCCTGCCTCCCTCCAACACTTTTCCCACAGAGTTAACACCTGAGATTCTCAGTCTCGAGTCTGGGCCTTAGGCTGGAATTTAGATGCATTTTTTAAAAATGACAAATGCCAAACAGAATTGGACTTTACATGAGTGGTGAAAAAATACCTTCAATAACTACACACTAGGTAAGAAATTCTGATCCCTGCACTTTTTTTTTCTCCTCCTTTACAATGACTGGAAAATTAAGGGAGACTCATTTATGTAGGGATAACACCCTGAATTAAAAATAAAATTAAACATTAAAAAATTAAAAATAAGAGCAAGGGGAAGTCACTTTTAAAGGCTGACTGAGTATCAGGATTATCAAACTGAAATCTGCCTTGTAAGTGTTAGTCAGACCAGCAAACATGCAATTTTCTGAACTATTTCAAAAGCAGTTAAAAGTTTTCTCAAAGCTGAGTCAATTCAAGCTAAGGCTCTGGCCGCTTTGTGCTGTGTGGGTGGATTTATGCAGATGAGCTTTTGAAACACCACAACTGAGGCAGTAATGAAAACAGCAATGACAAAATGATTAGAACCTTAAAAACATGGTGAGGGTCAGGAGTGAAAATTTCAAGAATTTCTAGTAGATCGAGAAATGTGTGCTTTCTTTTGTGCTTATTAAATTTTTAATTTCAGTCCAGATGCATTTTTTCATTTGGATATTTTTTTCCAAAAATGTTTTTAGGGAATTTAGGGACAGCTAAATTCACAGGAGTGCTGTGAGGTGGCAGCTGCAGACCTGGAAGCAGAGCTCTGGTGTTTCACAAAGTGGGGTTCAGTTTCAGCTGCAGGAAACTACACACCTCTTGGTTCTCAACCTAAGCATCACCTCCCTCACAGGAACAGTCACCAGTCGCCGTCAGATTTTTTCTGCACTGAGAGTAGTTCAATATTTTGTACAACATTGAACAGGAAAGACAAATGGTGTGTCTGAACTTGTGCTCTGATACATGCCACAATGCATCGATGAGCCTGGTTATTCCTGATTCTCAGGCTGTGCCCCCTGCTTCATCCTAAGGGCATTTCCCCCTTCTCTCTGCTCCCTTGCTTCTCCATCCCCCCTTGCACATCATAGAGTATTAACTCTCCTCTACCATCTACCATCACTCTACCTCTATTCCTTCCCAGACTTTTTCTCACCCCTTGTTTGCAATAAA
Organism: Erpornis zantholeuca; assembly: GCA_013400515.1. Classification (NCBI taxonomy): domain Eukaryota; kingdom Metazoa; phylum Chordata; class Aves; order Passeriformes; family Timaliidae; genus Erpornis; species Erpornis zantholeuca. The sequence continues at coordinate 110,178 of VZTN01016540.1, forward strand.
GTCTCACTCACCTGAATCTTTGTTGCATGAAAAACCATGTGCCAGGAGTCTGTTTTGGAGAATCCCTCCAGTTTTGCATAGAAACCAAGGGCCAAGTGTGAGTGTGTTCAGAGGGGGAGGAGATGTTGAGACTCTGAAAGTTTTGAGAGAGTTCAGTTCAGGGATGTGACCATGACACTCATCTCAGTGTAAAAAGTAGGAAGTTTCCCTGGCTGTCATAGAACAGATCTTGTTGGAGAGATCCTGACCCCAAAAGACTCAGCAGACTGAAATGGTCCCCCAGCGGATGGAAGGCCCATCTCAAACAAAGAAAAGACCCATATCATGTACTACTACCATTGCCACTGAATTAGGCAGCAGCACTCATTTCCTGTGACAGAAATTTTCTATATCGAGATGGAAATATATCAGTTTGAAAACACTGACATGAATTTTTTTGCTTTGAGTTTTTTCCCATTCATTTACTCTTGGGGAACATTACATGAACCTGCAATTTGGAGGTTGAATAACTGACAGGCAAAATGTTGTGACCCTTGAAGGCTGTGACATTGGACAAGGAACACTTGTCACATCTCATGTGCAAGGAAAAAGGTATGTTAGGTATGTTTTCTTTCTCACCATACCAACCCTTCCATGGGCCTAGAATATCTGTAATGAATCTAGCTAGAAGTAATTGGTCAAGATCATCTGCTTATCCCCTAAGAGCTGATAGGACTGTCTCCTTTCTGGAGATTCACAGGTAATTTCATGTTAACGCTAAAATGAACAATTAGTCATAACTGAGGACTGGAGTTTCTTCAGATGTGTAATGTCATCATAGCACACAGGTCAACAGCATTGGGCCAAAATGAGTTTTACCACCTGGACAATGAGCACCAAAGTCATGTATTCTGTCTGCCATGTATTGTCTTTCCTATCATCACAACTCAGTTCTGAGTTCTGAGGGTGGGTGGGTGTTACACAGACTGGAGTTAATCAGATTGGTTGTGAGTCAGGGGTCTCCTCATTCTTTTCACTGGTTGCCCACCTGCTATTCATCCCTAAAAAAAGCTCATGTTGCTATGGGACAATTCATGCCATCGTTATCTCACCTGCCTAGAATGGACCAAGCACCTGCACCCTGGAGATCTGCTCAAGACCTCCTGGTGATGGACAACAGAGAAGCAGAAGTTCTCAGAAAACCCTTCTCCTTTCTTTCACATTTGCTATGATACAGGATGGATGTCACCAGACCCTCTTTCCTCCCTCTCTGTTTTGCTTGTCCTTCCACAGTTCAGGGACTCCTTCTCTCAGCCTCCCTTGCCCCTGCCACCTTCTCTCACTTCCATACAGATTTACCCTTCCACCTTCTCACTCCCAAATCACAGGAGTTCTTTTTTGAGGTTGCCCACTGTCATGCTCCCATATCCCTGTACTTAGAGACCTCCCACCAGCACCTGTGCAAGCTGCTGATCTCTTCCAGTGCATCTAAAGCTGAGCTCCAATAAGAGCTGCAAGGGTCAGCTCAAGCTGAGATGAAGGATCCTTTGGGAAGGTGAAATGACAGCTTGAATCTCTCTTGTTTTCATTTCACAGCTAACATTGTGAAATGTGGTTAGACTTTCTCCTGTGGTTAGACCTTCCTCTGCTCATGGAATGACAGGCTAGGTGCATCAGAGAGACCCCAAAGCAGGTCCTGTATGTAGCCTGCAATTCTGCATTCCTTCAGACCCTCCTCAGCTGCAGAAGAGAGTCTAGTGTTTGCTTCTCTGGGAATAACATTGCTGGTAATGAATAATCACATTCAGCCTTAGTGCAGCTCCCCAAAACCGTTTATTTTTTTTTCCTTTTCTTATGCAAATGGTTGGTATGGCCTAAGGCTAGGTAGCTCTAAGGGCCTTGTGCAGATCAGATCCCCATCTGCATCTGCTTCCTCTGGGCTCCAGGAACCAGAGCCACATTCAGGTCAACCTCAAGGCTGTTGCAGATTGATTCTAGAGGAAGACCTCTGCACTGGAGAGATACTGAGGAGCTTTCTAACATCACTTAAAAAAAAAAAAAAAAAGTCTAAAATGTCACCAGGCTAGTCTAAAATACATTACATTACATGTCCCTGTCTCCCAGGAGAACACAGTCGAACTGCAGATTCTTTACCAACATAGGCAGGAACCCAAATGCTCATAGACTGCTTGAGACAGCCCCAGGGAAGACTCTCAAAGTGACCTCTGGAGCCTGCTGAGCTGAGTGAGAAGCTGTATGTGGACTCCGCCCAAAGGAAACGGATCTATAAAAATTCACACCACTGCTCATTCATTCCAAAAGACACGACCAGTCGTCATGGTGATGCTTTCTGAGGAAACTTTAGCATGGCCAAATGATTGTCATCAAATTGATTACCCTGTAGAAGTAGTAGTAATGATTATTATTGTTTAATTATTAAGTAATTTTCTTTTCATAATAATGTGATATACTGCAGTATATTGTACTGCAGCGTTAATTAGTGCATGTATGCATTGTAATACTCCAGGACTGTAGAATTTAATGGGTTTTTACCAAAATTGCATGCTGGGTCTTTTCAGCATGAAAGTTTCTTTCCTCAGTTTTAGAGGAGAAATCTTCTTTAAAATGGGAGTGAACCAAAAGTTGAAAAATTTTAAATATTTGTAGACATAAGGATCAAAAAGTGGAAAATAAAAAGCTCTATTTGTTGCCTCTTATATTTGAACTAAAAGAAGATTTTTGTTAAAAAATAACAACCAATGAAGCAAACCAAATCTCATTTTTAGGAGAAGATTTTGGGGTATCTGATTTAATACATTTTGCAAACTTTGAGGCTATGAGACTGAAACTCCTTCCTGTTTACCTGTGGGCTCATGGTGAGAAGACTGGCAGTTGGGTTTCATTTTTTTTGTATGTGGAAGTGAGAGGAGTTTAAAGCAAGAACTTGAGTCTGTCCTGCAATCACGTTCAAAATAAAATGCCCTGGCCTTTCTGCATAGGAAGCTATATCAATAGCCATAGCTTGATGAGTCACAACGTGTTTTGTCCTCCATTCCAAGAAAGGAATTAAGCACCTGCTCAGAACAAGGGTCTTGATTATCCTCATTATTTTTGTGGTAGACTGCAAAAGGATAAACTTCAAGTGCAGACCAGCCTCATCAGTGTCTCGTGGGAGCGTGCCTCTTAAGTTGTTGTTACTGGAAATAATCACTAGGAAGTCAAAAGTAAAACTTCACTTGCAGAGAATAAAAAATTTATTTGTTCTTTTTATAAAATCTTGATTACATTAAAAAAAATCATGTGACCATATGTGTCTGTATAGCAGAAGGATGTTTGGATGTTAAAACTCCCAGTTAAGCAATCTTGCAAAGGTCTGTTTCTTTCCACTGCCTATATTCAAGAGTGCCTTGAATGCTGGGCTCTGGTGTAGATACCTGCAATGCAAATGCCCAGAGCTAGGTAAGACAACCCCATCCCTGTCCCAGAAAACCCCAGCACAGTCTCTCTACAGGCTCAGAAGCCCAGGTGCAACCTTGGGTTCTTTGTGGAGGTGTCCACTCTGCAGAAGTAGCCTGTGCTCCTGTGGGGAGCTGGCCTTTCATAGCTTTCAGGCTAGTGGGTTTGTTCTTAAGCTCAGTCTCAGAAATGCCTTTTAGTCAAACAGATACATTTAGGCAAGGGAAACAGGTTTTTAGGCATAGAGTGTTTTTATGTGCAGGGGACTAGCCCCTGATGCTCTAGGATGCCTGACTTTCAGCTGGAGACCCTCTGTGTATAAAAGTATCATACACTATATGCACATCAAATGCTTATCCAGGCTGCAATGGATGCCACTCCTTCAAATAACCTAGTTCTTTTACCTTGCTCTCTTGGGCACCACAACACTGAAATCGTGTGGAGAATATTGCTCCATTGCTCTAAACCTCTTCTGTAAATGAGAGCTGGGAGGTCAAGCCATTACTCAGTCATTTCTACACTTCATTACATAAGCGTCACTCAACAGTAAAATGTACTTGGTCACAGTTCTGCAGAAGACACTGCAGTTTTTCTCTTCCATGGAGGTAATCAGAATTTTCTCCTCTGGCCACCTGCATATTCTCAGTGTGAAACAGAAATTGTGTGTAGGGCAGAGCATTAGTTACCAAACTGCAGTGGAACTGTACTTGAAAGGCTTCAAAGTGAGGAAGGAGTTAATCATTGCAAAAGAGTCATTTCCTGAGCCCTCTGGTTGGATGAGTAAAAACTTTCAACTATTCGTATTCTGTGTCATTTAAGAGGCTTTCAAGGTGCACTGTACCTCTCAGACCAGGTAAGGAGTACAGCTTTTCACTTCTTCATTGTTTATTCATAATAGTTTCTCAGAGGAGCTAGACTTAGTCAAGACTGATTTTTTCTCCCTCCTATTATTTACATCTGAAGGGAGAGCAAAGTTCATTGCAATCCAAGAAGTACATGTGTCTTTTTATGCCAGATGACTGTGAGCTGTAGAAATAAAGGAAGAACTGTATGGCTTAATAACAGAGCAAAGATAAGTAAGAAATTATGCTCCACGTATTTAGAAGTCAGAATTATTACAGCATATACTGCAGTAAAAGAGAAAGAAAACTCATCACCAAGTTTTAAGGAGTTCACTCTGCAAAAACCACTATGAAAATAAGGGGTTCTCAGGTGCACGGTTTGCTTTAGTGAGGGGAGTAATAAAAATCATGGTGTTTCTCCAACTCTGTTTTTAAAAAGAGGAAAAACTGAGCTTCTACATATTGGGGGACAGAAAAAAAATCAAACCCAGATAATTTTGGACCAGTTTTAGTTGTAAATCTGGAAGTGATATCTATCTTTAGCTATTACAGAGTCATGCACTGTAGTCATCCTGAGACTGCTCCAGAGGTTTGCAACAGCCCAGCATACACACAGAAGTGACTGTGGAACCATATCATAAAATGATATAATTTCATCAGGGTCTTCTGATTCATGAAAACTGAACTCAGCCAGGCGGGCACCAGAAGGAAGTCCTGTAGCACAGTGCACATTTGTGTGCAGCATTCGTTGCCTCTTAATAGATAGGGAGAGAGACCATTTGCCTGAAAAACTTTTTATTTTGCTTAACAGTTCAGAAACAAGCATAAAATAGCTATCTGTGGGGAAGTTATTGTAATAATGTGCTGTCATCGTGTCACCGTACAGAAAGGGAAATTGTATGTGCTGTACTGATCGCTGAGTGAAATCATACACTGGTATGGCATTTGTGGGTTTTTAAGACTCAGAGTTTTATTGGTATTTGTGGGTTTTTAAGTCTTTGCTTGTAATCAGTTTTAATGTTTGGACATTGACTCCTTGAATATTTGGTATAAACTCTTTCTGTATTTTACACATAGTGGTCAGGAGAATCTAGTTAGGACTTTTAACAGCATCAGTTTGATTCAGACACATAATTTCCATCCATATTGTTACTTGATGCCTAAATCACTTCCACCTTGCTTGTGAAATTGCTGTTACAGTAGCAACTGGACCTCTATAATGAATTTCACCCTCAACAGACTCAATGAGCCATTTGAAATTTTGTCACTGCATGGGGAAGGAATTCAGATGAATCCCAGCTGGTGCCAGACTTGTGCCCTGCTTTTTGCAGCTCCCCAGTGCAGGCAATATGATCAAGAATCCTATTCTTTCCCAGCAAACAGCTGTGTCACTTTAGACACGACCAGAGAGCATGTCACCACTCTGCTAGGGAAGAGGTTATATATGCTAGGGTAGAAGTATTTGCATCAGCCTTAGTTTTCTCAGTTTCAATATCAATGCTAAGCAATTTGCTGCTCCTTACAGCCTGCATGGCCTCAGTTGGTAAATCCTTGCAGCCCATGGCTTGCTGTAGGAAAGCTGGCTGAGGTGTGCCTACCATCCTGGAGTCTCATTTCTCAGTTACTGCATAGGCACGGCTCAAGGGAAAGTGCTCAGCAGCTTTGCGTGGGAAGAGCAAGCTGAACCCAGGCATCCCCTGTCACCAACCAGCACCTTACCCACTGCTTCTGCCTCCAGATTTTAGCATCCCCTCAGGTACATTTATGTGTATTCACCCTCTGTATTGCAGCACGGGTTTGGGTTCAACTCAGCTGCATCTGCCTATGCAGATAATATTGCTCTCATGATGGCCGTAAGTGCAGAAAAGGCCAGCTCAGGTCATTTGGAATGTTTCCTCTCGGTGCTCTCTTTCAGCATCAGTATCTTTGTTTGATGTGGGAGACGGCTTCGTTCCTCGTATCTCTGTCGGAGTGTGGCAGACGTTTTTGTGTGCAGCGGTTATGTGTAACAGCACTGAAAACAAACAAATACTAGAAAGGTCGTTCCTTGTATGGTAGGTTTGGTCTGCCACAGTAACTGCTGCGCTCTGGACAAGTGGCCAGAGGGAAGAAAACCAGTCACAACTCAGCCACAACAAGTTATTTTGTGGTAGACTCCTCCTTCCTTCTTAGAAATATAGGCACACCCAAGACTGTGTACTGGGGGTTTGCACACACATTGCCACTTAAAAACTTTACTTCACATTTGCATAGTTTCCAGATAAAAAGTTGTTTTGAAACAGAAGTTCAGGGGGCTTTGCTGCTGACAACTAATGTTTGCAAAGCTTTCAGCTGGACACAAGGGATGCTTTCTTATCAGGCATATATCTGTCCCATATATCATGGGACTCTGTTCCCATGCTGTTCACAGCATGCAAAAGGAACTTGAAAATGTAGCTCCCCTCTGAAAAATGACATTACAGTTTGGACCTTGACTGCTACTTCCAGAATTCCTGGATGAAATGAGCTCTATTTATAATTAAATGTCTGTGGGATTGTTGTTTTGGCTTGATTATTCTTTCTGCCAGCTCTTAAATGGGAAAGTCAAGCTGGTGTTCATCTTGGGCTTACTATTTATACACAGGAAACCTGAGAGGGACTCAGCCTGAGAGTTACAGTTGTTATTTAAAATAGGTTTAAACTGGGTAATATAATCTAATTTTTTGTCTAAATTTAGTTGCAATCAATCAGAAATATCCCATGGGACTAATTTTCTACATTACTGAATCTGGTAGTGTCAGTTTGATCCAGTCTCTTTTCATATATTTTTGACTGGAAGCCTTCTGTCCTTACGGAAATTTTCCTTTGGTAATCTTATTTTTCAATACTCATGAATATTTCATTGAAGTTAAATTCTCAAACAGAGAAAGAGAGAGAGCAATCCATGTATGCTTCCTCCAACAGCTCAATATTTCAAAACTTGGCTTTAGCTCTCATTTAAATCCTAACAGAGAGATTCCGCCTTTTTGTGCACAGAGTGATGAGGATCCAGGAGTTGTTCAGGCTGAGGCCAGGGATCTGTAAGCTTGGTCATCAAGAGCTGCACGTTTTTGCCACATTTTCACACTATTGCATAAGAAATTCAGGCTCAGCAGCTGGTGAATTGAAAATACTCACTCTCCCAACTGCTGACTAAGTCTTGAAATAAGAACAGAAATTACACCTTGGTATGGTCATGAAGAAGCAGCTAGTGCTACTTACTGTGAGATACACTGCACCTGAATCACATCTGCAATAATGAGAAGGGAAAATAGCAAACCAACAAGAAATATGTGCCCTTTTCTCTTCATCTTCAGGTGTCTATATGCTGAAACTTTAGCAGTCCTGCACTATGCTAGGTTTTACAGCTAATGAACCATATATTTAAGGCTACAAAAGAAAATATTATCAGTGCTTGTCACTGAATTATCTTTAGATATGTTCCTTTCTTTTTGTTTTTTTGTTTTTCGTTGTTTTTTTGTTTTTTTTATTCTTAAAAGATTTCTTTTCTTGTTCCTTTCTGCAGCTCTTACTCATAGAGGAAATCTGATCTGCTGCAGCACGGAAACATCAGCGGTGAGATGGCGAGACAAATTCCTTAGGGAGCTGCCTGTAAGTCTGATCAACATTTAAGATGAAAAGTTCTGCATTTTCTTTGGCAGGATGTTACATGCAGAGTTTAGCTGTATGAGGCAATTGCTGAGGCAATAAGGGAATATTCAGGAACCCAAGCCTCTGCTCTGAGTAGGTGAGTAAGCACAAAGGCAGAAACAATCTTGTTAAGANGCTCCTGTTCTCCCAGAATCCTGGATATACTAAGTAGACGCCACTTCAGGCCTCCAATGGTTCAGCAGTTGAAAGCTGTGAGAATAACTCTTCTGTACTTTTGTCATTGTGACAGTCAGGCAGTGCAGGGATCAAAGGGAAATTCCCCTGGAACACAGGCAGTGGTGAGAGACAGAGTAGGAAACCGTGGCTAAGTAAGCACTGAAAAGGTGAGGATGAGACAAAAAAAAAAAAAAAGAAAACTGGAGGTAGATGCGTACAGAGGGTGGTATCTGGACAGCAGTTAACAGGAGGAGGGCAGACTTTGGGTTACATGCTGCTGCTGCTGCAAGTGCATTTGTAGAGGACAGCAAGGTGCTATTCTTTCAGCTCTTTCTCTCAACTACTCTGGAGAAACCCCTGAAACATCCAGGTCTCAGAAACACACAAGTAACTCTTGGAGGCAGCACGGTTGTATGCACCCTCTAGTGGGCTACACAGAAAATGTTTTTACCCAGCAGTAACTTTCCACTTCATTTGCAGGGACCAGTTATATCCTGAGCTTTAGTGTATTTGACACTGTAATAACTGTGCTCAGCCTCTGTAATGTGATGGCTGCATCCAGACTTCTTTTTTGGGAAGGTCTTTTGTCCGTCATAGCTCCTGAGCTATGCAAGAAGTTGATCGTGGGTCAGAGTTGTTTGAGGGAGCATTAGCTGGTGTGAGATAGACCTGTGCCAAAACTGTAACAGCCCAAGCAATTGAATTTCATGGTCTGAGCATTGTTCTGTCACTGTTAAATTTACTAATATTGACATATTTTACCCACAGAAAAATCTCCCTTGTGCAGGTGGTATTTTCCTCAGAAAATACCTATGCGTAAATATTACAGAGTAATACTTCAGCACAAAAAAAATCAATGATCAACCTGTTTAGTAGGAGAACATTTCCTGTCTCATTGTTCAGCTCTCATCTGCTTGCTGCTGGAAGACACATTCTGACTGAGATGTAGAACTACAGGAAAAAGCAAAGCAGCCTTGTGATTTTAGTGACTGAGAGGTGTTCTGGGAAATATGATTCTGCCACTGATTCTGCCTGAAAGTAGGTGCTCCCCAATGCTTTTATGATGCAGAGAAAAGGTCAGCTTCTTAAGAAAAGAATACGTGTGTAATGCCTGAAATGGAGCTAGGATGGAAGTTCAGATCTTCAGCTCCAAACAGGGAAAATTCTGATGCAGCCTGTGACTACTGAGGAGTTACACCATAATACTTGCTCTTATAACACAAGATAGCAGCACTTCAGATATTTAGAGACAAATATAGAGAAGAGATCCATTAGCAATTATAGAACAAATGGATTTTGACAGGCCTGAGAGAGCTGGTCTGGTGCCACTGAGGAGAATGCTTGAAGAACATCAGTGAAACTATGTTTCTTCTTTACAAATACAAGAATTTGCTGTTCAAAAGGTCAAAGAATAGGAAACAGTGTAACTCCTTCTGCAGAGCACTCTCCTAGGAGAAAGAGCATGCACACTCAGCTCTGTGTTTGGAAAGTATTTAAAGGCTTATCCACCTCCTTCCCTGCTAGCTAGACAGTATGCCAGAACTATGGTCTGGGCTGAATTGCACCCAGCCAGTAGAAGCAGGAAGAGCAAGCAAAAGGGGACAAAAGAGGTCAGAAGCCTGAAATACCATTCAGCTAGAAGGCTAAAGGCCTTATCTCTAGTCTTGCCTTTGGAGACACCGCATCACAGTAATCACTGGATAACTCCAAAGGCCAAACTAAAGAGGAGATTCCAGGCCATGTCCAGTTACTTGATGGCTGCTTTTGTCACTAGTCTAGAGAATCTCTTGCCTTCCCTCATGGTGCTTTAGTCTTCCCCTGTGTTGTTGCATTGAGCATTTTTTTAGTGCACACCTCTGATGTGAAAGATGGGCAGTACCCAGAAGTTTTGTGGCTAAAGCAATCTCCAGCTCAGATAATAAGCCCCATGGTCAGACTTGGGAGGCAGCCTAAAGCATCTATTTCCTGAAATTAACCACTACTTTATCATTCAGACAGGGAAGGGAAGTGCTTTTCTTCTATTAACCATTTTAAAAAATTGTAGCAAATTATATTTAGTCCCCAAAAAGAAAAGGCAACAGAGAATTTTAACAAAAGGGACTTTGGCAGAGGTTCAAGGGTCAGGTCTCCCTGTAGTTTCCCTGTAAAAGTGAGTAGGTTCTATGAGACTATTTTTTCCCCAATTTTTCATCTTTTTAAGGCTTATCCTTTGCCTGCACTGGATGACCTGTGTGTGTGGCATTTGAAGAGTGCTGACTTCACACTGCTCCTTACCATTCTGCTGGCTATTTCAGATCCCATTCTGACACACCTAAACTTTCACTGGTGTCTTCATCCTTCCACCCATGTGATGCTTATCTTACAGAGCCTGAAATTCTGTTTCAGATCTAGCTTCAAGGGATTAAGCTTTCAGAAACAGGCACCAACGCTGGGCTCCCAATTTCCAAATGCTTTTTAAAAGATATCTGGATCTGACCTGCAGATTATTGAGTACTCACAAATCCAGGTATGGTCAATAGAAATGTGGCCTTGAAACAGTAACTTTTTCTTTAATGCCAAATGCCCTTAGAAACCATGTCCTAGGCAACTCAGAGCCTCCATTTCTCACTTTTCTTCTTGTAATGTGGGGTTAAATAACCTTCATATTCAAAGAAGACTGCAAATAAGAAATCCGTAGGTTTTACTGAAGAACTTTGATGCTACAACACTGGATGGATGCCATAAAAATGCCCCAAAATCAGTTGTTTATTTAGTATTTAGGACGAGAGTTTCAACAGTGCATTGTACATAGGGCTTAGTGTCAGTCATTGAACAATCAGGAGAAAAAAGCCAAAATTTTTGAGGATATTTTGCCATTGTAAAATTGCCGGGAAGACACTGGTTCCAACATAGATCAAGTGGAAAAGGACAAGCTTAAACATGTCCATTTTCCAGCCTGTGACTTGTAGAGTTTCTTGGCAGCTGGGCTGATTTCCTGTCTTCAGCTTGTTGACTTCCACCATTTCACTAGCAGGATCATTCAACTGGAAAGCAACCAGGGGAACCTGCTGATGAAATTCTGGCTCCCAAGGTCTTCAGCTGTTTTATATGTTCAGGCTTCTAAACAGTAACCTTCCTAAGATAAATGGGCACTGTGAGTATTTCAACATGGAAGAAAACACAAAACATTTTCATAAGGGACACCTTCCATTCCCCTTTGCAGAATGTCTCTGCAAAGCTGGTGATCTCAGTCACACAGTGTTTAAATCCTCAGAGCTGTTGGGGTCTTTAGAAATACATAGTCAAAAAGTTTGCAACCTATCCATGACTGCAGCTAACAGAAGTTGGCTGCTAGCATGTGAACATGAGACTGAGTTAAACAGAAGCAAGATCAAGCCCTTAAGCTGGACTAAACTCTGCTTTGCACACTGCATACAACTTCTCCTTCTCAACCTTATTTGTGACCTAAATCTGTATATCCTTGTCAAAGAAAATCACTGGAATCCTCTCTTTCACATGAAGATGTGCCTTCTTGGTCACAGATTTCTCCCAGGGAGTATAAATATATCTTTAACATCTCTAAGAGGGTGAAGAATGAAGTTTCCTGTTATGTGTGTCTGGCTTTTGCAACCTCAGCAATTCTCAGCAGTGCAGATACATAATCTTAAAATCTGGTCTTGGTGGATAAAATAGCCTCACAAGCTCATCACTGAGGTTTTTTTTATGGCTAAGTGCATGTTAAACGTTTGACGTTTAAAACCATATATACTTGTGAAAATTATTTTTTGAGCTTTTTAAATGAAATGTTTTCCACCAAGAGCTCTTCTCCAAGAAACTTCCAGGACATGGCACTGTTTTACATGTTATAGTAGGCTGATAGGTTTGTTCAACTCACATGTCTATTTCTACTTATGTTTGTGGGTTGAGTACAGGATTACCCCCATGAGAGGGGCAGAGATCATAGCCAATATGGATATCAATAATATAAACTGTTGGTCTACCTGGGGCTTGTACATGTTTACACTGACTCTCACCACCTCCCAGTTTTTGCTGCTGCTGTACTGCAAAAACCAACTGCAAACCCTCACAGCAGTGCCTGGGAATCCCTTTGTTTTTGGGGAGCACCAGCATGTGGAAAGACTATTGCTATGCCAGTTAGCAGCAGGAGAGCGGGGAGAGAGAAATTGTATTACAGGAAAATCTGGTCCTTTATGCCAATTCTTCTGACTGCTCTAACTTGTCTTTGGGACTACTGTAGTCATGAGTGTAGAAGGAAAAGTAGGTGGTCAGAAACAGAATTATTTAGGCTGGAAAAGACGCTCAAGGTCATTGAGTCCAACCTTTAACCCAGCACTGC
>VZTN01016540.1:124643-142358 GCA_013400515.1 Erpornis zantholeuca
TGAGCCAAAGCTTAAGTCTCTTGATGTGTAGCCATCAAAGGCATTGAAGATAATAAATAACTCCCAGTGGTGCTGGTAAATAAACATCTTGCAGACTGTTACTCACTGCCTTATTGTTTCAAGCACGGTGTTAAATAGGATTATATAGAAGCAGAAAGTTAAACTTTCAGCAATTAAACTTCTAAATAGCTCTGAACATCGAGATTAAATGTTTTCAATTTTATATANATATTGCTGCTGAATACCTACTGTCAATCATGACAAATGAAATCGTTTTCTCCAGTGGAGAAACAGCCAAATATGATACAATTTTTTAAAAGCCAGCAGAGCATTCTCAGATCAGACTTACAGAGTATGTAAGTGTTCTTTGCAAATTAGTTTGTGTTTATATTTTTGACACTGACAGTCCAGCTGTCTTTTGTGGCAAACCCCACAAAGGATTTTAATGTGCTTGCTCTGCTTTATATACTTTTGATCCACTTCATCTCAAATTAAATAACTAGATAGAAAAACTGGTGCTACCCTACACTGAATCAGTTAGGAAATCAACCTCTCTTCTCCCTATAAGAAAAAATCCCTACACTTCATGTTTCGGTCCGGGTGGGCAAAAAAATTGTGCTTGTTTTTTGGCTAAAAGTGTAGTGTTTCCATTTCTGAAGTTCTTGTTGCAGTTTCCACTAGTTATGAACGTCCACATGCCCAGGAAAAAAAAACAACACCTAGTTTGGGGCTCTTCTGTATTGTTTATACACCATTTGAAATGTTATCAAATCTTTCTTAACTTTTTTCTTTTCTTAAATGCAGATGGTTCCAACCACTACTTCCTTATTTCACCTCCCTTCCTCTTAACTCTTTAATAGAGAATCTCTAGTTGTGTTTTTCTTCTTCATTTACAGTCTATGAATAAGTAGATCTCTGCATTTTCCCAACCAATTGGGAGTATGAAAGCCAAGCAAAGTTTAGGATAGATTTTCATCAGAACAGCAAGATAGAGTTGAAGGGTTGACAACAGTTTGCTAGGAGTGGTGTCAGGCTCATTCTACCACTGAATCTTATAGCCTTCTCATTCATCCTTCTATCCTTCTAACAGAGGATTTTGTTTTTTGACAGCCTGCATCACAGATACATTTTGATAGCCTGCATCACAGATAGCACTGTATTGTCACCACACAACACTGAAAATTACCTGATCATCTGCTGCTTTCCTCAAACCCTGTCCTTCAGTGATGCATCCATACAGCCACTGATAGCCACTGTTAGTGATGCCAGCAGTGACAGGATGTCACAGGAGATAGCTGAGGTCTGGGGCAATAAAGTGTGTGTAAACTCCTCCATGTACATCCCACAAGCCTCGTACTCCTAAAGACAGATTAGATTGGTGCTACTCGGGGGCCAACCTGAGCCATGTTGTAGCTCCATGAGCATGGCTTTCACTCTCACTGGAGTCCTTTTCTCTGGCCTGGCTTCCTGGGTATTTCCCTGTGTAATTGCCCCCTTTGGCAGGAAAATGTAGTCACTGTAAGTACAGAATCTTTATACTGTTGTTCTCTCATTCCAGCCGGGAAGGGGGAATATGGAAAGGATCTTAGAAAGATGTAGAGCAAGTAGGTATCTATACCCCTGTAAGCTGAAGCTCATCATCATGAGATCATTCATTTAAACAATGCAGGAAATCAGGAATGTTTATTCAACAAGAAACAGGCCTACTTCACCCCTGTTAGCCTGTTAGGGAGGGAAAGATGCATGAATAGCCAGCCAGGTGATTTGTAGTGAAGGCATCACACCCACCTGCCAAACTCAGCCTCACACACTTCCACAAGTACCTTATATCTGCCTGCAAGAATGGTGCAAAAATGTGGAGTTGGGCCAGGCAGCTTTTCTATGCTGAATGTCATTCCTAGTCTGCTGGGACAGGATATTTGTTCTCAAGGAGTTTAGCAAGACATTTTAACTCCATGATCTTGAAGACTTACTGAGTGGCAGTACATTATGGAAGACCTGCCAGGGTTCTTGACCTAGAGAAAAGCAATTGGGACTGCTATAAAAGCAGGAAAGGCAAGTATTTTTATTTAACTGCCACTGATTCTTACAATGGAGGATGAAGACCATCCATCCAGGGTGGGACTGTGCTCACCAATAAATAATTTAGCTAGGAGCACATGAGATTCTTCTGCAAAAGGGGGATAATCCCAGAAGGCAGAGGAAAGCAAATGTGCATTTGTGACTCACGTTATATGCCTAGCATTAGGCCTGTCCATGTTCATATGCCTGACCTACTTGCTGGGATCCACTCCAACCCTACACTGAAGGAGAAAATTTTCATCACAGGTGGAAATTCCAATTTCTGACCTTTATGCTACCATTGAAAAAGGATTTAGGAGCCTAAATACTCTTTTGTTGTCACTGAGTGCTGAAACTCAAGACTGAGGTCTTCAGTTGCTTAGCTTTTGCTAAAGGTGCCATTATCAAAACTATGAACCCCAGTCACTAAGTCCTCAGAAGCCCATCTATCCTACTACCCAGCTCAGGCTGAAATAAACCACAGTTGTGGAGTGGGAGGAATACTGTTCCTTGAGCTGCATCAGCTGGAGGACCCAGTATACCATAAACAGTCAAAACATTATTGGAAACTTCCTGGAGTACATCCTGCACAGGATACAGCCAGAAGCAGGCTGTCAATGCCATGTGCCCTTTAATCCTGTGGATACTTAGGGCACTCCTTATGGGTGCTTAGCTGATTGGAACCAAGCAATACTGTAAAAATGCATTGAGCATAATATTATTTATCTGCGACTTGTCTTTACTCCTCCTGCTGAATTTGTTCCAGTTTGCATGGTACAACTGGGATACAAATTCCATGGGTGAGAAAAACAAACTGTAGTGTTGGTTTAGTACTTGAGAGGAGAAGACATTCAAAATGCAGTTCCCACTTAAATGTAATTTATATATTTTAGATGAAGTAACTAATAGAAAATCTTATTGCTTGGTGGGAGGTATAGATTTAAATCTCATCACTCTGAAGAGAGAAATAAATTCATATCTCCCACATCCTCATTGTGTGATATTTAGGAAGTGTGAATAGCATTCTTGTTGCTGGTGTGGATACTTCTGGGTTTTATGAGGTAAGATGGGTGCAAATCTCTCAGTGCAGCAGAAATTTCAGTGGTAATACATGATGTTATCTAGAGGTCTCCTTGAAACCCTCCATGAAGTATCAAAAGCTAAAGCTTTCTCAGAGACTAAGGTGTTCCTGTCTAGCTTTCTTGCTCCTTAGTGTCCTGGTTCTCTGTATCTCATGGTAAAAGGCCTAATTGTGAACCGATGAGGTGGGGACATCTCAGATGGGACCATGGAGACTCCTGGACAGGCAGGTGTAGAAACTTATGTTTCTACAACCTGAGGCAGAGTAGGTGTGGGTGGCAGTGCATTGGGCTCTCTCTGGGGGTTTACATTCTCTATTAACTCCTCTGGGTACTTGCTGCTCTCATGTGTTTTTTTTTCTTTTTGTGATTGAGCAAATCTAACCACAATCTCTTTTTACACCCAGTTTCTAAAGAAAGTCTTTTACCTGGTTTTCAGCTGAATTGTTTCTTCACTAGTGACAAGAACAAGACATCAGAAATCCAGTATACAAAATAACACAGCGATTCTGTAATATGAGGTATTCAGTCATTTGAGAACCAGAAAACCTTATTGTACCTTGCAGTTTGTAGATATTTTTCCTCTTGTGATATTATTGCATTATTATAATTCATGCAGAAAAAGAAATCCTTTACCTCTAGAGAGAGACTTTTTTTATTTTGATAATAAATTTAGGAAGTTTCATTATTTGGCTACCATCAGTTAAAGTACAAGGAAGTGCTCAATTTCAAAAGCCACTTAAAAAGTTCTCCTTGTAACTCTTGTAGCATTTACAAAGCAAGACACTAATATTCCTTGAACCATCAGCAGCAAGGCAACTGAGTTGGGCAAAAATATTAGTATTATTAAAAAAAAAAAAAGTTATCAGACTAGGAAAGTGACTTTTCAGAAGGCATCAAGCAAGTGAAAGAGAGAGCCCTGCAATTGAAGGTGTTCTGCTTATCATCCTCAAGAACACACCTACAGTTTTGTCAACTCTTGTCAATCCCTCAGTCAACCCTCACAGAAGACCTGATTCTCAATCATCTACCTCTTGTAATTGTAAGGTGGCTTTTTCACAGAGATACAAAGAAGTCATTAACATTTTCATCTCCTTATTGACATGGTTCTCTGCAGGAGTGATAATGAGGAAGCTTGTTGTAAGTGTTGGCCCCAGTCCAATTCATCCCAGCACTTTAGAAGTGTTCTTGGAGTGCCAGATCCTTTTACAGGAGTGTTCAATAAGGTGGCTCCTTGCTCTAATCTAGAAAGTCTCATTGCTTCAGATATAGTGCTGTTGTGGGGAGGCCACTGACATACTGGTCAAAGTACTGTTGCTACGTTCTCATTGACAGTTTTGGCAGCAGGAGACAAGTTTGCATTTGCTTTTGCTTTTGCAGAAGGGGGCAGGGAAACTAGTCAGAAATGTCACTGCTAAGGACTGATTCCTAAAATATTTGGATGTCTAATTCCTTTTGGGGCCTTAAGCCAAAATTAGCATATTTTTCCAAATATGATTTTGCATCAGGTGTGTAAAGAAACAAGGAAAAAACCAGCAAAAACTACTATTAATGCAAATGGCAAGGGCAAGGAGTTGGCATGTGATGCAACCTAAAAATAGGAGAATAGTATAACACATGTTCAGACTAAAAAGTACTCTGTCTTGTGATTAGTATGACCATTTCAAAATATTTCCTGTTGTGATTGTATAACCTTTAAAAAGAAAGAATAGGTTGAGTGAATTTCTAGGTGTCTTCTCTTTCTACTGGTCTTGGTAAAAAAATGGATGGATTTCTTTTACATTGAAGAAACAGGTACACAAAACTAAATGAAGAGCCTTGAGGGTTTTGTGTAGGTTAGTTTACATCATGGTGTAACAGAATGCTCTAAAAACTATCAGCCTACGCAGCACAAACACAAGTAACTTTTACAAGTAGTTTGTAGTACATCTGAGAAACATCTAAAGAGACAGTGTGGGAGTGGAGGGAGGGTTGAACTTAAGAAACTGCTTTTGAAAGTTGTTTTCTTGTGTGTGCAATTTTTTTTAAAGAGTTTCAGAGAATTGAAAGAGGAACTTACACTTAGAAGCTAGGCCTAACTTGTAAAAAACTTTCCCCACATCATGTGGTGAAACATCTTTTATCACTCTCATCTTTAGTATGTTGGCACTATGGTTTGCTCATAGGCATTGATGGGTGGATGGGGCTAGAAGTGATTGTGAGAATTTATTTTGTCTTTCCAGACTCTTTTATGAAAATGCAATGCACAGCCTTTATTAAACAACAGTCCTCAAGAAAATGGATTTATTTTAAATCTTAAAACTCTCTTTCCTTTTCTTTCTCTCTCTCTCTGTATATTTGTATGATCATAAGACAATGTAAGACAGAGAAACACAAAGAGAAGAAGAAAGGAAACTAAAGTTGCTCTCTTGAAATGTACATTGCCTTTAGGTTTTTTATAAAGTCTTTCTGAGATGTTAAAATGAAAAGGACTCAGGCCTGTTTCCTTCAGTTCCCTGAAAGAGCTTTGAGACAGTGGCATTTTCCATCGTTTGCTTGCCAAACCGCATTAAGCCCCCCCACAGGCTGTAGTGCTCAGTGACTGTCACAAGCACGGGTGACTTCATCTCCCGTGCCCCACCAGGCCTCTCCACTGCCAAGCTGCTGCCACACGCAGATGCTGGCTGCACACCATGTGCACGTGCAGAAAGTGTGCCCAGGTTACAGGGGATTTCAGCAGGGCTGAAAGTCTTGGCAGCTCTGTGGGAAAACCCCGAGGTGGCTCTGAGCCCCTGAACTTCTCAGGAGCAAGCACAAGCAATGAGTCCCGAAACAGAGCTGGGAACTAAGTAATAGTAAAAAATAGATAACCTCCACTATTCTCAGAAAGAGAAGTGAGAAAGTAGTTGGTGCTGATCATTTTTCAGTGTGAGCTGGGGAGCAGGCTGCATTTTCAAAAGCACCATCCTGTCTCTACTCCCGGGTAGCTGAGGGCATCCTTGGGATTTCAGAAAAGAAGAGGGACTGCTGTGGTGGCTGGGATCACATCTCAGCCACTGCCAAAGCATCAGGTGCCTGCCAGCAAAGGAGCTTCCAGAGGCAATTCTCCTTCATGATCTATGCCACTACAAGAGAGTGAAAAAGAGAACCAAAACTTTTTGATAGGGAACCCCTCATGAGAGCCTGTTTTCAAGCTTGCCATTTACTAGCAAGTCTCAGTTAAGCAGTTGAAGTTGTAGAAATTTATTTGTAATAGTCAATAGGTCAAAGCTATTTGGTGTCTCGATTGGGAAGGAGACCCCAGGTCAGTGCTCCTGCTGCTGTGGAGACTCAGGATGACAGAGGCCTGAGCCGAGAGCTGCTAATACTCATCTTGTGAAGAGCTCCCCACTGGACTGTGAACAGCTGATTTCCACAAGGAATCACGCTTGATGTGCCTGAAGACACACATCACACAACAGTGCATTTTCCTAGTTTGGTTAGGGGTACTCAAAAGACTTTGTTATTTCTGTGTTGTTTGGTGCAGCTGATTTTTCTTTGCCAAGAACATTGTTGCCACATTTACCATCCTCATTATGGGATTGATGATGCAGTCTTCCAGTCACAGCCTTCAGCCCATGAATATTCCGTCTTGTGTTGGTGCATCTGAATTGTTTACTGGATGTGACACGAAGCTTCCAGTAAAGCAACAGTACTGATCCTGCAGCTGCATGGCCCCTTTCAGCAGGGCTGTATCAGTGTGTGCCTTGGCCATACCCTTCCTAACACTCACTTTCTTTCATCAGACTCCTCAGATGCCTAAATTAGGTCAGATTCCCAGCTGAAAACCAGGGCAATCAGCCTCAGCATTTTTACACTTTTCATTTAACTGTTTTTTTAATGTATCTGGGGTTTTTTTTGTGGCTCACTGTGTTATGTGATGTGCTTCACACACTTCACATGTAGAAACTGTTTGTCCAGACTTCCCGGACTTTATTAACACCTTCTTTTGTCCTTTTTACTAAAAGTGCAGAGGATCTAATAACATTCCACCCACTAAATACGTGTCATCCTGAACTACACACTTTTCTGCACCAGTTGGCTCTCTCTAATTTTTAGTTTAAAAACTATAAAATTAATTTTTAGTAACAGAAACATTGCCCTATTTTAGTTTAGGTCAAACCATATTTTCCTCATGGCACCATCTGCACTAAACATTTATTTTATTCTTAAGTGCATCTATACCATTTTTCTATGCATCTGTGGTCAAGTTACACACTGAAACTGCAGGAATGTGGTAATATTTCAGAGCACATCACTTAGAGATCTCTAGGGCTCCTAGCAGGCCAAGTTTTGTCTCCAAAGAACTCCTACTGTTATACGTATCTTATTGGAGCATAACTGTACCGGTCATCAAAATTGCTGTAGAGCAGAGTCTAGCTCACAGCCTATTTTTAGGGGTGTTCCCCAGGGGTCAGCACTGGGTACAATCTTGTTCAACTTACTCATCCATGAGCTGGATGAAGGGACAGACTGCAGCCTCAGCAAGTTTGATGGTGATACAGAACTGGGAGGGATGGCTGATACACCAGGGTGCTGCACTGTCAGTCTGGGAGCCCTGCACAGGCTGGATTGATGTTCAGCAAGGAACATAATGAAGTTCAAGAAAGGCAAATACAGGGTCCTGCACCTGGGGAGGAATCACCACATGCACAAGCATAGGTTGGGGGCTGATCTGCTGGAGAGCAGTTCTCTGGAGAAGGAGCTGGGTATCCTGATGGACAACAAGTTGTCCATGATCCACTAGTGCGTCCTTGGGGCCAGGAAGGCCCATGGTATCCTAGGGTGCCTTAGGAAAACCACTGCCAGCAGGTTGAGGAAGGTGATCCTGCCCCTCCAATCTGCCCTGTTGAGCTGCATCTGGAGTGCTGTGTCCACGTGCAGACAACTCATGGCAGAGAGAAAGAAGAGCGTAAGGTGGTAATATACTGATTGCAGTATAGTATGTCCCATGGTATAGTAATGAAGAGACACTTTCTCACATGGTAACCTGGAGCTGTTTTGCAAAACTACATCCAAGAGGGGTATGCAACCTCCTTTGCCTGTATGAGTGTGATCAAATACACAAAGTGACTGATGAGATATGGATCCACACCTCAGCTTTCATTGCAAGAATGTGTTTGTTTGCCCAGATGCTTAAAGATAGCAGATCACAAGATATATGTAGTAGAAGTGATTATGAGATACAGAGGGTTGGCAAAACTAGCTCTTTTAAGTTGGGCCTAAATGCCAAAGTCATAAAAATTATAATTAAGACTCTAATTTTTATTGCACAGTTAATAAATACCACCCTTCAAAGCACAGTGTATCCAGTGGCATTTTTTCTCAAGACAGCAAGATTCTAGTAATGATTTGCGTAACAGCCGAAATAGATATCTCAAGACATTTTGCAAGCAATAAAGAGGAATTCAAGTCAAGCCAATAAGAAGCTGTTCTAATGGACTTTGGAGACTGGGTCCCCCACAAAAACCATCTGCAGAACATGTTTGACTTCTGAAATGATTTCTAGGTAGCATTCATTATAATAATGTATCAGCATATATCTGACTATAGTTAGGGCACTTCTATACTTCTCCAAGCAGAAAGAGTATCTTAGAGAAGGATAGCATCCAATTTCTCTCTTATTTTGCATTTAAGTTATTTAAGTGCAGAGAGGACTGGAGAGGAATAAATGACCTGAATACTATGGCACTTGCAGTCAGATTCAGCTGAAAAGCTGAACTTTGACTTGCTGTCTCACCTGTGATGCCTTAAATGGCTACCTAGAAACAGAGGCTAGACAGGAATAAAGGAATAAAGGAGGTATTTATTTGCAAGGCCTTCAGATGTACACTTAGGGCTCCAGAGGGCCCTGTCTCAGTGGATCCCAAAATGGACAGTGACAGGTCATGAGTTCTTCACACTTTTATATCAACACAAATTCACCAACCAGAACCCAGCCAATGATGGAATTTCCCCAAGCTTGCCCCCCTCTCCCCAAGATGATAGTTTACAGTTCTTGTTCTGGGTGTCCTTGGAGAGCAGGCTAAAGAGGCTTTGTTATGTCTATCTTAGCATAGAGGACAGCACTTAATGAGCTACAGGAAACTTCAGAGTTACACTAGCAGTGCAGGATTTGAAAAATATAAAAGTTAAAACCTAAGGCATCACCTGAATTTGAGGATATTGAGAGGAATGAAGCAAAAGTCGTTTCAGGGTGCTATTCCTGTTGAATATCTTTGTATTAGTGTGAGAGCTCAAGTAGTCAAAGAAACTGGACTAAAGGTGAAGCTTTTCTTAGAAATCTTTTTCCTCTTTTTCCCTTTTTATAATCTCTACTTCTTGTATGTTACCAGTCATACCTCTAACTGGTGTCAAACTGCCAAGCTGAGGAGAAGTCAAGGAAAAAGTGGCAAGCGGTAAGTCAAGGAGAAAGTAATAATTATGTTGGCTCTTTGCTCCTCCTTTCTGTGCATATATGACTCTGCTGTTAAAACTAGGTCATATCTGCTCCTGTAGTCTGCTGTTTCTGAGGTTCCTGCTACCTGTGCACTGTGCCTTTGGGTAGATGAGCTCTGCACTGTTCAGGCACTTGTGAATTCATACTGTGTCCTTTGCCAGCCCCAACCAGCACAGCTGCTGCTATTGATGCTCAACATAAGCTGTGAGCATTTGCAGAGAAGCCAATTTTCAGTTCAGTGAACAAAGTGATTTTGCACAAGCTTGGAAACAATGATCTTGCTTCTATGGAGCAAAGAGCTCCAAGGTGCTGTGCATCCAACACACAGGGCTGCCTCAGACTTCACTGTGAGCTGCATAAGTAACAGACTTACAGGACTGCTCCTGAGATAAATGTATCCTGCTCATGCCACTGGGCATCCATAGCTGACATGATCATAGTTAAAAGGCAGAATCAGCCATACTACCCCATGATGTAGCCTGAATACTACTGAATGTTGATGGCGATGTTGAAGAAATGAAGAAGCTTTCTCAAGCAGAGAACCACATCCACCACGTATATGTGACCATATAGGTGAGCAGCTGAACATCACTCAGGAAAAATACAGCTCATAAATAGCTCAGCAGTACAATTCAGGGTTCACATTCTGAGCTGTGACAATAAGCATTAAAAGAAACTGGGCAAAGGAAAGAGCTGTGACAGTGCAAGATTTCTCATGGAGATGACCTGAGGTGAGCTCAAACCACCAGCCCCCTCAGGCCAAGCTGGAAAGGAAGCATAGTCCAAAGTGCTAGGAAACGAGCTCATGTTTCCCTCTGCCTTGGATTGCATACATTGCTGCCTCCTAGTCCTTTGACAGCCCAGAGCCTATTTCAGCTCTTCTCCCGAAATATATGCAGTCACCTAATTTTCAGTGGGAATTGACAAGAGGTACAGGAAAATGGCTGAACACAGTATCAGTTCCAGTCATACCAAAGTGCCTCCAGCAGCCCATTTTTGTATCAAAGCCTTCCAGTAAGAGGTACAGCTTGACAGGAAGCGAGGCTTGTTCTTTCTGTATATCTAGCTCCTCTTGCCCTTTCGGGAGCACAGAATAAGGTATGCAAGAAACCTGCACAGTTCACACCAGTTTAGCTCCTACAGAGCACTTGGTCTCGTATTTTTCAGCCAAGACTGTTTTCACTAGTGCTGATATGGGAATTACTCCAAACTGACATGAGAGTCAGGAGAATGCCCAGTCTGTAGGAGTTCACTGCCAGAACCTTGCAGAAGGCACGTGGGGAGAGAGCAGAGTGGTCAGTCTAGCATGTCTAGATAACAGACATGCTAGACTGCCAATAAGGCCTAAATAAGGGCTAAACGATATGTGCTGAGAAAGTACTGCAGTAGGACCAGAAGAAGACAAAATAATTTTTATTCTGAGTCCTTATGATCATGCAAAACTGACTGTTGTAGGTTTCAACACACAGGTGGAAGAAGATGAATACAGGTAAAATAATTCATTTCATCCTATTCTGTGCCAATTCATTTTCACACAGCAGCTGATCTGGTCATTTAAAAGTAGCAGCTGAGTGATCCAAGTGTGAAAGGGGTCAGTTACATTTTAGTGAACTAGTTCAGATTTTGACAGAATCCAGGCAATTATGGGCCTCCAGGAAACTGGGATATGAATCAACAGGATGTTTAAAACAGGCTGGAATCAGCTTCAAACACCTGCATTTAATGTGGAAGTGATTACGTATGCAAATATTGCAGTCACTGGAGATCCACCCAGTACAGTAAACACTTCCCAACTCACCCTAAAATAGATACATAGATTTCTATGGATGATAAATCCGTAGCTGTAGCAAAGACCAGGCAGGAAAGGCCACCTACACCCAAATCCTGCCACTAAGTACTACTGCTGTGAAAAGAGTTTTGCATATTCATATAGATCTTACTTAATAGGAGGAACAACAACTCATCCTGTATTTTTAAAAGTCACCAGTTGTTATGGATCCAGCACAGGCTTTTTGGGACATGTCTATTTATCTAGGAGGTAGAAAGATGTTTTGAATGTACTGAGACCGACTAGTGGAAGCAGTGGTAAAGGCCCATCTGAAGACAGCTTACATGCTCAACCAAGTTATTTGATACACCCCTAGAAATATTGCTTCCAATTTCTGGCCCCAGTACATTATATGGATGTTAGAATTACTCTACATTTTTTGCTCAAAGCATTTCCCAAATACCACACCAAATTATCCTTTCAGGTACTCCTGCAAAACCTGGTGGCCTGTCCTGTTTATGAGCTCCATCATAAGCTAAATCCATTAACAGCTACAGATGTCATATCCTTAGTGCAAGTATAAGAAAAAACAATGTCTGAGGTTCTTTACTTTTTGTTTCTTCTTATTATTTTTTGTTTTTAATCTCTAAAGATAATCTTCAAGAGCACGCAGGCAACTCTACCTCAATTCCTTTGTGGACTGAACAGGAGAGGAAACACTTGAAGAGAGCTTCACAGAAAAGAGAGATGAAAAGATAGAAAGTACAGATTTCAAATAGAATATATATATATACACATATGCCTATACGTGTGTATATTTATATATATTTGTTTCTGTAAAATGCCAGTTGGACTGTACAGATTCAGTGTAAGACCATCAGGTTTCTGAAGATTGAGGGATTCTCTCTTATGAATCTGTCATATTACCTACAACAAATGCCTTGTGCCAATAAACTGCTAAACTCTTTTCCTGGAATTTGAGGTCAGAAAGGAAATGATCAACTACGCTTGTCCTCTGACCCTCGCAACAGCTATGTGAGGCAATTAATTGTAGAGGGAAGTAGTTGCTGACCAGAAGCCATTCTCTGTCAATCCTGGATACAGACAGTATTTAAAAATTTAAAGTTATAAAGGATATCAGTTCATGTGTTATTTAAATTTCAATTAGATCAGGCATTTCTGTGGTCAAAGTTCTATTAAAACATGTCTCTTCACGATCTTGCCGTAAGTCAAGGCCAAGGTACCTGCAGGAGGGCTCTCTGGCACAGGATAACTCCACACTATGCAGGATGTCTGCCAGAGTAGTTAAAAGGAGGTTTACTTACAAAAGCTGGTGGTTCATGGCCATGCACTATCTGACAAACACTGGTCCATTTAAGGAAAGGTTCCCTGCCAGGAATCAGCAGTTTCAGGAACTGCTTGCATGACTCTTTCTCCCTGTGCAAGACAGCATTGTTTTACCCAGAGGCAAGTTACCTTGTGCTGTTGGGAAATACAAGTGTGTACATGGGCAGTGATCACAGAGGACTCTATGTTCTATAGAACAAATTCCTGAGCTGTTATGTTGAACTCTTCTGTTGCCTTAGCTTTCCTAATCTTTATAGTATCAGTCACCAAAGAATTAAGTTTACAAAGTCTGCTTATGTAGGAAAGACCAACATATATGTAATATTCTAGCTATTAGACCCTAAATTGGAACCTCTTTAAATCCAGTTTAGGTCACTTACTCTGACTGAAATTTAAACCAGCCTTCAAAATCTATCAGTGGAGCTACACAGCTTGGGTTTCAACTAACCTAAGGTTTTGCTCATAGCATTTTTACAAGACAACTTGCACACTGATAAAGAAAACTGCAAACTGCTCTATTTTGTAACCTAACTAGCACTTGAGCTGCAAAATCATACTTTAGATGCTGAGAGGTTTTTGTCAATACTGCCCCACAGACCCGCTATTTCCAAGAACCTGACTACTGCAGAAATAAACTTTTAAAGCCACATTGATGAGTTTCACTCTGAACTGGCTTATTGACACAGATGACAGCAGCTGTGTTTATGCAAATCTTACCTAAATTAGGGTGACTGTTGCTAACACCAGCACAGACTCCTGACTTTGCTGATTTATAGTTAGAAAAGGTAAAGGTTCAAGTGAACTAAAATTCAACCATCAGCAAAACTGCATAGTCCAGGACAGAAATTTGAAAGTAGATATGTACAGTTAATTTTACCGCTTAGTTAGTTCTGAAGATTCGGTGCAGTATTTCCTTGTGGAGTTTCTTTGTCTCTCATCTGTGTATTTAAATTTCACAGTAAGAATTTTCTGGTTCAGTCTTGGAAACTGCCTGCTTGCACTCTGTCAGGCTGGAGAACAGAAGCATTCCCTAGTAGGGGGAAATGACAGCATTATTTTTCTTCATTTTTGAATAAAGTGGTTTTTTTCTACAATGATACAGCTAACAGGTAGAGGTATGCACCCATCTGCTACATGAAAGCTGGTAATGCTTCTAAATTTTCTTGCTGAAAAAGTAGAGGGTTTTTTACCTCTCAGTGTGAAACCCTTGTGGAGAGAAGACACTCCTGTTTTACCTTGCCCTGACAGTTTGAGGTCAGAGCTATAACCACCATAGGGTTTACTTTGTCTGGGTGTAGTAAGGTAAAGACTGACATTTGTCTCTGAAAGAGTTTTTGATTAATATAATGATTATAGTGTAATTTTTCATTGTAAAAAATATGCCAGCTTTTGCAGTGAAGATATACATATGGTTTACTTATGTCCTTTATCTGAATTATCTATGGCATGGAAGGCCAGGAATATCACAGATAATTAAAAGTTTTCAGTTTTGTTTTTTTTCTTTCCTCAGTAATAGTTGCACACACAAGTGCACATAGGGTAAAAGTGTTATTTTCCAAACATATTTCTTCTTAGAAGAAGGTAAGCTACAACATCAAATAATGCCTTTGTGATAACATAACTACAGGCTTGGCAACAGTTTCTGACCTTTGTAATAATGATACTCAGAACAAAACAATAGAAAAACAATTGGCTAGAAGAACAAGGAAGCCCAAACACAAAGAAATTTCTTAGAAGACTTACATTCACATCTTCACTGAGTGAACCAAACTCTTGGCTTTTAGAGATGTAGAGATGTAACCCTGCAAGCTAAAATTTGCATGAAAATTTATTGCAAGGATGAGAAAGAACCACCAAGACAAAACCTGCAGCCTCTTTCGGTAAGGCCCACGTTCGGTTTAGGAAACATTCAATCGAGGATGAACTCATTTACATTCCTCAGTTTGGTGAACTTGAACATTTGCAGAAGTGTTTCTCTGAATTGCGTGAATGATGCTTTAGGAACTGTACTTGAGATATGTTACAAAAGGGCACTTTTTCTTCTTGTTCCTCATATTAAAACCCCTTACTCTATCTAAATATCAAAGTGTTTTTTGCTTTACCCACAGCTCAAGATTACTGACTCCTGGCTCCTTGCCTTCCTGACTCCTTCTCCTCACACTCAGTCTACAATAGAAATAAAGCATTTGTTTTATGTGCTTTTACTCGCTTCAGTCATCTCAGCAGTAATTCAGACAGTATAGGAGAGGTTGAAAACCCAGCAGGAACTCTGTACTGAGAATCCCTACGTTTTATCCAGTTTTATCAACAGTTAGATAGACATAAACTATCCTAACCCTTTAGCTCTTGTTACTGCTTTGTAATAGTATTAAACTGAGTAAGTAAAAAAATAACATAAAATAAAAATATTTTAAAAAGCAGCCTTTCAAGAAGAAACAAGACACTTTATTCAGCTACACTTGCATTGATGAAAAACTATTAATAGGATTTTTCTAAGTGCTTACAATAAAATCTGTGCTTTCCCTTTGCTTCATTCTGAACCTATTTGCAATTGAGTTGAAGTTGCATTTCATCTTATTTTTCCTGTAATCTGAAGCATGCCATCCTACACTCTTCAGCTAAAAGGGTGTCTTTCTAAAAGCATAATATCAAAGAGTTTATACAATAAGAACTTTTTCCGCTATGCAATAGTGCTTTGACAGGTAGTGAACCAAAAATTATGATATACAAGAAGTTTTGAAAGGCTTTCTGCTGCATTATATGTTTTGAGATTTATTTTTCCCTCTCAAATCACAAAACAGATCTCAAAAGTTTTTATAAATTGGCAATTCCCGTTTTGACTTCGCTTGTGGGCTTTTCAGTCTTTTTCACAGGTGTGCTTGATATTAACAACAGGAAGATAATAGATGTAAGAGAGAAAAAACATCAGTTTATTTTAGCAGTTCTCTAAAAAAGAGACATGTCTACTGTTACACTTCCATAGCAAAGAAATAACATAGATATCTTGTGATTTTTTACTGTTTGATTTTCAGTACACCCTTTAATGTTTTATTTATCATCTTTTGTCAATTGAAGGAAAAGCAATCACTATTCCTGTCAGAAAAGTGTTAAGGAACTGTCACCTTAGCTTGTGGTTACAGCTTGGGTGAAAACCTGATGCCACTGAATTTCCAAGTGAATTTTCTGTGCTGAGTGCCATGAGCCAACGAGTACAAAGAGTAGTAAAAAAATCCAACATGGATTTAGTGAGTATTACTCCAGAGGTTGTTTAGTACTTAATATGAGCCTAATATTCATCTATCCACTAAATATTTTAGAAATAAGGCAAGCAGAAAAGCTTAGCATTTCTCCTTCTATGTCAGAAGCTTGAGGACTGATGTAAGTGTCAATAAGATCAGATTATGTCACTTGAAGAATCCTTACTGAGATTTTGTTTCAGTCTATCTGCATGTCCATTGATCTGTCATATTTTAAATATAGCTCTCCCAAAAATAAAGCAAAACCATGTATTTCTAACAAGGAAATTTATGTAACAGAACTACATTTTTACAGATTATACTTATAAAACCATAGCTTAGGGTGGATGTTTTAAAATCCATGCAAGCTTAACTGATTCAAATTGTGTTTGAAACCTGAAATTGAAAGGAAACAACTCATAAAATGTAAAAGGACTCTAATTCTAAACCTCTAAAGAGAGATTCTTTTCTTTCTTCATGTATTACATTTTCAAATTAAACCACAAGAGACGGACAGAGACTGCAGGTGCAGTGAGGGAGGGACATAAAATCACCCTGAACAAGATGAAAATGTAAACACAGCATTAACTAAACCCCAACAGACGCAGCAATGGGAGCGGTAAAGTATACTGAAATGGTACATTGTGGTTCCAGCAGCTTAACCTGGTGTCATGGTTTCACCCCAGCCAGCAGCCAAGCCCCACACAGTGGCTTGCTCAGCCCCTACTAGGCAGGATTAGGGAGACATTTGAAAGGGTAAAAGGAAGAAAATCTGTGGGTTGAGAGAAAGACAATTTAATAGGGAAAGCAAAAGCCCTGCACACAGGCAAAGCAAAACAAGGAATTTGCTATTTCCCATGGGCTGACCGGTGTTCACCCATCTCCAGCAAAGCAGGGCCCCATCACATGAAAGGGTTACTTGGGAATACAAACACTCCAAATGGTGCCCCCTTCCTCCTTCTTCCCTCTACTTTATGTAATGATGTTGTATAGTATGGAATATCCCTTTGGTCATTTTGGGTCACCTGGGTGTCTCCTCCCACTCTGTCATGTGCCCCCAACTTTCTAGCCAGCGTGGCACTACAAAAAGCAGTGCGGTGGTGCTGTGTAAGCCCTGCTCTGTGTAAGCAATAACAAAAATATCTCTCTATTGTCAACTCTGTGTTCAGCAAAAATCCAAAACACAGTCTCATACCAGTCACTGTGAAGAAAATTATCCCAGCCAAACCCCACACACCTGGACATTTTAAATTCAAATAATTACAAGTAAGGGTGAATCAAAGCAGGAATTTTATCTAGTCCAGCCTTTCCTGACAAGAAATTCAGGATTAGAGCCTGAGAGAATCTGGTGAACGGAAAGACGAAACTGGGAGGAGGATTTTCTGTACTCCACATTTCCCCAAGAGCTAATTACCCTCAAGAATGCCCTCATGTGACATCAGTCTTGTGTGCTTTGCATGCCCACTTCTCCCCTGCAAAAGACTAAAGGAACCACCACATCATTCTTCTTTTGCTCGTTGTGATGGAAATCTTTATTACTGGAAACCATGCCAAGGAGACCTGGGTAGGTCTTTTTGGAGGGCTCTTGGAGACATATAACCACGAAGTCTGGTGTCTTTTAACTCCAGTTCAAGAGGTGCCTACATTTGGAGGCATGTATGTTTTACTGACAGTAGTGTTCCACAAGTGCATAGAATTTGCCTTTAGGCAGGCCATGGATGCTGACACTGTTTTGCATTCAGCATCATCTATGAGTGCATTTTTTAT
>VZTN01016540.1:148499-161463 GCA_013400515.1 Erpornis zantholeuca
TATATATACATATAAATATATATGCATTGGTGTACATTGCAATTTGTGAACTTATTGAGTTGTTCATGTCCATATTACCCTCAGTTTGGGCCCTTGCTTACTTGTAAGCATTACTATGTGGTTAATGTAATTTTATTGAAAAGACAAGAGTATAAATGCTTCTGTTTGTTTTTGGGGTTGGGAGGGGAGTTTGTATTTTGTTTTTTTTTTTTTAATTACTGTATAGAAATTTAATCTATGAATGTGCTTGAACTTTTTTGTACGTATAATGATANCAAATGGCTGTAGGCTACATATAGAAGAACCATCCCACTCAGCAGAATTTAGCTTTACTTAGTGCTTGGGGAGTGAGTTTTTCTTCCTTACAGAGGGTGGTGTGTTTTATAAACCAGGTTTTAAGCTGGATAAATGAAAATTCAGCCACAGACTGAAGAGTGATTCTGTGCCAGCAGAAACCAGCTGAAAACTTTTCCCAGTGGCCAGATGTCAGAAACTGACTTCTTTCAGGCAGCCAAAAAGAAAGAAAAGAAAGAGGAAAACAAGGCTAGAGAATGGGAGCTATACCAAACATCCTGAAAATAAGCTATGGCAGGTAGATTGAGCAGTCCTGTGTTTGGAACTCTCCTCTGAAACATTTTTCTGCAGTTTTTGTTTGCATATTCCATGCCATGTTTAATTCTTCTCACATCTCAACAACTGCCTGTGTGCTTGGAAAGAGAACTGCTACAGAAAATGCACTGTGGACAGACAAAAGCAAAGCTTTTCTTGTAGTGTTTACAGATTTTTACCTACATTTGACCCTCATTGCCAGAGGAGAGCCATAAACCACCTGAGAACACCAGACGAGTCCCCCTCACAAGCAAGACAAAGCTATACCATATTTTGCTGTGCTGCAACTCCATCCAGCACTGAGGAGGAAGCTGTCTGCACTATTGTGGGTAGTTGGTTGAGACATCATATGCTGCACTGATTCCTGGGCTCCTGTGCCTCATAGGAAATGCCCAATGCCCTTAAAATCTGCCATTTTTATTTGGGTATCTCATGACTAAAAAACAATTTTCCACCACTAATTTCTTCACAATAGAGGGTGCAAAACCACAAGATGCACAGTGAGATATCTGAGTGTCCTATCTTCTGCTAAAGTTTTGTCAGTTTTTGGAGCAGAATAAATGTGAGTGGACCTAGCACTACCATTTACAAGCCAATGTGAACATTCAATGCTTTGTGGCATTTCACAGTGTTAGTTTTAACTGATCTGCACATTTTCTGTGTACAAAGCCAACCTTAGTGATATGTAACCCACCTAAACCCTCCCATCAATTTGTCTGGAAGCTACCCTTCAGCTATCTCACTATCACAATTGTTTAGTTGTTTTCCACATTTTGTTGTGGCAGAATCTTTTTTTAAGTTTATACCAAAATCTCTCTCCTTTTTCTTTTTCTAACATTGAAATATTTTTACATTCAAAGCCTTTACTTCTCCTATATCAAATGCAGACTTTGACTCTGTTTTATCTTGAACATGGTCCTCAAGTGCATAGTCCCTCCTAAAATATGCTGCAAAGTGCCTGAACTGTAACTGACACAAAATAAGAGCCAAAAGGAGAGAGACCTTGCACTTTGGACATCAACTGCTGTATTTTGAAAAAGAGTTAACTGCTCCTTTTTCAGGAGAGAAAAGATGCTCACAACTGACTGAAAATGTTCCCTCCAGCCTCATGTAGCTCTCCATAATCCTTCATCTCTCTTCTGACAATGTTTAAAAGGAAAAGGAAGTACACTCATTCAAGTACACTTCATGCCATTTCACTAACTAGCCTCTAGTTAGCTCAGATTCCTGTTTGGGTCAGTGGGATTGTTCCTTGAGAAAGGAATTTAAAAATGAACCCAGAAACAGCAGTCCTTCAAGTCTGATGGTGTATACTGTGAACTCTTGGAGAGTTTTTATTAGAGAGGAAGAGAATAAATTATTATTAAAAGTGGCCCATCATATTCTTCTTTGATCCTGGAAATATGTTCTTCTGGGGCATCATAAGAATAATGACTTCTACCCTCCTTGATCAGTGGATGTGAGTTGACATCTATATATATATATATATATATATACATATAAATATATATGCATTGGTGTACATTGCAATTTGTGAACTTATTGAGTTGTTCATGTCCATATTACCCTCAGTTTGGGCCCTTGCTTACTTGTAAGCATTACTATGTGGTTAATGTAATTTTATTGAAAAGACAAGAGTATAAATGCTTCTGTTTGTTTTTGGGGTTGGGAGGGGAGTTTGTATTTTGTTTTTTTTTTTTTATTTACTTTATAGAAATTTAATCTATGAATGTGCTTGAACTTTTTTGTACGTATAATGATAATAATTTAAAAAATAGAAAAAAGAACATGATTTAAGATTCATTCCTTTGTTTTTACCTGCCATGCGTAAAAAACATCCAAACATAGAAGAGGGCAGGGAAACCAAGTCGTGAAATAAAATTAATCTGTTTGTTATTGTTATTGTGTTTTTTTCTCCTTTTTTTTTTAGGTTTGTTTATATTTATATTAGAAGTTCACATTATCATAGCCCATTCAGACAAATTTTAAAAGTATCAATACATTAATGAGATGTTGGCTAATTTGAATCCTTCTCCTTGCCCAATAGGTGCACCAACACATTTATTTTTTAATTTCTATGCATTTCTGAAGGAGCCTAGCCCTCAGAGCCTGTCCTATCCCCAGCCTGGAGCAGTGCATTGAAGGAAACTGGGAAGGGACAGTCACAGTCAGCAGTCATGGAAACAAGGAATCATAGAATATCTCAAGCTGGAAGGGACCCACAAGGATCATCAAGTCCAACTCCTGGCCCTGCACAGCACCATCTCCAACAGTAACCCCATGTGCCCAAGAGCACTGTCCAAACTCCTCTTGAGCTCTGTCAGGCTTGGTGCTGCGACCACTTCCCTAGGGAGCCTGTTCCAGTGCCCAACCACCCTCTGGGTGGAGAATATTTTCCTAATATCCAACCTAAACATCCCCTGACACAATTTCAGGTGATCCCTTGGGTCCTATTCTTGGTCATCAGAGAGATCAGTGCCTGCCCCTCCTCTTCCCCTCACAAGAAGGTTGTAACTGCAGTGAGGTCTCCCCTTAATCTCCTCTTCTCCAGGCTGAGGAGACCAAGTGACCTCAGCTACTCTTTATACAGCTTCACCCTCTTCACCATCTCTGTAGCCCTCCTTTGGATGTTCTCTAAGAACTTTGTGTCTCTCTTATATTCTGGCACCCAGGATGCAAGGTAAGGCCACACCAGCACAGAGAAAAGCAGGACAATCACCTCCCTCAACCGCCTGGTGACACTGTGCTGCCATAAATGTTCCCTAGACTGACTGTGTTTCATTTTGCGTTCTGTGTCTGTTTGGCTACCTATATGCTGATACGTGAGAGGGCCAGAGATTATCCTGAAGTCAATTCATCACTTTTTGTCAATTTTTCCATTCAAAATGTTTAAAATAACAGTTCTTCATTGATACCCACCAGGGTGTTGCTTCCTTAAGGTGATGGTTAGGGTATATGCTACATACCCAAAGGTGGGAGGGATAGCACAAATGTTTGTGTGTGAAATTCAGTTTTGGTGAGTGTGAAATAATGCACACAGGGAAATCCAGTCAGAGCTTTGCATGTAAAATGATGTTGCTTGTCAGTGACCACTGACTGAGTTATAATCCATAACTCCATTTATCAGATCAACATCATAGAAATCCATGGTTCACCCATACCTGGTTTACTCTGTGCACTTCTGGCTTCTGTCACAGATAGGATCAACAAGGACTGGAAAAAATCGAGGTAAGAGCACATGGTATGATTTAAGAAATTAATTTAAAATCTTAAAAGTTAAATAGTTTAGGACTGTTCATCTCAGAAAAGAGACAATATAAAGTAGGTGGGAAAAAGGCCTACAAAATCCTCAGTGAAGTGCAAAAGCTGACTTGGATGAGTTACACTGCCTTTGCCCAAGCAACAGTTGATGAACAACATATTAAGCTAATGCGACCTAGGCTTAAAACCAGATAAAGTTAGCATCTCTTCTTACAACACATAGCATAATTAGAAAACACTTTGCCAAGAATGTTGTGGATGCACATAGTATACCAGTCCAGAGAGACTGGAAAAGAACATGAAAAAGAAATCCACTGTAGATTACTAAACAGGCAAACCACCACCCAGGAAAATCCTGAGGATTAAAATAGTCAAAATCTGGAGGAGTACTAAGAGGAAGTCATATTATGTGATTTCCCTGCTCTCCCTTCTATTGAAATGCCCACGGTTGAGGCAGACCACCATAAGCAAGACAGCCCCTCGGCTCCACTCTGCTGCCTCTCACACTCCCAGTTAAGGCCTGCCAGAACCACCTTGGAGCCTGGCCTCTTCTACCCTGCCTGCTGGGGTGCTGCCAGTGGGAATTCAGCCTTCTATCATCTTGGAAGAGGCTATTCCACAGTCAGGGGAGCCTGGGGCACAAGCTTATTGTCCGTCACTTAGCCCTTTTGACAAGTCACAGAATCACAGGATGGCTGAGGCTGGAAGAGACCTCTGGAGGTCACCGTGTCCAACCCCCCCAACCAAGCGATCTCTCATGTTCAGGTAAAGATGAACTTGTCTTGCCCTTCAAAAATCTCTCCAGGTTCTTGTAACAATTAATCAATTTTGCTTCAAAACACATAATTATTAATTCAATTTCTGACATATTTTCTCACCTCTGGTCTCATTTTTTCCATCACCTCTCTCAAAGGCTGCTGCTGTTGGAGATGACTAGCAGCAGAACTCCTCATCCACCTGGGGCAGGGCAATTCACTGTTACTGGTTTTTTTAACTTCTCAGGCAGCAGCCTAGTCTACTCTTTAAAGCTCACGGTTTCATTAGTGAAGAATGCAATTCTCTGGCATGAATTGTCACAAATGCATTGGCAAATACAATCTAGCGTACCTTTTCTGAAAAAAAAAGGTAACAAAATCTTTTTCACTGACCTGACAAGTTCCTCTAGAAAAGTTAATTTAAGATGCTATGACATGACAATAAAAATATTCAGTTTTATTAGTAAAATTTTGAGATGTACCTAAAGCCACAATTCTTTTAAGAGCCTCAAATGAAAATTCTAATGTAAAAGGACTCTCACAAGAATGATTAGGATTTAAGCCTTAGTAATTTAATTAGTAATTAAATCTATTCTGAAAATAAAAGGAACCTTTTATAGGAGTAAATGTACTTTCCTCATTTATGCCACAGTTCATAGTCTCAGAAGGAGTTATTGAGAGCAAAATTTCAGTCATACTATTAATTTTGATATATCTGGATTACTTTCATTCTGGATTAAGGTTTTGCAAGTATATGTTTTCTTCTTGAACCTACAAAGTGGAATTATGTAGTACATAATAGAGTACAGCATAATGCTTAGTTGAAATATCTTTTTTAAAGCTTTCTTGTTTATTTGATAAAAAACCCCCAACCATGGGTAACTGAAGTCTGGTCTTTCATTACTTAGTTGCAAGTCTTCTAGTATTTTTCCTTAAAGTCTAAATAGCTGGAATATGTTATCAAATGAGGAAACTCTCAAGCCTCTTTCATTATAAAACAAGAAGTCCAGAGCTGCCAGAGCTGACAGAATACCTTCCTAGCTTTTAGCATAAATAAATACCTCAGCTCCCTTCTAGACTGCCGTAGCTCATGATGATGTCTTGCAATCAGTCTTTTTCTTCTGCAGAAATTTTCAGCACAGGGACACTGATGGTTCTCTTTCCCCAGTTTCTGCACCACTGCCCAAATGACTGGCTCTGGCATGCCCCAGTTTGCAGAAAGAGAATTGCACATTGTCCTATTGAGAGCTACCCAGGCTAATTGTCCTTTGGAGTTTTCCTAGTATGTTCCACAATCTTAACTCTTGTTGTTGGGTATGGTGAAGTAACAGAAAAATGGAGAAGCCTTAAATTTGAGGAAATGTAAAAGTTTTTCTCCTCTGCTGTGTACACGAGCAGCTTTATCAAAGGAGAAAGGACAACAGAGTTACATGAAGTATAAAGAGATTCAAGCTAGAGATGGGAGAGAGGTCAGAGAAGTAACTTCTATGGCAGCTGGGCAGAGAGACTTTAAGCAACTGCAGAGAGACACAGGAAGTTGGTTTTTGCAATAGGCTATCTGCAGTTAGAGAATGTCTGTAAATAGTTTTCTTCATAAACAGCCACTTTCATTTTAGAAACATGGTGCCTTTTCAGCAAAAAAGCTGGAAGCAGCAGTAAAACTCCAGATCTCTGCTGTAAGGAAAGGAATGTGATTAACAGACAAATAATATTTGTATTAACAAATAATACATCTGGGTTGAAATATATACACTCATCACAAGACACATAAAAGTAAGCAAAAATAAACACTATTGAGATACAGAACAAATATCTCACAGAGTGACTCAAACCTCTGGAAATGTGGGCTTGCCATGCACAAAAGGTGTAACTTACATGATCAAGTGTTGCCCTAAGCATTTTATTGCTTGGCTGCATTCATGATGACTGTGTCCTTCATTTCCCAAACATTCATGATACCTGCTTTGGGTGTTTGTTGCATTCAGACATCCAAATGTTGGTAGATCTCTGTGTTATCATAGACATACACTACAAAAGCAATGTTGGTATCCCACAACTGTTACCATCTTCATCTTGACAGCTGTCTTTGGATTTTGCCATCCTCATGCTTGTAACAGCAGGTTACAATAATATTCCTGGCGATCCCAGCAAGCACTTAAATAGGCTGTGGGTCTTTCTTACCTCCCCAAACTCAAATGGCTTCAGAAAATAAAGGAAAACATATAAGTTAGTAAGTTAATGTATAAGTCATTTACCTCTACAAAGAGTCTGTCTACCCTTTCAATTAGAAACTCCCTATGGAGTGCAATGGCTTTTTCTCCTTCAAAAAGTTTCAGCACCACAACACCTCTGGCTTGGTTTCCCCAGTTCCTCATTATTGTCAACATGCTGACATTTTTTCCTTTCTCTATTTCATCTTGCATTCCATACTATACTCAGAATGTATTGGTATCCCACCCCATTTTGATGCAAACTTCTCTGTACACTTTCACATAAAGTGTTCACATGTTTGAGCTTTTTTTAAATCTTTAAACGAGTATGGGAATAAGTTAAAATACAACATATAATTTTTCTTCAACTGATACATCTGATAAAATTGAGATGATAGAAGACAGAAATCTGACAGTATTTATTTCCATATTCAGTAAAGGTATTTGGTTCATAGGGTAGAATTATTCCTGTTCTTATAACCATGAAAATTTGCTGGAGGAGCCTTAAGCTCTGTGGCAATCATATCTTAGCACTTATTAGCATGCTTATGGTGTCTCTTTATTGCTCCAATCTCAATGCATCTCTTTCAAGATACTGCTAGACCTACTGCCATTCACATCAGCTCTGACTGTCCCTAAAAGTACACACCTGCACGCACACATGTGCGTCCATTGCTCAGCCTGGAGAAGAGGACGCTGAGGAGAGACCTCACGGCCGTTCACAGCCTCCTCTCGAGGGCAAGCGAAGGGGCAGGCACTGACCCCTTCTCCTCTGTGGTCACCAGTGACAGGACCCCAGGGAATGGCCTGAAGCTGTTCTGTTATGTAATCCTTAAAATTAAAACTAGGAATTTGAGCGTTTGGTGTGTGGTGTCTTTAGTTCTTAAAAGTTACATTATTTTAGAGGTACTTGAAAGTTAAAATGCGTGATCAAATACGCAGGAAAATGATGGGACGCACTGCCCTCTAATGGAAATTCAGATAATTAATGTAAGAGCTCCACAGACGTTCTTGACCTTGGAGTCTCGGAAGTTACTTTGTGGAAGAGCTGGGATTACAGTTGAGCCAATCAATATCATCTTCTCTGCATCTTATTTTCATTTTCCTTAACTTTATACCGTTGTCTTTGCAGTTATCATTATTCTGTACAAGAAGCAGGAAGACTCTTTTCCATGCTTAGGCAACTATATATTTGTATCTTACATCACGTATGTGTACACGCACTTTTTTTAGAAACACACACACACATAGATAACATGTGCATGCTGCATATATAATACATATTATGTATATACACATTTTGCCCAAAATATTTTATGTACTTGTTCATGCTTTTTTCAAATTTAAATAATAAAGAACCAGTGTTTTTAATAGTAGATACACTGTTTCTTTTTGCATAGAGATTATGTAAGTGTAAATTGAAGTGAGCCTGGGGCAATGCTGAGATTAGAGGTGGAACCTGCACACGCAGCACAAACTAGCCATACGACTTCAAGAGTGGCTCAAGCATTCAATACAAGCCACTGGCTGTCAAACACACAGATATCTAGGGATGTTATCAGCATCCTAGATATCTCCTGTCTCAGAGACTACAGGGTTATTAAACTCTGCCCAGTCTTCCCTTCTGAGGCTGCTTGTTGGCCTCAAGCTCACAGCACAGCAAAAGGAAGTTGCAGACCAGAAGTTGCTCTCAGCAGCAGACATTGGCTGTAGTAACAGCTGGGAAAGTCAGCACTGGCAGCATGTGTAACAGTGGTGCTGCTTCTGTCCTGATGTAAATCAGGATGTGCTTGCAGCACACCACTTTATCCTGGAAGAGGCTATAGCACATGTTTGATATCAGGCAGAAATTAGCAGGGAGGAAGTGTTCTTTCCTTTCTGCTGTCCTGTGTTGCTGCTGTGGCCCTGGCAGCTCATCCTCTTGGCCAGCACAGGCACAAAATCTGTCATTCTGTGCTCCTCTTACAAGGATTTAGTTGTCTTAACACTGAGATTTTTCTAAAGGCTCTAGGCTTCTCCAGTTTGCAGTATCTTTTCTCTGGAAGAGGCCAAAAGCAAAGTAGTTGGTTTGAACTCCTGACATCCCTTCCTCAATTATTCTTGTCAGGACACTCTGTACACTGTTTAAATGTGCTGGACAAGGATAATTCTTTGGGGTTTGGATAATGATTTCTGTATTGTTAAAAGATGCTTCGTGAATGGCCATGTTCTCCTCCTGGACATTGTTATATCCATGTTTGATGTACCTGCTTCTCCAGGAGATGGGCATGGAGCTGCCTGACAAACAGGCCAGTATTTTTCTGGTACTATATACAGTATAGTTATATAGTACAGTGCAGTTACACTGCACTCCCTCAGCAGTTGTGAAGTTTCTTCCCAAGGTAAGATGTCATTTGATAACTATGCTATGAAGATAAAGATCTTCTAATTAAGCATATGTAAAAATATTTACAGGGACATTACATATCCTACAGCCTATATATTTAAATCTTATTTCATCTGACTTCCTGTGGTCTCCATAAAATGTCTCTATATGATTGTAGTACTACTCAACTTCAAATAGAAAGGAAATTCTGTGAAGTGGTCACATAGAGACATCAAGAGACAGGCTTTCCAAGCTGGACTGAAGAGGAGGAAGGGGCATTTGGACCTGAGCTGATGAATTGATAGGGATTGTTAAATATGGCCTATGAGAAGACAGAGCTAAGTAATAAGACTGGGGAAAGAAATCTAGGGTATCTGCTCTGAAAGCACTCTGAGTCTGGAAAAGTCTAGAATACCCCTTCATAAACCACAGATCTAGTCAAACATGTAAAGCAATCTTAAACTATCAAGGAGATGGAGTGTTATATGGAGCAGGTAACTCTGCTCAGAAAGCTGCTAGCTAAATACAAGCTGTCTATAAAAAGATAAAAATAAAACATAGGACAGGAAATGTTAAATGTTCCCATGATATTTTTAAACAGTTACTGATGATTAGCTGGTGAAAGAGAATCCATCTGTGAACAACTAAAGATCTTTTCCCCTATAGTAATAGAAACAAGAGCTATTAATTACTTCATGAATTGGGCAGACACATTAGACTACGGCAAGGATTTCACTGGCAGAAAAAGGTTCCTTGAAAAATTTAAGTCTGAGCTCTTTGAGTTGATGAGGTTATCCTAGAAAAGTCAAGCTGCCCTGTGAAAGGTGAAATGTTCATTCCCTTCATAGCAACTTTATAGCTAAGCCCCTAGGATTCACTAATCTCCTCACAATGGAAATGCATTGTTCCTTAACAAGATGATCCTGTGCTTGCACAGGTGGCTCAGGCAAATAATACATCTGGGTTGAAATATATACACTCATCACAAGACACATAAAAGTAAGCAAAAGTACTTGATGATCACAGCGTTCTTTACATGCTTGAAGGTGTTACTTTGATGGCCACAAAGTATCTGCATAGACAGAAAAGCAAAGAAGTCCAGAACAAAAATATCGAGGTCTCTGTAGTTCAGAGCTCTAGCTGCTGTTTTGCTTCTGTTCAAAATACCTTGTATATTTGAAAAAGTCAACAGTTTCATAACCAACCTTGGACAAGCTAATCTTTGACTAGCACAGTCAGCCACGACACAAACTTTTCTGATAACTGCTGGTGTCATTGATCTTCCCCTCGGTCAGCTCACTGCAGCCTCACACTTGCTGTGCCTGGCTTGTGAGGCTGCCATGGAGCAGTTAAAAGCTCTCTGTCAAACCTCTCCCAGCTGTGGCAGCTTATGTGATGTGGTTTAGCTTTTCTCACAGGGTTCTTTAGTTGCACATTGAGACCAGCAGAAATAACATATGAAGATGGTAAATGAAAATATGTATTTCAACATATTTTTGCTTTTTAGTTTTGTCTTTTAAATAAACAAAATCCCCATTTGTCATTTAACAGAATAACAAATTTAGTAATTACCACTCCTTAAAAATAATAATCCAAGAGCCACATCTCATTTTCTTCAAATAAAAAAACTCTTTTGGCGGTCTCTGGTTTCGGTCATTGTCTGAACTTTCATGGAAAATATACAGAAATTGCACATATTTCCCATTCATTTATTTAAGTTTCAAAAAGTCTGTCATGAAAAGCAGAATTCAGTTAAGGGAAAAAAATCAGGCTTGTTTTACTTTTTGGTTAATGGGATGCCACACGTAAGAAAGAGGACTTATGTTGGATGCATCTCTAAAGATTCTACAAGTGTCTAGAGACAGATCTGTATTTGTTCCTCTCTCTCAAAACAAGGTGCCAGGAACAGGTGTTCTTTTATATCAAGTCCTTCCTTTATACATACACACAGATAGGGATAGAGCCACAGCTTCATCACTCTGTTGCTATGCTAGCCAAACTATATTGGAAGACTGAATAAAATGAGGAAAAGAAGAAAATTGTGCCTGTTGGTTTGCTATGTAAACCTTTGCATTATCATTTTAGTCCTCTGGAGTGTGTGAATTAAGTTTATCATGCTGGCTTATATTCAACACAAAGCAAGGCATGGTATAGAAAGATGACTCTGGATAAAAAATGTGTCCCATATTCTAGGAACAGCCATACATTGCAATTTCCATTCTTTAGTTAGTAATGCAGTCACATTGAAGATGTACATATATTAGGATTTACATTTATGTTAAACTAGCAAAGTTGTAATAATTTTTTCCAAGACGAATATCTCTACATTTTTTCCTATGCGGGCCAGGAAATGTAAGCTTCTGTTACTTGATGAGATCCTTGTCCTTTTATTCCATCAAAAATTATATTGATATCATATGAAAGGTACTATGTTTTTCATTTCTGCGATATCTTTCAGACCTGTTATTTGCATGGAGCAGTGTCACACTTCACAGCCCTGAAAAAGGAACAGTGGATTTGTTCTCACAAGCTCCAGAACAAGCATAGACTATTCCTTTTTCACACAGGCCCTATTTTAACTAGCTGGCTCTCCAGATATCCCAGAACTATATTCAGTATTATGGATTTGCAGAGGATAGCTGTCTACATTCACAGTTGTATTTAATCAAAGGCTTTTATTTCTGTTTTCAATTCAGCATAATTTCCCTAGGTTCTTTGTATCGTGCAATTGTTTGAGAAAAATGTCTTTAATTTTTCAATTCTGCTCTTAAGTTACCATCACCACTAAAAAAAAAAAAAAATCTAAGTTGAAACCTTAAATCCTGGTACCTAGGATGATGTACAACCTGTCAGATTATGGTGACAAATGGCTGATCCCCATGCACCATGACAGAAGCAGGACACCCAAGCCTGAGGGGAGCCCCAGCAGCCCCACAAGGCCAACACAGCCCCCTGTTCCAGCCCCTCCAGGAGCCACATGAGCCCTAAGTTGTGCTACTGGGAGGGCCCACATATACGATAGGTAGGTAGGGAGATGTGTCTGTACAAAAAAGGTTTTCATCCTGATCAGCCAGAGGGGAACAAAGAGACCCCTGGTGCTGTTTGTGCCTGTGTGAGTGCTAAGTGTTCCTGCCTGTGTTGCTCTGTGGGGTTTTCCATGCCTCCATGTACACACACCATACAGTGTGTGCATGTCTGTCTGCTGGCAATGCAATACATGCTCAGCGCCGCTTCTGGGGGCACCTGGGGCAGGCGGCTGTGGCAGCCCCGCTGCCAACTGGGCTGTCAGATTTGGCAACCACTACCACAAACCATGGAATCACAGAATGGGAAAGATTGGAAGGGATCATCTGGTCCAGCTTTCTTGCTCAAGCAAGGCCATCCTCGAGCACATTGCGCTGGATTGTGTCCTGATTGCTCTTGAATATCTCCAGTGTGGGAGATTCCACAACCTCTCTGGGCAGCCTGTCCCAGTGCATGGTCAACCACACATTAAACTTCCTCCTCATATTCAGGTGAAAATTCTGAGCACCAGTTTTTTCTTGTTGCCTCTTGTCTATTGTTTGGCACTACTGATAAGAGCCTGGCTCCACCAATGAGACACATGGTCCATGAGATAGGTGTCAAAAGATCTGATTATTCAATGCAAACTGCTGTTTTAATGACTGGATATATTTTTAATGTTGGACGATACATTTCACTCTCTTCTAAGCCAACTGAGAAGTCATGTATTCTTTACTTCTTGTCCTACCACTACATGCCCT